>OY728167.1:146476741-147059366 GCA_963277665.1 Viscum album | reverse complement strand
CACGTCGGCTATTTAATAACCGACGTGATAAAATGCCTGGAAAATAGTTTATCACGTCGGTTATTTAATAACCGACGTGATAAAAGTCCTGTAAAATGGTTTATCACGTCGGTTATTTAAATAAACGACGTGATAAAAAGGCCTGGAAAATGGTGTTATCACGTCGGTTATTTAATAACCGACGTGATAAAAGGCCTGGAGAATGGTTTATCACGTCAGTTATTTAATAACCGACGTGATAAAGGGCCTATAGAATGGTTTAGCACGTTGGGTATTGAATAACCGACGTGCTAAACGGCCTGGACAATGGTTTATCACGTCGGTTATTGACTAACCGACGTGATAAACCCCCTCCCACCAGTTTATCACGGAGGTTATACAATAACCGACGTGATAAACCCCCCTCCCCCCGGTTTTTCACGTCGGTTTTATATGAACCGACGTGATAAACCACGCTCAACCCGGTTTAATCACGTTGGTTCTTATAGAATGGACATGATAAACCACCCTCACCCCAGTTTATCATGTCGGTTCTATATGAACCGACGTGATAAACCCCCCTCACCCCCTGTTTATCACGTTGGTTGTTTAAGAACGGACGTAATAAACCATTGTCCAGGCTGTTTATCACGTCGGTTCTTCGATAACCAACGTGATAAACCATTCTCCAGGCCCTTTATCACATCGGTTCTAAAATAACTGACGAGATAAAAATCGTGATTTTATGTTTTTGACGTCGGTTTTTAAATAACCGACGTCAAAAACTTTATTTATAATGTCGCACGTATTAACGTCGGCTCGAAACTGACGTAAAAATTTAAAAATAACCGACGTAAAAAACATTTTCTGCACTAGTGAGCCCGTGACTGTCTGACCCCGTCGTATGGATGATCAGAAGATAGTCGAAGGACCTCCCAGGCAAAGACAGATATTCAATAGAGGAGGTCCACAGAGAGTAGGTGGCTGTGGCAGAGGATCTGGCCGAGCAGCTGGCGGTGGGCGATGATTCAAGATGTTACACCACCACCACCAGATGGTCCACCCCGACCACAGGGAGCAGGTGGACAGGGTCGAGCTCAGCTCCAAGTAGTTGAGTCCTATGATCAAGGTGCTCTGGAGATGATATGAGGTATGATCTGTGTCTACTCCACCTTAGCTGTAGTACTTATAGACATAGGTTCTAGTCATTATTTTATTACCACTGCCCTCGTTTAGAGCTTAGAGATTCTAACGGAGCCATTGGCTCGATCCTTACGGCTAGAGACTCCTACAAGAGTGGATTCATTGATTACGCACTGGTGCTGGTACGTGTGAGCTTAATCTAGAAGGCGAGATCTTTAGCTAGGATCTCTTAATAGAAGCGTCGAGGCCTTACGACGTTATCTTGGGTATGGACTGGTTATCAACAGTCCATGCTTAGATAGATTTTATTAGGCGTAAAGTGGGGTGTGTCCACACTGATGAGACTAGGTTTACCTTCACTAGTCAGAAGGGAGCCTTTTCAGCACAGGATGGACTTACCCGGAGGAAGGTGAAGACGATTACACATCAGTTTGCAAGCCTTACGCTTGGAGTGGTTGATATGGAGAGTCTGAGTTATCCTGTAGTGGTAGAACAGTACCCGTATGTCTTCCCTGATGATGTTACGGGGTCTACCTCCTCGTAGAGAGGTGGAATTTTACATTGACTTTTACCTAATGAAGACACTTATATCTACACCAGCATATTGGATGGATCCCACAGAGCTTCGTGAGCTGCAGGTACAACTAGAGGACTTGCAGGGAAAAGGATTCATTTGGCCCAGTCTTTCTCCTTGGGAAGCCCTGATTTTGTTCGCCAAGAAGGCGAATGGGATCTTGAGGGTTTGTGTCAAATATCGGCGCCTGAACTAGGTGGCTATGAAGAACAAATTCCCTCTCCTGAGGATTGACGACCTCCTTTGATCAGCTGATGGGAGCACTATGTTTTCGAAGATATACCTAAGATCAGGTTATCACCATCTCAGAGTGCGAGATGAGGATGTGCCAAAGACAGCTTTCAAATGTCGGTACGGCCACTACGAGTTCTCAGATATGCCATTCGGCGTGACCAATTCTCCATTAGTGTTCATGGGACTCATGAACATGATCTTTCAGCCATACCATGGTCACATTGTAATAGTCTTCATCGACAACATTCTGATCTACTTGACTACTGAGGAGGAGCATGCTTACCATTTGCAGGTAGTACTGGACACACTTTGAGAGCACCATCTTTATGGTAAGCTCTCAAAGTGCCAGTTCTGGATCCAAGAGGTTCACTTTCTCGGACAAGTCATATCGGAGGTTGGAGTTGCAGTGGATCCAGTGAAGATTGAGGCGGTACTTTCTTGGATCCACCCAGGAGTGTGACGGAGGTACAAAGTTTCCTGGTTTGGCTGGATACTACTGGAGGTTTGTGCCAGATTTTTCTGGAGTTGCAGCACCATTATCAGTGTTGATGAATAAGGGTCAACCCTTCGTGTGGTTGAAGAGATTCCAACAAAGTTCCCAGGAGCTGAGGCAGTGGCTGACTAGTGCCCCCCATCTTGAGGATACCAGAGGAGGGCATAGGGTACGTATTCTACTATGACGCATCAGGGACTGGGCTCAGATGTGTTCTGATGCAGGAGCGACAAATGATCGCATATCGTTCTCGATAGCTGAGACAACACGAGAAGAACTATGCTACCCATGACCTAGAGTTAGAAACAGTGGACTTCAACTTGAATATGTGCAGCCATTTCTTGATGGGAGACCATTTTACAGTCTACTCGGATCACAATAGTCTCAGGTATATCTTCTCTTGGAAGGACCTGAACCTAAGATAACGACGTTGGCTTGAGTTCCACCAGGACTATGATGTCGAGATAGTCTATACTCCTGGGAAGGGGAACATTGTAGCTGATGCACTCTGTAGGAGATTTGGTATACAGCTGCTAGGTGAGGCGATGGAGTAGCTGGCCGCTTTGCAGATATACTTTCTAGATCGAGATGGAGAAGCTTTTCTACAGTCTCTTTAAGTCACTCCCCCACTTCTTTAGTGAGTCAGGGAGGTGCAGCGTGGGGACGCTGACTGCGAGACATGATGTGCTCGGATATCCACAGGACAATCACCTAATGGATTTTCTGAAGGTGGGGAGAATGTCCATTCTCTTCAGAGGACGTATCATGGTACCGGTGTCACTTTAGTAGGAAGTGTTGAGGGAGTTCCACACGTCCACTCTAGCGGTATATCCAGGAGTGGAGAAGATGTACCAGGACCTCTTGACGACAACACTGGTTGTCGGGAATGAAGAAATCGGCAGAAGAGTTTGTCTCTCAGTGTCTCACTTGTCAGGAAGTGAAGGCAGAGCATCAGGTACCAGCAGGCTTGGTTCAGCCTTTAGAGGTCCCAAAGTGGAAGTGATATGGGATATCCATGGACTTCGTGAAAATACTTCCACGTACATCCAAGGTTCATGACTCTATCAGAGTGATCGTCCACTGACTCACCAAGTCGGCCCACTTCCTACTGATCAGAGGGCAGGGTTCAGTAGAGAGCCTAGGACACCTCTTTGTGTAGGAGATTGTGTGGCTATATGGATTACCCTCGACGATTGTCTCCTATCATGATTCAAATTTTACTTCCTTACTATGGAAGGGGTTTCAAGAGGCTTTCAGGACGTTTCTTCGTTTGATCACCGCCTTCTATCCGTAGACGGATGGCTAGACTAAGCGGACCATTCAGACCCTCGAGGACATGCTACGTGCTTGCGTTCTTGACTTCGGTCTTAGGTGGGAGGATCACCTGCCTTTGGTGGAGTTTTCATACAATAATATCTATGACTCCACCATTCTGATGGCGCCTTTTGAGGTATTGTACAGGAGACTGTGCAGATCACCTTTGTGCTGGACTGACCCAGGGGAGTCAGCACTAGTGGGACCAGATATGGTACAGGCAACCAAGGAGAAGGTGTAGATCATCAAGAAGCAGATGAAGACTGCACAGAGTAGGCATAAGTCTTATGCCGATAGGAGACGGAGACCTCTGGAGTTTGAGGATAGCGACCACGTCTTCCTACAGGTCTCACCATGATGATGTTTGCGGAGATTTGGCTGAGAAGGAAAGTTATCACCAAGATTCATTGGACCCTTCTAGGTCCTCACCAGAGTTGGCGAGGTGGCTTACCACTTATCTCTTCCACCTCAGTTGCACCGGGTGCACGACGTCTTCCATGTATCACAGCTGAGGAGATATGTGCACGACCCATCTTACATCATCGACCACAAAGAGCTGGATGTCGACGATGGGGAGTCTTTTACAGAGGTTCCAGTAGAGATTGAGGATCGACAGGAGAGAGTCCTTCATGGACGGTTGATTCCTCTGGTACGTGTTCTCTGGCAGCACGATAACTCTCGTAGAGCACATGGGAGTGGGAGGCTTAGATACTTTCTCAGTACCAACACTTGTTTTACTATTTTTGTGATGTGGCTTTCGGGGACGTAAATCCCTGAGGTGGGAAGAATTTAAAGACTTGCAATTTCTATGTATTTTTTTAAATATATGGGAATTTAACGAGTTCTCAAAAATTAACGTCGTGTGATTCTGAGGATCGGGGTTCTCGGAATGATTTTTGGAACTTTTTTTGGGTACGTTCAGAAAACATCTGAGCGGGTTTTTCTAACTTTTTAACTGTTGCTCAGAATTGAAATCTGAGGGCACCGTTGAACTCGCAGAACTAGTATTTTCTTAAGGTGAACTTCACCTCAACCGCAGTAGGTCGAGGGTAAAAGATAGAATTTCGGGGTTTCCTTAAAATAGAAATAAAATAAAATAAACTTTTATTTTATTTTATTTTTGATGAAACCTCCCATGTGGATTGTTTAAAGGTGAGGACAACCTAATCTAAAACCTCTCATATGTAGGTTATGTAGGTGGGGACCACCAAGCCCAAAAACCTCCCAATTTTGAATTTAGATGCGGGGACCACTCGAACCCCTTTAATTAGAGAAAACCTCTCAACTCTCCAACATTAATTATGCCAACACAAGTATATTTAATTAGGACAATTAAATGAGCTAATTAATGGTTCCAACACAGTACATTAATTATGCCAACTTTTTTGTGTCAACTTAGTTAATTTTGATAACTTAAATCAATAAGTTGGCTATTCCACATTTTGGTGGAATTGGGGGAACTGTTGGAAAACGGAGAGGCTTTGGAGAATCGTGGAGAAACTCATCCTCCAACGAAGAACGCTCCTCCAATGAAGAACACTCCTCCAACGAAGAATGCCGACTTCGACGTCTTCCTCGGGGAATCCTCCAATATAGGATGTCTTCAATGGAAGACCGTCCTACCCTCGTGACCTACATCATCAAAACTCTGAGGTAGGGGTTTATTTGTGTATGATTATATTCCCTTGTTCTTCCCTTCTAAAACAAAGAACGCGGATCAACTCTCTAACTAGTTGATCCGTGGATGTATTCTTTTTCCGGTTTGGGAATAATTATTGCAGGAGGGTTTGACATTCTACCTTCAAGTTTTTGTTGAGCCGCTTGATACCGCTCTAACGCAGAGGGCGATGGCCAAACAAACATGGCCTGTCCCCTCTGCTATTCTCTATGAATGGTTGTTGTGTTCTTCGTGATGGTGAAGATGACCGGTGCCGGTGGTTGGCACCGGTGAAACTTGAGAACCATGGCTAGCACCACGGCCGGTCGTGCTGAAGGCAACGAATGAAGGGCGGTCGGTCAAGCCAGCCACTGGAAAAGGCACGACACCCCAACGCCATGCGGTGCTTCGCCGCCCATGGCCTCCGCCGCCCTACAGCTCCTCCGCCCTGGACTCCACCCCTCGCGGCACCGCCGTCCGTGAAAACCGCTGCCCCACTGCCCCGCGGCCTCGCACTGCCAGCGGCCTCGTGCCGCCCGCAGCCTCGCCATCTCATAGCCCTGCGATGCCCGCAGCATAGCGTCGCCCGCGGTCTCGCGCCGCCCGTGCCCTCGCACCTCCTGTGGCCTCACCGTCCTGCGGTCGCGCGCTTCCCATGGCCTCATGTCGCACATGACCTCGCGCCACACTCGCGGCCCCCGTGGCATCATGCCGCCCTCGCGGTCTTGCAACGCCGTCGCAGTCCCAGCGGCCTCTACAGCCCTCCGCGGCCCCTCGCACCCTGCCGGGCTGCCCAGTGTGGGCCGGACCACCCGGCGGGGACAAGGCCAAACATATCAGGCCATCCCACCAAGCGGGTCGGGTAGGTCTGACCAGGTCGGACCAAACCCAAGCCAACTTCGACCCGATATGCTCTTTTGGCCATAACTTTGGCATCAGGAATTCGTTTGACGAACCATTAGCGGCACTGGAAACCTTGGAGTGAGACGGTCCCTTTGAGTATACCCCACTAAAGATTTGGACTGAGATGGGGTACGGTCGGGTTGGATCGAGCACGAATCCAACACCCTGGGACTAAAAGGCTAATAACTCGCAAACCGGTTGTCAGATTGACGCATCTTCTGTTTTGTTGAGACCTCTATGATGTGGTTTCCCATTGAGAAACTTCTTCATGGGACTTCGTGGAAATTGGAGTATCAACTAGTGGATTGTGGATCAGACCCTCCCAGAGACAACTGAGCATAGTGAGGGAACCTAGTAGCTGGCTATGACGTGAAAAATGAATAGTGATCCTATGTGGGTCAGCACCAAGTGATCCTGTGTGGGTCATCACGTAGCGATCCTCTATGGGTTAGCACCGAGCGATCCTGTGTGGGTCAGCACTAAGCGATCCTGTGTGGGTCAGAACCTAGCGATCCTCTGTGGGTCAGCACCGTGCGATCCTATGTGGGTCAGCACTGAGCGATCCTATGTGGGTCAGCACTGAGTGATCTTGTGCGGGTCAGCACCTAGATATCCTTTGTGGGACTGATGATGAATTAGGATCCTTCGTGGTTCTGCCTCTTAACAGGGTAAGATGATTCATTAGTTATATCTAATCATCTCTACTACTATACCTGAGTTATACCTGGTGTGAGCTGAGTCTGTACCTGTGTGGTACTTTCCTTTGTGGTAATACCTTGGTGGTATTATTCACTGTGGCGTAACTGTGTGGTACTTACCTTCGTGGTATTCCTTCCTTTGTGGAACAGTTGAGTTTTGGGCTTTGAGTTGGACTCTGTGTTTTCCTCATGATTGAGATGGGTATACTTGATAACTTAGGTATATGTTTGGGCATATACCTAAGTAGGGTTGTCAGTTGATTTCATGCTTTGTGGTTTATCCTTTGTGGATTGTGTGAGACCTTTAGGGTCTTGAGGTCCCTACTGAGTATTTTTATACTCTCCCATGCACGGGCTATGCCTTCCCCTTGTTGTGTTTGGTGCAGACGACAGACAGCGCTGACTGAGGATGAGAGTACCAGGACTGGAAGTAGCTTAGAGGTGGACGTTAGATGAGGCGAACCACTGAGATGGTCATTCATGTGATGTACCTACCCTTCATGTAGGATTCGTGGTGGACGATCCAAGATCTTCTTTACACCTATCATATGTCTTGTACTTTCTAGTTTTCCTTGTACATTCCAGTAGGGCTTCTATTCTGGCCCCTTTTACTTACTATACTCACTCTGTTTACTATTCAGTTTACTTGAGTTTGTATCCTACTGTGTACTTGGTTGTGTGTGTTACAGGTTATAAAGGTCATTTATTCCCATTTTTATGTAATTTTCCTTTGGTTCTAGTCGCCAGCCCCTGGCCTATGGAAGGTGGGCTTGGGGTAGTCACGGCACGGGCCCCGGGGGACGGGTCGTGACCACAAATCATAAAAAATACATTACATTCACCTTGAATCCTTGGTCTAGGTGGTATCATTGAAAGAAACTTTTTGTGTAATAGATCCTATGTCCACTTCCCTAGCTCATGCATTTTGGGGTGGATTTTAGTGCCTCATTCTAACTCGACCATTTGGATTAGAACCTCAAGTCAATACCCCACACTACCAAGTCACGTGCACATGCTTATTTATCCAATCACCACACACATACCATACCACAACCATTACTAAAACCAATATACATAACAATAACAATCCATAAAAATCAATATGGGAAATTAATATTATTCCATAACCTAATTAAACATCTACCATTTACATTTCATATCCATTTAGCCCAATTCCAAATCTCATTACACAACCCATTAGGCATGTTTAATAATTCCCTTTATATGAACCCATTTAACATATTCATTAAATCCCTTATGAAATCCCATTTAACATATTAATTAATTCCCAATATGTTACCCATTGAATAATTTCACCATTTCAGATGCACCAACCCTCATAGTCATTTCAAACATTTTTGTAAGCCAATTGATACAATCTTAATTAACACACATAACCCAATTTTATGTCATTCCAAACAACCCCTTATGACATTATCGACCATTGGACCAACTATCATTTTTTCCATTTTCAACCCAACAAACCATATTAACATGTTCTTCGTGGGCTCTTTGATAGAATGCATCAACTCAACACATAACCTTACCAATTCCAAGGTTTGAGAAAGTTGTCGCACCCCATGGGTTGACCTAAATCAGTCTAGTCATACTCCATGAATCCCATGAGAATCATGAGGGGTTCAATTCACCATTTAGAAACCCATTTTTCAAAATCTCACTAAATTCATCATACATACAATAATTGATAACCAAGAATGAAGCCCAATATTCCCAAATCGACTTAGCGACAATGGGGTATAACTTGTAGACCAACTACCTTGAATTTGTTGGTGAATGAACTCTTCATCATTGAATTAGATATGGATTCTATAACTCCTCAAAGACTTAACCTATAATGCTCCAGGGAAAGAGGGTTTTTGGGATTTGAAAGAAGATAACCCAGGATATAAGCTGTAATCTATAAAAGATAATCAATACAGATATTAGACTTACCTAGGGCATCAATTCGTTACCAACGACACTCTAAATAACCAAGGATCGAAGGGGAACCACACATGGGATGATTTGGGAGATTTAGTTCATCCATATGGTTGAGAGGGGATGAATGGGAGGAAATATTGAGTAGAATATAATTATCCTAAGATGGAAAACTATAATTTCTTCAAAAATTTAATGGGTTTCATAGTTTGTATGCACAGGTTTCCAAATCTTACGCAAAACCATGTGCAAGACACTATCCATGGAGTGTGAGGTTTAACGGTTACCTGGGGAGCTCTTCACGGTTTTCAAACCATACACAAACTATGAATAATTACACTATCCATGGTTTCATGGTTTTCCAAGGAATGAATCTTGGTTTACTTAACCATGCATAGGTCATTCCCCTTGCATAGGTTGGCCCGGTTTTTGTCATGACCCGTCCTTAGGGCCGGTGTTGTGACTACCCCAAGCTCTCCATCCATAGGTCAGGGGATGGCGACTAGCACCAAAGGTGTAAAACTCGGTATCTGGGAAGGAATTGCCTTTATAAAACATAAACACATCCAACCAGAGTACAAGCGGAAGTAATACACTGAGTAAAAAAAGAAAGTTCTGAAAACTAAATGGGCCAGAATACAAACCCAACTGAGAAGTACAACTACAACTGAACTAAAGTACTATAGAAAAGACAAACAACATGAAGATAGAAGCAGCTCCTGGGTTGTCCAACTCGGATCCTACCTGAAGGGTAGGTACAGATATCCTCCTCAACACTCTCGCCCTCCAACCTCCTCTGAGTACCGTCTTGTCGTGAATTCCACCTCTGGGTACTGACTCATCGTGAGGTCCACCTCCAGGTACTGACTCGTCGTGAGGTCCACCTCTAGGTACCATCCAGTCCTCATACACTCGATCTCAGTCAGCATTGTCCATTGCCTGCATCCAACACAACGAGGTGCGGGCATAGCCCATGCAGGGGTGAGTATATGATACTCAGTAGGGACCCCGAGACCCTCAAGGTCTCACTAAATCAAACAAGGATAATCACAAATAATGTTCTCAATAGATAACCCTTACTTAAGTATAATCCCATACTTATACCTAAGTTATCAAGTAACCCATATCAGCCATAAGGTATCATACAGATATGAAGCCGACGGATAGCAACTACTTAGGTATATGCCCATATATATACGTAAGTTATCAAGTAAAGCATCTCAATCATGAGGACAACACAAAGGTCATTGACTCAACTCAAACCAGGATTTTCATTAATGATATCGAAACCAAAATTGTTGAAGAGCTCTTCCTCTATCGAGTACAGTTATCCTATCATGACTCCGAGGCACTGTTCACTAACCATAGACTGCTGAGGTACTCCTCCTGTCGAGTACCGCGGGTCTGCCACCTCACAAAGTAGTGCTCCCCGCCATGGGTCTGCCACCTCACACAGTAGTGCTCCCCCTCATAGCCTACAGAGGTACTCCTCCTGTCGATTACCGCGGGTCTGCCACCCAAATACAGTAGTGCTCCCTGCCGTGGTTCTGCCACCCAAACACAGTAGTGCTCCCCACTGGGCTATACAAGTCACTCCGACTCGAATCGGACAAGCAGTCATCAGGTCTCAGCCAACTACATGGTCTATGTGCTCTGTATGCTCATCTCCGGGAGGGTCCTCTCCACGAGCAACTGGTCGATACTTCCAAGTGTCATTGTAATTTCACGTGGAAGTATCTTAATGGACCGACACGTCAAAGGGGTCTCAACGCAACAGATGGCGCAGCTATCGGACGCCCGGTCTGTGAGTTATTAACCTTTTAGTCCCAGGGGCCCGGTTGGTTTTGTGTACGAACCAACCCGGTCGTATCTAAACTATTCCCCGAACTCACATACGCTATATTCAAAGGGACCATTTCTCAATGATATTACCAACGTCGTTGACGGTTTGTCAAACAGACGTCCGGTCTGAGAGTTATTAGCTTTTCCGTTCTAGGGGCCCCGTTGGATTTCGTGTACAATCCAACCCGGTCAAACTAAAACCACGTCCAAACCTCAAGTGAAGTATTCCAAAAGAACCGTCTCAACAAGAGGAATCCAACAAAGTTGACAGCACGTCAATCGGATGTCCGGAACTCATGTTATAAACGTTTCTGCTCCGAGAGCCCGGTTGGATTCAGTTTCGAACCAACCTGGCCATACCCATACTTCGCTGAAACCTTGAGTGTAATATACCGAAACGACCATCTCAATCCAACGAACCCAACAAAACTGACGGTGTGTCGATCGGAGGTCCGTAGCTCATGATATGGGCATTTAACTAAAGGAGGTCCGAAAATAGGGGGTCCAGGTCCGGTCCGACCCGGCCCAATACCCCCTTGGTTGGCCCGAACCGGGAAACCCGACCCGGGTCCAGCCCGGTTGGGCGTGACCCGGCCCGGATAGTGCAGCCCGGCCCAGTGTGGGCGGCCCGACCCGGCGCTGGCAGCCCAGACCAGCACGGGCGGCCCGGCCCAGCGCGGGCGGCCCGGCTCGGCGCGGCCTGCGGCCCGGCTCAGAATTCGGCCGCAGCTCAGCTTGCGGCCGAGCGAGGTGTGAAGGGGGGGGCACCGCCCCCATTCTATGGAATTTCGGACCTTGTGGGGTCCGCCCTAAGATCCAGTCTGGAGGGGAGTTACACCCCCGATTTATCCATGTAACGGCCGACCATTATGGCCGGCCGGTTTGTGAATAGTCGTGGGACCCTGTAGGTTCCCACCTCATGGAGTCGTCGGCGGCCGGGCCGGCCGGCCGCCCCATGCAGGTCCACCGCGCCCTTAGGCAACAGCTCGTCTCACCGGCGTAGCACGACGGCGTCGTGCTCCTCCGTCGCGGCCCGCTCTGGCCGCGGCCCTCCACGGATTCTCCGGCGCAGCGTGACGGCGTCGCGCACCACTTTCGCGGCCGCTCCTGCCGCGGCCTTCCTTGACCTCTCCGGCGCGCCGCGACGGTGCCACGCTCTACCACCATGGCCCGCTCCAGCCACGGTCCTCTTCATCCCCTCGCGGTGCAACGACACCGCACTGCTATCGCCTCAAACACCAACGAAGATCGACAAGGAAAAAGGGGAGGAGAATCAGCCGTGTTTGTGCGGTCCGAACTCCTCCCGTTATGACGATATCAAGCGGCCATTACTTAAGCAGCGAAGAATGAGAAATTAAATATTGTATAGAAAAAACCCCTACCTCAGTAATTAACGTCGCACGTCATTGATTCATGGAATGCGGCATCACAGAAAATGGACGTCTATTCCGTCGAGGTCAGGGTGTGTCCGAAGTAGAAACATCGTTGGAGAAATCCCCCGCGTTCTTTGTGGCAGAGTCGTTCTTCGTTGAAGGTTGGTGTTCTTCGTCAAAGAAGAACACTTCCTTATAAGTCTTGTCAAGAGTTCCTCCACCAATATTTCCAACCCCAAAATAATAAAAAGGCTCTCCATAATATAATATGCCATGTAATTCAATCCTTTGATGGAATATTAATTAGGGAGGTGATGGGTTACCATAATAAGGGGAGTTGCCACATTAAATTGGAGAGGTGTTAAAGGGGATTAGAGAGAGTTACGGAAGTTGAGAGGTTGGGGCTTGTGTGGGCCCCACCTCTCGTCTATCCACACTTTGAAGAGTTTAACGTCCAAGATATAAAAAAAAAATTCTTCAAAAAATTTATTTATTTTAAACTAAAACCCCAAATAATAAAAATTCAACCCGCTTAAAACAAAAACGCGGTAATGGTCACCTTAAGAAATTATCGGCGCTGCGAGTTCATCGGTGCCCTCGGATTTCAATTCTGAGCACCGGTTCAAAAGATAGAAAATCTCGCTCGTTCTATCACTGAACGTTCCCGAGGTAAACTTCGGAAATTGATTCCAGGCACACCGGGCCTTAGATTCAGGTGCCGTCAGAAACTGAGTACTCGTAAAATTCCAAAGAAATTAATAAAAAAATTCCCCTGAAATTGCGGGGACTTTACATCACACCCACCTCAGGTATTTACGTCCCCTTAAAGCTACAACACACACTAGGGAAATAAAAAGTGGTACTGAGCACGCATCTGAGCCTTCCGCTCCCATGTGCTCTCATGGAGGTTCCCGTGCTTCCAACGAATGCACACTAGAGGAATCAACCGTACACGTAGAACCCACTCCTGTCGACCCTCAACCTCTACTGGAACCTCTGTGAATGTCGCCCCATCATCGATTTCCAGCTCCCTGTGGTCGATGATGTGTGAAGTGTTATGCACGTATCTCTTCAGCTGAGATACATGGATGACATCGTGCACCCAGAGAAACTGAGGTGGAAAGATCAAGCAATAAACCACCTTGCCTACCCTACTGAGGACCTAGAAAGGTCCGTTGAACCTTGGAGATAACTTTCCACTTCAGCCACATCTTCGTAGACCTCATCGAGGTGAGACCCTTAGGAAAGACGTGGTCTCCATCCTCGGAATTCAGTGGTCTCCGTATCCTATCATCATCGGATTTCTGTCTGCTCTGTGCAGTCTTCATCCACTCCTAGATGATCTGCACCTTCTTTGTCAGAGCCTGAACTATCTATGGTTCTACACGTGCTGACTCCATCACCATCCACAAAGGATATCTGAAACATGGCCAGTTGTTGTCTCGCCACCCCTAATAGCTGAATATCAGTCCTCCTACTGAGCGCTTCCGCAACAATGCTCCCCTTCCCAGGAGTATAAACTATCTCGAATTCATAGTCCTGGAGGAACTGAAAACTTGAAAACTCTTGCTGTCACGAGGGTAAGGATAGCCGACTCAAGATTGACCGGTCGCACCCTTCTAAGCATGAGTTTATCCTTGTGCTTCCTGGGTTTCCATTTTCACCGACGAAGGAAAAAAAACTCACCCCAACGTTGTAGATAAACCACAACCTTTTTGCCTAATACGGTCAATTTGTGTATGAACTGTGGTTGCCCAGTCCATACTCAGACTAACGTCGTAAGGCCTCGATGCTGCCACCCAGAGGTTCCAACCAAATCTCTCACATCAAGGGGCATATCACACCATCAGAGTAAGCGTGATTATCGAGTCTCCCCCCAAAGGTATCTTCAGACATGAGGATAAAGTCAACGGCTTAGCCAGAAACTCTAGGTCTAGGACAAGATTCGTGGAATAAAAGAATGATTGGTATCTATGTCTATTGATAAGGAAGCTCATAGTAGACATAGACCGTACCTCGAATCATTCCTAGAGCCCCTGGGTCACACTCCTTGACCGCATGCATCTACTCTCTTCCCCTTCCCTCCTGCTCCCTAAGCCTGGCGGGAACTACAAAGGCGGGTGGTTGCAACATGTCAAAATGTTCACCACCCCATGTTATTCTCCTAACTCTGCTTCCACGCCTGCTGCCCTGCAGATTCATCTGTCCTTTTCTATTCCTCTTCTTGAAACATTTTACATGCCCAAGTCTCTGAGACTGGTGACAGTTTCCTACTTTCCCACTGCTAACCTTCACTGGATGCATCCACTCAGCCAAAGAATTATCAACCACAAAGGTTCTCTATAGAACCCTAGTATAAGTAGGAATGCATAGAGAAAGAAGTGTTAGCTCGGATGTCCTTTAGACACACCTCACTCAGAAGTCCGATCCCTGAAGCAATGATCACATCGTATTCATCGAGTACCAGGAATGGTTTGGTACGCCCCGATGAATTCTCAACTATCGACATGTCGTCCTGCCGAAACTATATAAGCTCTAGAAAACTCTCTACCACCTCCTCAAGCCAGTCCTCAGCCGCCTGTGAGTCGGGCTTTCCTCAAAACATGAGGGATATCTGGTGCTGAAACATATGTAAGGCACTAAGCCTACAAGTATCCTCTACCGGTATCACCGGTAGTGTCTGCTGACCAATAGGTAGTGATATAGCTAGAACACTACCCGATGGTGCTATCTCAGGCATATGTCCACGTGTCGAAGCCCCATCACTATACGGACCAACCTCATGGTCTCTCACTGGAAAACACAAGTAGCTAAGTCCACCATCCACTCTACTAGTGTCTAAACTAGGTGTAAAACTCTATCATTCGCCTCCATCCAGTCCACTACTGCCTAGGAATATGTCTCACCTCGTAACTTTAGAGGCCTTTGCTGCTGGAACTCATACAACACGCTCTGCCAGCGTGCACCGTCCACTAGTATGGCTGGTGGCATCTGCTGCCTAATGGGTGGTGGTGTTGCTGGAACACCACTCGAAGGTGCCAACATAGAAAGAGGGCCCTACACCAGAGTCTCTTCGCTCGGTGGCCCGTCATCGAGTACTCTCTCAGAACTCCAACTTACTGTCTACGTGGAGACATCCTGAACAGAGGTGACATGGTCAACGATTTATACCTGGTGAGATGACCTGGTTCGAGCTGATTTTAAAACTTTTTGAAAACACACACGCAATCAGGGTTTTAGTACACTAAGTTAGAAATTAGTAGTCAGGGTCCTGTTGTATGGATATGTCGGTCGCCGCACCAACACTGGACTCCCTGAACTGAAGACCACACTCAGTACCCTTAAAACTATTGCCTCACAGAAAGGAATGATTAGAGTTCTGAGTTCTTCAACAGAACCGACTCCTCTGATACCAATTTGTCACAACCCATCCTCGGGGCCCATGCCGTGACTACCCCAAACCCGTCTTCCATAGGCTAGGGGCTGGCGACTAGCACCAAAGGCGTAAAAATCGGTATCTAGGAAGGCATTGCCTTTATAAAAAATAAACAAATCCAACCAGAGTAAAAGTGGAAGTAATACACTATGTACAAAAGAATGTGCTGAAAAGTAAATGGGCCAGAATACAAACCCAACTGAGAAGTACAGCTACAACTGAATGAAAGTACAACAGAAAAGACAAACAACTGGAAGATAGAAGCAACTCAGGGGTTGTCCACCTCGGATCCTACCTGAAGGGTAGGTACAGATAGCCTCCTCAACGCTCTCTCTCACCAACCTCCTTTGAGTACCGTCTCATTGTGATGTCCACCTCCGGGTACTGACTCGTCGTGAGGTCCACCTCCGGGTACTGACTCATCGTGAGGTCCACCTCCAGGTACCGTCCAGTCCTCGTACACTCGATCTCAGTCAGTGCGGTCTGTTGTCGGCATCCAACACAACGAGGTGCGGGCATAGCCCATGCAGGGGTGAGTATACGATACTCAGTAGGGACCCCGAGACCCTCGAGGTCTCACTAAATCCTGCAAGGATAATCACAATGAAAGTTCACAACATATAACCCTTACTTAGGTATAAGCCCATACTTATACCTAAGTTATCAAGTAACCCATCTCTGTCACGAGGTACCACACAGATATGAAGCCGATGGATAACCACTACTTAGGTATATGCGCATACATATACGTAAGTTATCAAGTAACCCATCTCAATCATGAGGAAAACACAAAGGTCGTTGACTCAGCTCAAACCAGGATTTTCATTAATGATATCGAAACCACAACTGATGAAGAGCTCCTCCTCTGTCGAGTATAGTGATCCTGTCACGACTCTGATGCACTGTTCACTACCCTTAGACTGCTGAGGTACTCCTCCTGTTGAGTACTGTGGGTATACCACCTCACAAAGTAGTGCTCCCTTCCATGGGTCTGCACCTCACACAGTAGTGCTCCCCCTCATAGCCTACAGAGGTACCCATCCTGTCGAGTAACACGGGTCTGCCACCCAAACACAGTAGTGCTCCCCACCATGGGTCTGCCACCCAAACGTAGTATTTCTCCCCACTGAGCTATACAAGTCACTCTGACTCGAATCAGACAAGCAGTCATCAGGTCTCAACCAGCTACATGGTCTCCATACTCTGTATGCTTGTCTCCGAGAGTGTCCACTCCACGAGCAACTGGTCGATACTTCCAAGTGTCACATAATCTCATTCGTAAGAATCTTAAAGGACCACCACATCAAAGGGGTATCAACGCAACAGACGGCGCGTCTATCAGACGCCCGGTTTGTAAGATATTTGCCTTTCAATCCCGGGGGCCCGGTTGGTTTCGTGTACGAACCAACCCGGCCGTATCTCAACTATACCTCGAACTGACATAGGTTATACTCAAAGGGACCGTTTCTCAATGATATTACCAACGCCGCTGACGGTTGGTCAAACGGACGTCCGGTCTGAGAGTAATTAGCTTTTCCGTTCCAGGGGCCCTGTTGGATTTCGTGTACAATCCAACCCGGAAAAACTCCAACCCCATCCAAAACTCAGGTGAAGTATTCCAAAAGAACCTTCTCAACAAGCGGAATCCAACAAAGTTGATGGCACATCAATCGGACGTCCAGAACTCAAGTTATAAGCATTTCAGCTCTAAGGTCCCGGTTGGTTTCAGTTTCGAACCAACCCGGCCATACCCATACTTTTCCATAACCTTGAGTGTAATATACCAAAATGACCGTCTCGATCCAAAAAACCCTACGCAACTGATGGTGCATCGGTAGGAGGTCTGTAGTTCAAGATATGGATGTTAAACTGAAGGAGGTCCGAAAATAGGGGGTCTGGGCCCTGTTCGACCCGGCTCAATACCCCCTGGGTCGGCCCGAAACGGGTCAACCCGAACTGGGTCCGAGTCCGTACGGTAGGGCATGGACCAGCCGGGCTAGCACGGCCCGGCCCCGCATGGGGGGCCCTTCCCGGCGCTGGCGGCCTAGCCCGGTGCTGGCGGCCCGACCTGGTGCTGGCGTCCCGGCCCGACGCGGGCAGCCCAGCCCCATGCGGGCGGCCCGGCCCGGCGCGGCCTGCGGCTCGGCTCGAAAGCCGGTCGCGGATTGGCTCACGACCAAGAGAGGTACGAAGGGGGGGGTCATCCCATTTTTGGGGAATGGCAGACCCTATGGGGTCCGCCCTAAGAGCCGGTCAGGAGGGGAGTTACACCCCCTGATTTATCCAGGTAACGGCCGACCATTATGGCCGGCCGGTTTGTGAATATCCGCAGAACCCTGAAGGGTCCCTCCTCCTGGAGTCTCCGGCGGCCGGCCCGGCCAGCCGCCCCCTGCAGGTCCGTCGCGGATCGTCTCACTGGTGCGGCGCGACGACGCCACGCTACTCCGCCGCGGTCCGCTCCGGCCGCGGCCCTCCTAGACTTCTCCGGCGCGGCGCGACAGCGCCGCGCACCACTGCCGCGACCGCTCCGGCTATGACCTTCCTCGACCTCTCCGGCGTGGCACGACGGTGCAACGCTCCACCACTGAGGCCCGCTGCGGCTGCGGTACTCTTCGTCCCCGCACGGTGCAACGGCACCGCGCCACCATCACCTCAAACACCAACGAAGATCAACAAGGAAAAAGAGGAGGAGAATCATCCATGTTTGTACGGTCCGAACTCCTCCCGTTATGACGATATCAAGCGGCCATTACTTAAGCAGTGAAGAACGAAAAATTAAATCTTGAACAAAAAAACCCCTACCTCGGTAATTAACATCGCACGTCATTGATTCGTGGAATGTGGCATCGAGGAAGATGGACGTCTATTCCGTTGACGTCAGGGTGTGTCCGAAGTAGAAACACCATTGGAGAAATCCCCCACGTTCTTCGCGGTAGAGTCGTTCTTCGTTGAAGGTTGGTGTTCTTCTTCAAAGAAGAACACTTCCTTATAAGTCTTCTCAAGAGTTCCTCAACCAATATTGCCAACCCCAAAATAATAAAAAGGCTCTCCATAATATAACATTCCATGTAATTCAAACCTTTGATGGAATATTAATTAGGGAGGTGATGGGTTGCCATAATAAGGGGAGTTGTCACATTAAATTGAAGAGGTGTTAAAGTGGGGTTAGAGAGAGTTAAAGAAGTTGAGAGGTTGGGGCTCATGTGGGCCCCACATCTCATTTATCCACACTTTGAAGAGTTTAACTTCCAAGATATAAAAATAAAATTGTTCAACAATTTTATTTATTTTAAACTAAAACCCCAAATTATAAAAAATCAACCCGTTTAAAACGCAACTGCGGTAAAGGTCCCCTTAAGAAATTACCGGTGCTGTAAGTTCATCGGTGCCCTCAGATTTCAATTCCGAGCACCGGTTCAAAAGATAGAAAAACCCACTCGTTCGTTCACTGAACTTACCCAAGATAAACTTCGGAAATTGATTCCGGGCACACCGGGCCTCGGATTCAGGTGCCGTCAGAAACTACATACTTGTAAAATTCCAAAGAAATTAAGAACAAATTTGCCTTGAAATTCCCAGGACATTACAGTTTTCCTTCATTTCATGTCCCAAACCGTAAGAAAACCCCTGAATCCCCTCATATTCCTGATGAAAAATTAATTAAAAAAAATAATGGATTCAAACCAAAATTTAAATAGTGATATAATTCTATGAAAATTGTGATCTTACAAAATATGTATAAATGATTTATGGTTTAAAAAATAATCATAACCATGGTAAATATTATGTATATTTAGTAGAAATTTAATATCCTATTATCATAGGAATTTTTACTTTTCAATGTAATTTTATTGACAACACAAATCAATCAACGAAGTAAAATTCAAAATAAACCCCATTCAAAATAATCATAAACCAACCAGATGGAGAATAAGGATAGTTTCAATAGAAAATACACCAAGTATTGTATATGTAAATTTAAGGTTTTTTTCATTGATAAAGAGAAATAGAGTAAAATGATGCTAAAAAATCTAGACCAGAATATCATTTTATTATTGAAAATAACTTGTTAATACAAAAAAAAATTGAAAATACATTTTTTGAAAGTTACTTTTAAAAAATTATTACTTTTTAAAATATTAGTAAAAAAATTCTTTAAAAATATCCATGTAAAAATCATTTGATTCTTAATATAAATGTTTATCATGATGGTGGGTTATTCCATACATAAGTTAAAAAGAACATACCTTTTGCACTGTAAAAATATTGAATAGCTCCTTGTTCCAAAAAAAAGAGAAGATGATTCCTTTAAAAACATTATCATCATTAGAAAATAGATAAAATTGTATTCAAAAAATAATTTTTAAGGTTTTAAAAAAATTAATTTTTTTTAGAAAATATGTTTTTGGAAGAAAATTGATTATTTATTAAAGAGAGAAATAGAGACGAATTTTCTTAAAAAATTATCCAATTTTTTATGTACTAGAGTGTAGGGAAATGGTACAGTTAGTTTATGATGTCATGAGTAAATAGAGGAGGAGAAAATGAAATGTGTTTATTTGAAAATTATTAAAAAACTTCCATAAACTAATATTTAAGAATAAACAATCACAATTAGAATTAGATTTTGAAGTAAACTCTTAAAATGGTCATAATGTTGATGTGAGAATTAGTAAATGAATTAATTATGTGTATAAATTTTAAGTCCATATAAAAATGATGAAATAAAAAAAATTGTAATAAAATTTTACACACATAATATTAGGATACAAAATACTACAAATGAGTAATATAACCCATTGAAAATGAAATTAGTTAGGAAATTTCTTACCACATGGTAAATTTTAATTCAAATGCCCTTAGAAGATTTATTTCAAATTGAAATAAAAAATACAATGAATAATGAGTTATTTATTATATTAAATATCAAAGGGTTATTATATACACTATATAAAAGAAATTATGTGAATAACATTACAATGATCCACAATAACTGGAAATTGAGAAGAAATCACATACCTCATGCTTCATTTTGGTTGATGGTGCTTCAACCTTTTATATAGTGGTGTAACCATGTTATAATCTAATCAAAGAATGATATTAATATTTATAAAATCATATATAATCCTTTTATAATATCTTATTAGACCTTAGTTAATAATCATTCATTATTCACACGGTTTCATGTGTTAATGTAGTTGTTTTCTCATTCACAGTTTATCATGAATGTTTCTATTATTATGAATATTATAGTCATATCATCCACAAAATAATAATCATGACTTAATTATCATATTTATACATAAATTATACTTTTAATACTAATAATTAAATATTTTTTTGATATATTAATTATGTATGATCCTGAATATAGTAGGTCTTATGTACACATGAGTAACATTTCCATTTTTCAACGATCAATATGGACAATATGTAAGTAATATATTAAAATTACAAATTATCATAATATAAAGTTATATATATATATATATATATATCATCTATGTTTTGTGCTAATTAATATATATTTTCATCTCTTCATTAAGGCGGTAGTCCACACGTTCATGAATGATGTTTACATCTTTTATTGAGTGAAATGGTAAAAAAAATAAACGATGTATTAAAATTTTATAATGATATATATTTCATGAATAAAATAATTATTTCATTTATATAAAATATATATAAATTAAATCTATACTTATCATCTTCCATGTAAAGTGTTATTGAAGGATGAATCACACCGTTTCGTGAAGCGGTACTTTGTTGCACACAAGTGTGACATTATTGTATACCATAATGAATCAAAAGTAAAAAATGTATATATTAATTAATTAATAAGTATTTATAATTTTGTTATTGGTATCATATATATAATTTATAACCATAATAATACCTAGTCGTGAGAAGTAAAATTTGAAAAACTAATGACATCAGTTTGCAAGAAAGATGTATGTCGTACATAAAAAAGATGATTTAAAACCTATTTAATGGAAGTGGAGATGAATGTTGGTTATGAAATTTTTATAAAAACATATTAGTATATGTAATATTATGAGGTTGTTATATCATAATTTTTTAATAATAATTGATCGAGGTGAGTGAGTAAATAAAATAAAGTTTCTCGTTGAAGAACGTTACCTCTTCATCGAGTAAACTACTTTGGTTTGCAAACAAATCCTTCATAGAATGGATTTTTTGACAGAAATAAGGATTTTAAGATTAGTTTATAAAAATTTTAATGTGATTTTAGTATGTTTTGGTTGAACTAACTGGGTATGATATTGTGAATAAGAGAGGATATTGGGTTGACTTTTATAAGTTATGTGAGTGACAGACTTGTAATGTTTGAATGGAAAAAGGAGTGCCCAAGATTTTCTAATAAAAAGGGTCTCAAAGAGATAATTAGTGATAATTATAATTTATTGGGTTTAAATAATTCCATTAAATCTTTTTTATAAATGTTTTAATGTCAATATAAACCTTTTCTTTTTTATTTTGTCCCTCTGTAAATCCATTTTTCTATTAACTGCAGTATATAATTTTTTCTATTTTCACCATTCATTTTGGTAAAAATTGAAGTTGGCCTTATTAAATATTATAAATTAAGATAATAAATTATATTTAATCAATTTTTTTGGATTACATCAATATAATTGGTAAAAAAGGATTAAAATTTTATCCCATAGATGCAATGAGAAAGCAGATGTTTAGAGAGAATATATTCAATAGTTTGCAATGTTTTTGAATAAAAATTAACTATAAAAATGAATCCAATAAAAATAATTAGATTAATAGTTATATAATTGAACTATTTTGATTTTTATAAAGTAAAAAATATAATTTAAATTAATAAATAATTTAAAATAATAGTCGGTCTTCAATTAAAATATATTATGTTTCACTACTCATCAAAAATTAAATATTTAAAAAAATCAAAATATACACCCAAAGAAAATTTTGGAATTATTATTTTAAAAAATAAGATTATTGTTTAAAATAAATTTGTTATAAGTGTTAAGGATTGGATTTAAAGTATTTAATATAAGCCTGAGTAAATCATATTTTATAAAATTTTCAGTTTTTTCAGAAAAAAAATTCATTTTCGTTTTTTTAATTATTATTTTATTTATAATAAATATATAACCATAACTTTTATAATTTAGTCTGTATTATTAAATCCCATTAATTTTAAATATATGTTCTAGAAGTATACTATATTACATTTCCTTTAAACTTGTGGTTTTGTGTTCCATAATCTATCGAAGAGATTAAATTAAAGAAATATATTTCGTGGGTCTTTTAAGATCAGGGTTGTGTGTCCTACATACTATCAATTTTATATTTTATTTTAATATCTATGTGTGGTATATCCTTATATCATGTAACAATGTAAAGAATGAAAAAAACCTTGGGTTACTAGAGTTAGGTTTTCTGAGTTGGTATTAGTGAAAGATTAGTAGAAACTTTGAGATGTACGTTTTAGAGGACCATAGGTATCATGAAAATTATGATAGCCACATACGGAATTTCATAAGAAATACCATTATTGGTATTTTTTTAATGGATCAATTTTCATGATGAATATTTCCTAACTAAATGTATACCATTGTTTAGATATTGTACGTAATGGGTTAATGGAAATCAATATCCATAGTCAATGTAGGAATATCCCCCAAATGAAAGGCAATATAAATCATTTTGGAAATGATCAGACCATGGAAATATTATTGAAGTTGACTTATTTTATGTGAATTACATATCCTATATAGAGCTACCTATCATTTCACTATATGATTCACCTATGTTGGATCTATTTATGAAATAGGGTCCTTTATATTTTAATGGAACAAATATTCCATTGGTAACTGAAAAATGTATTATTTTCCATTATAAGAGATTCATGGATTTGGGATGTAAAGAAAGGGACAAAATTAGTATTGTATTTTATTATTTGTATGTATATATCAACCAATGATGGTTAATGATACGGAAAAATAAAGAGGTTATTGAAATTGAATATGTGAAATATAGAACTTTTGAAGAGATATTATTTCAGAAATATATTCCTCGAAGAGATTGATAAAATGGAGATGATGTTCCTCACTTTGAATTAGATGGATAAAAAATGTGTTGTATAATATGTGGGTAAAATTATATTATTATCCAAAAAAATTAGACTACATACGTAATCTAGAAAGTAGGATTTACCATTTTATTGGGTTTAAGATGAGTATCTAAGGGTACTATTTTCTCCATCATTTTAATTATATGATGAAATATTATCATTTTCTATCAATATAATGAAATATTTTTTAGGTATTATATCATAAAAGAAAATAAACAATTTTATAGTTTAGTTCAGAAATAATAAAAATAAAAAATTTCAATGAATAAAAAATAATCGATGGGATTCCCAAAATTAGATAAATGTTGAATGAATCACCTTGATAATTTTCATAATGGGTGAAAGGGACTATTTCATGTGTCAAAAATGTATTTATAATTCTCTTTAACATAATAAAAAATGAAACAACTATTATCTGGGGTATTAAATATAAAGAGATTGGTCATTACTCAAACCAATGAAAAAATCATCAATGGGTCCTCTAATAGATGAGTCGTAATTGTGAAGGCCTAGATTATGTGATTACTAAAACCAAGGTCGGAGTTCTCTATGATATAGTGGAATTTACATTGATTATAACCTCAAATTTAGATTATTATTTTTTTTGATTATTATTTTTTTTTCAATATTTTTGATCTTCTATTTTTTCCATGAAAATTAGATATTTATCTAACACCAAAAAATGGGGTAATCAAAGATGTCTCCAACTGGAAATATTATTAAAAAAAGGATTTATCAGTTAGTTCCCATTATGAATAATAGACATACCCCATTTCCAACCTTGATTATTATTCTTATAATTGGCATTTATACAATCCTTAGTATGGATTGGATTTAAAATTATACTAAAAAATTATTTCAAATATAAATAACTTATTCTTCACAATCAAGATATAGAATTCCTTATTTTAAGAGGGCTTACTACATCATCTAATTCATGCACGAATCCACTTCTAGTAGATCATCATAATTAAATTGTTGTATTTGAAGAGTAGACACATCTGATGAATTGGAAGTGCAACACAATAATAAAGGATGTAAAAAACGTGATAGAATATATTAATGTGTTTCAAAAATAAATACATAGAAATCCACCTGATCATGAAGTTGAATTTACTATTAATATCCTCCCTAATGAGAAAAATATATCTAAGACTCCCTATTATATGGCCATAATTTAATTAGTGTAACTGATGATACAATTGAAAAAGATGTGGGATAAGTGATTTATATTCCCTTAATGTTTCACCATGGGGGATCCGATGATCTATTTGTTATAAAGATTTATTGGTCTATAAATATATGAAATGATTATATGGGAATCAATTCTATTACTATAATGATCATGTATCCTCTATAGGGAATTAATGATTTTTTCAGTCAAAACACAGAGCATAATATTTTCCATAGATTGAGCTTTTTTCATGCTATTATCAAATGTTATTAAAAAAGGATGATATTCAAATAAAAAAAATTCAATTGAGTTAAAAACATTAATGTATTGTGATTCCCATTGAATTGACTAATGTAACCTCTATTTTTAGAGATCTGATGAAAAATTTATTCATGTATAATCAATATAATTTAATTTTGATAATAATTGAACATATATATAAATATCATATAAATTCTATGACGATCATATGAGTTATTTTCATGTAATCCTTGGGTCTATTTTGAAAAAATAGATCTATATAAAATCTATACACTATGAATTCTAGCATCACAAAGTTTCTTTTCATGGACATAGTAACTCTAAGGATAAAATATCAATTAGTACACAAAAACAACTAGTTTTATTATTTATATAAACAAGGTTTGAGGAACATACACATAGAAAAAGGAAGAGGAAAGTCCCTCAGGCTTAACCAATAAGAAATAATATAATTGAATATATGTAGTTTCCATGGATTAGAAGATTTCTCTAGATGATTTTTTCAATAAATTTCAAAATTATCTAACACATTAAGAATGTTAACTCATAAAGGATTTAAGTTCATTCATAATAATGTAAATAATGTTTTAAATAATTAGATAATGGACTGTTCAATGGACCTATGTTAACTTCACCTATAAGAAGTCATATATTTTTTTATATACATTAATGATTCAAAGAAGGGACTTGGATGTTTCCATATAGGTAATGATAGAGTTGTTTCTAATGAATCGTATCGGTTATATTTCCATTAACAAATTTATCTAACACATTATCTCGAATTAGGGGAATTAATTTTTTTATAAAATTAATGATACATTTACCTTTATGGGGGGAAATGTGAAAGATATATATATATATATATATCATAAATTCCTAAAATAAATATTCTCATAGAGTATTCTGAATATGAGGTAGAGGATATGTATATGATTTCTAAAGGATTATTATTTCTCTAGACACTACCACCCTACAAATGAAAAAAGGTGGCTATTGTGTTTAGTTGGACATATCATTGGATAATTACTCAAATGATGATTGAAAAACAAGTTATATTCAAAGATTCTGTAATGTTTAAAATGGAAATCATAAAGTGGAAATAAAACATTTTTTCCACATGATTGAAAAATAACATTTATTAAATAAAATAAAATATCTCTATAATGATGATACAAATTTTTAAAAGAAAATAAAGTACTTGAATGATTTGAATTTTATATACTTAAACTATGAAGATTGTATATTGAAATTTTTAGTGTTTCTATGTGGTCCATATAATCTTGAGTTAAAAATAAAATTATTAGATGAGGATCATTTCTCAAATTTCTCTATACTACATGGTATCCCAAAAATGTATTTGGATTTTAAGGAAAAGTTTTTGTGTGATAATATGAATTATGAAATTATAGAAAATATATCAAGATGATTGGTTTTTCAAGAGGTAAAGGCTGAGAAAAAACATCATAAATGGGTTATCAAACCTCACAAAATTATTGTGAATAAATGAGATGATATCATAATAAAATTTATCTTCTAGATTCCAAAAGACTCCATGAATGGATGGTGGAATATGGTTTATTGTTGTTATTTTTATAATGTCTAGAAATTTATTATAAATAAAGGAATATATCTCTCATGAGAACATCAGATGTCTCAATATTATTTTTATTGTGACACTTCATGGTAGAGCAGTTTCAGTTATATCTATACATAAACCAATGATTTTATCAAAATTTTGGAGAAGTGTTTAAAAGTCCCAAGACATCAAGTTACAATTGAGAAATGGTTACTGTCCATAAATATATTGATACTCTTAAAGGATTAATTAGTCATTAGAAGAAATTTTGAGGTCAATATCACTTGAACTTCATGGTATATGAGATAAATATTAACCTTTGGTAGATATTTAAAATAAAATTAACTATTATTTATGTATCCAAATGTCACTGTATCAAGGATAGTATATGAAAATATGTTGTACACCAACATGTTTGGATGAAGTTAGGGAAAATGGAAATTTTACATCCAAAAAATTTCTATGAGACATTGAAAAATTAACGAACTATTCATTTTCATATCTATGAAAATAAAGGAATTAAATAAAGATATGAAGATAACCAATCAATGAATTTATAATATCAAATTTGTAGATAATTTATTCATAAAGGTATCTCAATGGAAGGTTATTATATGGTTTTTCATGAATGTATGTACATGATATGTTCATGGCGTGCTTCATAACAATATATTAAGGAAGTACATGAAACACACAACACATATTCTAATTTTTAAAGAAATAGAATATGTACATGATTTATATTACTATGAAAAATCTTACCAGATTGTTGAAATTAGGGAATAAGTATTGAAAAATTGGATAACATGATTGATGATTGATAATTGATGAAATCATAAAATAGTGGAGTAAATGTTGGATCATAGAGAATTTATGAAGAATAAAATTGAACAACATTCCATCAGATGACATTTTCAGAATTTTTAGCATGAAATGTTTTGAATGATGTAAGAATGTAAAGCTTGAGATTCAATTATACAATATATGCTTTTATTTTTATGAAAACTATAACATAAAGAACAAATATTTATTCGGTAATGTGATTAAAAACAGATTTATAATATTTTTTAAACTTATTTTGGGGAAAATAATTTAATTTTTGAAATTATCATCTAAATATTTGGTAATGATATTTCTTTATATTTTTTTTGAAATTTTTGATTCATAGGTGAAAATTAAAAAATACATATCTTACAAAAATTACAATTTTATGAAATTATAAGGATTTAAAAATCAATTCAAGTATTTTAAAAACACTATTTAGATCATAAATATATTTAATATGGCATATAATTTTTATAGGGATATAATTTTTTAGTTGGTAATATATGAAAAACATTTTTTTGAAATGTTTGTAATGTTTTTATTAGAATTAAAAATAGGTTTTATTATTTTCATTTAATTAAGAATTAAAAACTTTACATTCAGATTTTTTTTGAAGAAAACTTATTTTTACTTTCATTAATATATTCCAATTAATTATATTTTAATTATTAATATTATTTTTTCCCTATAAAATAATTTTTATTCTTAAAACACGCTTTTTTTAAAATACTTTTCATTGAATTTTTCAAAATAATACTAATTTTTTTTTAAAAATAATTTATTTAAATTCTATAAAATAGATTCTATATTCTAAATTAGAATTAAAAACATTATGTAATAATTTCAACATATTTTTTGTCCATTATGAATAGAAAATTTGGTAAAAAATTCAGTTACCATGGAAAGTGTTACAATGGGTTAAATGGGTTAACTCAAAACGATAAGGTTTAAATAGGCCTAAAAACATATATAAACCCATGTGTATTGTTATATGTTAACAATATATCGTTTACTATTTGATGATCAATCATTGGGTATCCATTTTTCTTGATTACCACATTCATATATATGAATCTTTTGAAAAAAATCCAAGTGTGTCATCTCCTCAATGAATATATGGACAAAACATCTCCCCTCTTATCCACAATTCAAGTGTCTCTTATATCGAATTTACTTACCCAAATAATCTCCTAGAATCCTTAACCACAAAAAACATGTCCTATTGTTTTCATAATACTATCTTTATAATGCATTAGTTGTGTGCCAAAGGAGGATGTGCAAGTAAGAGGTATAACCCTTAACCTAGAGTTCCCATTTTATTTCTTTTTATAACAGATTTAGTTATATTATAAAAATGATGATATACACTATAAATTATATAACATATACTAATTTTTTAAATTTTTTATATTTCAACTAGTATTCATCTCATTCCCCATCAAATGAGAAACAAAAGCTTCGATAGTTTGTATGTGTATAATATCGCCTCGTGAACAGATGTATTTCATTTTTCATCACCACCATTGATAAATTGTTACTATAATGTATTTAAAGTATATATATCATATTTGTGATATAATTATCATTCTATAAATATAAGATATTTTTTACCTAACTATCCTTCCATTATCGCCTCATGAACAGATGTATTTCATTTTTCATCACCATCATTGATAAATGGTTACTATAATGTATTTGAAGTATATATATCATATTTAGGATTTATTTATGATTCTATAAATATAAGATATTTTTTACCTACATATCCTTCCACTATGCAAAAGTTTGTAATTAACGGCGGCTTTTTTCGTTTAGCGGCGGTTTAAACCGCCACAAAATCGTTCTACGGTGGTTTTATAAAATTGCCACTAAATCATGTTCCAAGAAATAATTAGCGGTGGTTTTTTAGTGACAGTTTAAACCACCTCTAAATTGTTTTTAATTTTTCAAAAAAAATTAATTTTTTAAATTTTTTATTTCTTTATTTTTTTTATATTTTTTTCTTTATTTTTTTAATTTTTTCTATTTTTGTACTTTTTTTTGTTATTTTCATAATTTATTCAATTTTTTCCTAATTTATATATTTATTTTTTTAATTTCATAATTTATTTATTTATTTATTTATTTACTATTTATTATTTATTATTACCACGCACATGCTCATCTCCATGCACATGCCCCTGCCATATATATAAATTTTCTGTTGGGTGAGATTTGAACCCATTACCTCTTGCTTATTCTCCAAAGATTTTACCACTCCAACAGACTCTTCATGTGGCCAATAAATTGAATTTAATATACTTACACACACAGATATATATATATTAATTGGAAAAAAAGTAATACATAACAAATAGATACAAACAAATAATTATTAACCAATAATTGTTAATCAATAATTAATAATCAATAATGATTAATAATTAATAATTAATAATTAATAATATAAAATATATGATATATAATATAAAACATATAACATATAACATATAATATATAAGACATAATATATAACACATAATATGTAATACCAAATATATAATACTTAATATATAATATATAATATATAATATATATTTTTTATTATGTATTATATATTATCTATTATCTATTATATATAATCTATTATATATTACATAATGTATAATATCTAATATATAATACATAATACAAAATAGATAATATATAATAGATAATAGATAATAGATAATAGATAATAGATAATATATAATTTATAATTTATAACATATAACATATAATATGTAATATGTAACATATAATATATATAAGTAATGTATAAATAATAAATAATTTAAAAAATAATTTAATTTATGATAAATAAAGAACAAATAAATAATAAATTAATAGATAATAGATAAATAAATAATTAATTAATTAATAATTAATAATTAATAATTAGTAATTAATAATTAGTAATAAATAATTAATAATAACTAATAATTAATAATTGATCATTAATAATTAATAATTAATAATTAATAATTTATATTTAAAAATTTATAAATAATTAATAAATAATTAATAAATTATTAATATATAATTAATAAATAAATAATCATTAATTAATATTTAATAAATAAATAATAAATGAATAATACAATAATAATAAATTAATATTTTGAGAATAAAAAATAAATTAATAAATAATAAATAATAAATAATAAATAATAAATAATAAATAATAAATAATATAATAAATAGTAAATAGTAAATAAGAAAGAATAAATAATAATTAATAATAATGAATAAATAAATACATTCATAAATATATAAATAAATAGATAAATAAATAATTAATAATAAATAATTAATAACAACTAGTAGTTAATAATTCATAATTGATAATTATAAAATTAATAATTCGTAATTAATAAATAATATTTTAGTTTTAATATTTAATATGAAATATTTAATATTTAATATTTAATAAATAATTAATATTTCATTAATATTTCATTAATAAATAATCATTAAATAATCAATAAATAACAAATAAAAAATAAATAATAAACCAATAAGAAATTAATTTTTAGTAAATTACAAATGAATAATAAAGAATAAATAATTAATAATAAATAATTAATAATAAATAATAAATAAATAAACACATGAATACATAAATAGATAAATAAATAATAAATAGTTTATAATTAATAATAACTAATAACTAATAATTAACAATTAATAATTAATAATTAATTAATTAATTAATAATAAATAATGAATGAATAAATAAATTAAAAAATAAAGAATAATAAACTAATAATAATTAATTAATAATTAATTAATAAATAAATTAAATATAAATTAATAATTAATATGTACATAATAACTAAATAATAAATAAATAAATAAATAATAACATATAATAGTTAAATAATTAATAATTAATTAATTAATAATTAATTCATTAATGATTAATGAATTCATTAATTAATAAATATTAAATTAATAAATAAACAATTAATTAAATGAATCATAAAACGTTAAGAACCTCTAAAAACCCTAAAAACACTGAAATGGCCATAAAATATGATCTGAGACACGTTTTACAGTGCCACAACCAGTCAAATCGATGATCATGGAATGAGATTTGATATGATATGTGGTATAGGACGAACAGACACCTGGATCAAAAGTTATAACCGCTTGAATTTTAAGAAATTGATGTCTACAACTAAAACCTCCATTTCGAAGGCCTTGTGGGCCTTTCTAGGGTAATAAAAAGGGGTGCAATACTTAAAGAGTTATGGCCAGATTTCAGCGGCATAGAGCTCGTCGCAGACTTCAATTTGGTATGTGGTAGAGCCCAAACGGACACCCAGATTAAAAGTTATGGTTGTTTGAAGTTTGAGTTCGATTTTCGACTTTTTAATTTTCAATATATTTTTTTCCTTTGATTATCACATGATTTAAATTTCACTTGGTTTTTTCTCATTTGATAAACTTCTATTTTAATGGTTTTGAAGCTGAAATGGACTCACGGATCAGAAGTTATAGTCATTTGATGTCAAAGACTTTTCTCATACTTATTGATTATTTTCTCTCAGTTTAAAAATATAATTAACTAATAATTATAAATATTAACTAATTGACACATTATAAATATATAAAATTATAAATAGTAAACTATATTTGATTGTAAATAATAAAATAATAATAATAAATAAATAATAAATAATAAATAAATATTTTTTTTAAAATTTTCTTAAATTTTGCGGTGGTTTCCAAAAAATCGCCGCTATTTCGGGGCGGTTTTTTTAAAAAACCAGCGTTAAAAAATGATTTTTTTAGAATATATTTTTTAGAAAAATTAAAAGTATTTTTTTTTTAAAATTATAGGTGGTTTTAAAAACCGCCGCTAAAATTTTGATTGAAAAAAATTAAGCAGCGGTTTTTAAAAATGCTGCGAAAAAACTATCGTAAAACAATGTTTTCTTGTAGTGTTCCACCTGTCAAAAAATGATAATGTCCCTCATTTGTATGTGTGGTCTATCACCTCTATAAATTTATGTGGTTAATTTTTCACGTATATCCTTAAATAGTGATTCAAAATATGTATATAGTGAAAATATATGATATTTATCTCATTGTTAACATTCTTTAGATAATGGAACCAGGATAAAAATTACAATAAGAATCAATCAATTAACACTCATAAACAGCTATTTTAAAAAATAATTATTAATAATCAGTCATTGTAATGTTATAGGTTGATCATATATGATATTATAAGTACATATATGATCATGTAATATATTTTTAAAGTCATTAAATTTAAAACATATGATACGAAAATAAAATACAATTCACTTTGAACACTAGGTAATGAATTTATTTTATAATCCCATTTTACTTCAGGGTTTTTTTATGATAAGAAAACCTTTAGGAATAATATGTAATCTTGTTATTTTAAATCCCATATATTTTCTTAAAATCAAATTATTTCTCGTTTTAAATTTTAATGTTTCATTTGTTTTCTTTTTTGATCAATAATTTAACAATAAGATTCATATAAGATACTTTATTTTAAAAATAATTTTTAAAAGATTTCATTCCAACACATTTTCTTATATGTTAATATTTTATTTAATTTTTTTTCACTATTTTTATTATTTTTTAAAAAATTATTAAATCACTTTTACCCATGTCTCAATTTAAAAAATTCTGAAAATGAGTCATATTTTCATTTTCAGAATGAGTTTCGTTTTAAAAAAAGGTGTAAATGGAATCTTTGTTTTAAAGCACACCACATGAATGGATTTTCCTAAAATCATGACAACTCTTTCCATTAAAGATTACATTACATTATTCTATGGTTATTATAAATAGAAAATTTTCTAACTATTCTCAAATTTATTAAATTTTAAATACATTATTTAAAAAATGAAATGTTTATTTTCATGAAGAAATATTCTATTGATATTTTATTGGTATTCTATTTTATGAAAAATACAATTGAAATTACAGGGGAAATGATCCAATGACACCATATGTATTTTCTTTATCTCGATGGTTTATTTTTATAATGTGAAATATTGATGTCTTATAATTTTGATTCAATAAGGAAAATTGCTTATTTCTAACGAATTTTTATAATCAATTTTATTGATCATTCAATATTTAACGAATGAATATGACATAAAATTGTTGTGTGGGGCTTGGTTATTGAGACTCACCTGATGCATCAACATGCATCCTAATAAAAACACATGAATTAAATATATATATTTTATTTGGTTTACACATACCAAGTTACTAAGAATGGTGTCTTGGTTGAGAGGCTTTGATTGTAGGATTTATGATATCCTGTTTGAGAGACAATGATCATGAACATCAATAATTATCAAATTCCTTTATTAAGATTCTATTTTTCATTGACAAATTTTTTGGAAAAATGATATTATCCATGGATGTTCATTGAATCGATGTTTTTTACGGAAAGGAATGTTTTTTGATTGTAATCTCTTAAATATTAAATGTTCCCTATTTTCTCAAGATAGTTTCCACTATACCAAACACATAATTAGAATCCATTCTCACACATTATTCATTTTCTATTTCTTAGGATATGAATGATACTAATATGAATTATATAAAGGATTCAAGAATTTTTCATATAATATGTTTTTATATTTCAAATTTAATATGGGAATCATGTATATATCAAGTTTATCAAAACTATTAAAGGGGTAGATCATGTGAGTTGTAATCGATTTTATCTTGTAAAAATTTAATAATGTAAATAACAACTCTGAGTTATTGACGTATTGGTTTTAAAAATTTGGATTTTAGTCATCCCCATCATACTTTTCCAACACATTATTTCCAAATTCAATTTTCCCATTCATGGATTTAGACATTCGAAAATCCAAATATTGATGAATATTTGAGTAAATGTGATGCTAAAAATCAATAATCAAAACCATTTTCAGTGAAACATTATAATATGTTAGTTGGGAACATTTGTTGTTCCTTAGCACGTGGCCATGATATACAAACATATGAGTCACAAGATCACCCAAATGTATGGTGATTGTATATATATCCCAAAATTTACATATTCTATACCTGTCCAATTCTTCTTTTTCATGTATTAATGTGTTGATAAATATTTCATCATTTAATTAATAAAGTATGAAATTAATATTGAAAGTCTCAATACATATTTATTGTTCAGATAGTTTTCATTATCATGGTTTTACTATTAAAAAATTTCATAGTTTTTCACTAATTGATGTTTAAGGGGGAATATAGATTGAGAAACCAACAATGATTGAGAATAAATATATTTTTAACTCGCTAATAATAATGAAAGAGTAACACTCTCATTCTAGGGTTTGTCTCTCATTATATATAATATATGGATTAAATTTGAATTTGGTTAAATGGAATTATCTTTGGACTCTCAAAGATAGAATAATGTTTATTCTGATCCAATCATGACTTTGTGTAGCGTAGCCAACATCACAGCTACACCATCAACATCATGTAATGGTGTTTCAGCCTATGAAACTATATAAAATCCAAATTTTTTATGTTCCCAAACTAGTTTTTATGAGTCATATGTTTCTATATCATCCCTTCTGATATATATGGGGAGTTGGGTCAATTCATGTAAAATCCATTCCAATCAAAATATATATTATATTTATATAATGTTAGAAATTCTTGAGATGGTTTAACAATTATCAGAGTAAGAGGACCAAAAACATCAAAACATACATGAAAAACAAATCTCTAATTACCTGAAACCTGATTTAAAAAAGTAATTGTTGATATTTGGGTCATAATAGGTCATAAGTAAATAATATATGGTATGATAAATAAAAATATTGGTATGTAATTGTTTTATAATGAACTTATATTTATTATAATGGAGTTTCAAATCTCTATGAAGGATGTTGATACTTAAGGTATGTGATTCATTTCTCCATTTTATTTTCCATGAGACACAAGACATATTAAAAACTTTTTTATTTTATGGGGTTTATATACTACCTATGAATTTAATTTAAAATTATTAACCTTAATGTAATTGTAAATTAAATATTTTTTTAAGATCTTTCTTTGATGAGGTTTACAGTTCAAAAGTTATGAAAGTCGTAAGGTATTTCTGTCTCAAATTTTCAACTTTGGGGACTAAATTTATGTTATGAACCTTCCTTATTCTATAAGTTTTATATAACGAACTGCTAATATGTTATATCATTAATATCATTCATTTAAGGAAAATATATTTTTCATTTAATTTTATTATTTTATGGGTATTATAATTCAAAGTTATTAAAGTGGTAATATTTTTTAGTTACAATGACATCATATATCATGATTGATTATGATTATGATTCCAACGAATAAATAATATAATATATGTAAATATAAACTCATTATTTTTCTTATCCTCTAGTTATGTCATAGTAATATATTATTTCCCTTAATTTTCCTCTCTTTATGTACTCCAGATTTCAAAAGAACATTTTTTGGAAAATTATTTTTATTTCTTTATTCATTCGATATCCATTTTTGTTCCAAAACCATGTAATAAAAAACTTTAATGAAAAACACTTTTAAAATTTATAAAAATAAATTACTAAATAAAATCTTTCTTTTTTTTACTTTTTACAACTAATATTTTTTAAAAATCCAAATTTCATTTTCCAAATAATACATGTTTGTATTTTACCGAAAATGTGAATGTAAACATTTTTTTAATGTGTATAATATAAATAGAATTTTCCACCATCCTCACCTTTATTTTCCTTGAATATTCCATTATAATTTTTCATGTTTGTATTAAATGAAGTTTATTTGTAAATTTTTTAATTTTTAAACTATTTTTATTCAATGTGGAATGGCTATTTTCCTCAAGAAAAATTTTAAACGATTTTTAACATTTTATTTATATTTTTTCAATAAGATTTTAATTTATAAGTAATTCCAAATTATTTTTCTAATTTTTTGTTTTTTTATTTTATTTTCAATGAAATTTTTTTCATTAGGAAATTTTGAAAGTGATCCTTCAAAAAAATTCTTTCCCAGATGAAATAATTTGATGTTACTTATGATTTACTAATGATATGGACTTGGATAACATTCTTATTATTTCTCATTATGGTTTATGTTCATGATGAAAATATGATTACGAAACCCATTTCTATTGAATGGTTTATTCCATTATGAAATTCATTTAAAGCCCAATGATTTTTAAATGAGTTCTTCTTTGATGAAATGTTAAAATGGTTATGAAACCTGTTTAATTTTTAAAGGTTATGTTATGACAAAATGATTATAAAACCCATTTCTTTTCATGGTTTATGATTTGATAAATTTTTTATTATCTTTTTGAACACATATATATTATTTCTATTATGAGAATTTTGGGATCTATATCTCTATCCAATGCATTGGGTAAGGATTGATATATCATAAGAAGAGTGGGGATTTAATGGGGATATATACTAGATTGGTAGTGGAAATTGTTCACTATGGTAGTCTTGGGAGTGAACAATGACTACTAATATGGTTCAGGGATTGAACCCATTCCACTATAGTAGTTTTGGAAATGATCCTTGACTACTTAGGAAATGACTTTTTGAGATTATTTTTATGTAACAAATCTATGTCACGTGCTAATGTTATGTTTTCATCATTTATATCCTATGATTCCATTATCATTATTATTTTATGAACTACAAATATTTATTCCATGAATTAATATTTTGAGCTTGAATATGTAGGTTATAGTTTTCATATGTAATTCTCAAATTCTCATACCCTTATTATTAAGTTATGTTTACTTATTTTCTTTCATTTTTTACTTACTAAGAACATGATATCACCTATTATTTTATTCCAATTCCCTAGGTTATGATGAATAGTTCTAATTACGGTATGTATAAAAACAGAACTAAATTGGTTGATCATTGTGGGAAACATTGTTGATCATTAAATAAATACGATGATTGTCTTCCAAAGCTCCAATGGAACTAAACCATTATAATCCTAATGTGTGTGTTTTTGTAATGTAATGAATATTCATCTAATATTTTTAATATATATTTATGATAATTATGAGTTAGTAGATGAAAATTGGATGAAATTGAATCCCTAAAATGGGATAATTTATTGGTTATATTTTTCCACAACTACATTCCTTAAACTCTTAACATGAGAATGGAATGGTAATTTCTTATCTTTAAGAAGAGGCGTTCTGAATCATTTGGTACCTATGAGGAAATTATTACTATACATACAAGTTCTGTTTATGGTATTATCATTGACCATAAATGAAAATTTTATTAGTTTTTATGTGAAAAAAAATATCTAAAAATAATTATCTATTAGTAAATTTAGTGGTTATGAAGAAATCATTTGTTCTTCTTCGAAGGAAGAAAACTATACTATATATACACATCATTCTCATGGTTCTGATAAGATTAAATGATCATTTTTTAGTGTATTTTAATAATAAAACCCATGGATGAAATAAAATGAATCTTCCTTTAGGGACAAGGTCTGTAAATATGGTATAAAATGACTCTAATGGACTACTAAATGATTCTTTTGTTGAATGGAAATACATGGAGTAAGTGAATGTTGAAATGATGTAAAGATGAAATCAAATGAAAATAATAGGGATAATTATTAGCTAAATTCACCTCCCATAATTCAATGTTACAACATTAAGGAGTAGTGAAATATGTCTTCCAATGTATGAATCCAAGGGTAAATAAAGAAAATCCACATCAACAACCTCTTAGTCCATGAGTTAAAAAGAATTCCCATGCAATCACAACTACCAAAGTGGGATATGAGGATATATTGTTAAAAGGTACCAATATCATCCATCCTAAAACTATCAAGTTCTTATTTTATTCTAGTTCTACCCACTCAATTATATATAATGAATACTTTACCGGAATCATATCACAAACTCAATAATTAAATATTGAATTATTAGTGAAAACTATTATTAGTATGATTATCACACATCAAGTTTATAACTCTACTATAATAGTAGATTTTGGGAATGTAATTATTGTAAATATTTTTATTCTCAATTTAGTTGAATTTGATGTTATTTTTGGAAAGGAATAGATTTCATTATATAGATTTTATATCCATTGATGGGGAAGGGAATCCATATGTCATAATCTAAATAAACCAATTACTGTGTGATGATGAATATGGACTTCCAATTGAAATTACATCTATTTTATATGTATTATTAACTATTTAAAGGGGTGCATATATTAAATATTTAGGGGGAAACTCATCATTATTGATAATAAAATTTTATTAGAATATGTATATTTATTTCCTAAGGAGATACCCTATCTTCACCTGAATTATGAACATATTTTTTCAATAGTACTTTTCACTGGTGTTATGACTATTTTAAAGAATCTTTATATAATTTCAATGACTGTGTTGTAGGAAATGAAGAATAAACACGACGATAATAATGATAAATTATTCATTTGGCTTAATTATCTATAGGGTGAACCTATAATTTTTTTATGAAAAATATGGGTCAATGCATCTTTTTATTGATTTTTTAGAACATTAAAATATCAATTTCATGAAAAATTATCCTCTAACACATATTGAAAATTTATTTTCTCATTTAAAAATAGTTTATTACTTATAAAATATTGACCACTAATCTAGTTATCATCAATTGATGGTCAAAATAGTCATATATCTGAGGTAACCTTTTATTTGAGGTTTGAGCATTATGAATTTATTTTGATTTCATTTAGACATACCAGTGACACTATTGTCTTCATGTATATAATGAATAGTGTCTTTGTAGATTAACTTATTCTATTTTTGGTATTATTTATATATTATATTCTTATATATTTTTCAAATAAGGAAAACATAAATATCATTTGATGAATATTATTATTTAAACATGATCAAAGAGATATATTTGGAAAATTTGGTAAACATTAATTTTTCCTAAAATACTTCATTATTAGGTCACATAATTACCTGATAGGCGGTATTAGTTGATCCCTCAAAGACATATGTTCTTCAAAATATTCCTATACTGAAAAAATTGAATAATATTCATTATTTTATTTGGTTGGGTATATACAATAAACGATTCATGATAAATGTCTCATGGATATTACATCCACCAACCACATTTATATGGAAGGGAGATAAGTCCCTATGGATATATTTATATGAAGATAATTTAAAGGAAATGAATAAAATGTTTTTTAGTCATCATATATCCATACTTAAATATAATTGAGTATTGTTTTAGTCTATAGTGATGAATAAAATAATTATCATGGAGTTTTTCCATTATAAATAACATGGTGGTAGTTTATGACACATTCTATTTCAAGGATTCTGAGATAAATTTCCTGAATCATGATAATGAACTTGTAGAAGAAAATATTTTTTTAATACAATGATGGATTATATTTATAGAGAAATTTATAACATATATAATGATAATAAATGATTGAAATATGTACTCACATATAAAGACTTGAATATGTAATCAATCATATGGTTGGAACTGAATAGTGATTATTTTTTATCAATATATTATCACCTCAAATGGTGAACAAGGTGTATAATACACTTATTCAGAAGTTCTATTGTATTTTTACTTGATAAGGATTGAAAGAATCATATATATAATTATTTTCAAAGTATTAAAAACTCAATCATAATTAAAGTATATATTTCATATATTTCCATGATGAATGTTCAATCAACTATTTATTATAATGTAAACGATTAACAAAATGAGGATATAGAGAAGAAAATTTTGGTAAGTAATGTTACTAACATCATACATGACAGTAATAGAATTATAATGTATTGGAATGAGGTTTTTTTCCCATTAAGAATAGAAATAATGATAGAGCTTTTGATGAATCTAATAGTTTATCATTATCTAATCATCTGGCAAGTATACAGTTGTACACATATCTTAAATGGAATTTCTTGTGGGAATATATGAAGAGAGACATCACAAAGTATGCATGTTTATGCATGTTATGTAAAAAATATCATATTGAGTGACATAATTATATAGTTAGGTAACAACCATTAAATATACATGAGTGTAAATGGGAATCATCTCCATAGATTTAATCATAAGAATCCACAAGGAATCTAATCGGAACAATTCTATATCGGTTGTAGTTAATCACATCAAAAATATAAATAATTTTAATTTCTGTCAATTAATATTAAAATGTTGGTCACCTCATCATTATATATATCAATTATGTAATAATATTTCTTAATGCACCACTTTCATTCATACCTAATGAAAATATGAGGTTTACCTCACCATTTTAGAGAAGTTATAAGGGTGATTTCAATAGAGATTTAAGAATTAACAATACATATCATCCTCAGATAGAGTGTCAGTATAAAATTACTATTCGGGAAATAGTATAGAAGTTGAGATGTTCCTCTCAATATTTCAATATAGGTTAGGATTAACAAATTCTTATATTCAAATGTTCTAACAACAATATATTTCACTCAAACATTTGTATGGATCCTTATGCATCTATATAAGGAATAAATTTTAGAACTAAAACATGATAAGACTATAATGGGGTAAAAAATCTATTGTGATCTATGATAGCTAATGAAATATTATAGAATGATTGATATTCTCAATGAAACATCTATAAATCTCATATTCGATAGATAATTTCTCCTGAAAATCGTAGATGAGATCTGGATTCATTGTTGGTGATTTAGTATTCCTTCGAATAACAACTTCTAAGAAAGTGAAAAGTATATATTTTTAGGAATTATATACCTAATTATTTAAATTTAATGAATTTTTTTTCTACACCATTAAAACATTATCTATCATACTGTGAACCAATGGAATTTATTGGATCATAGGGACAAAGTACTAATGAATATCACTACACACTTGGTTAAGATTCTTTGGGAAATTAGAAATTCTAGTATGTGCTGTGGGAACTCAAGGATGTAATAAGAAAAAGGAATTACAAATTTTTTTAATTAGAGTGATATAATTTTAACAATTAATTTATTATAAGGGTTATTATGTTACACAAAGATAATTTAAAAAAAATAGATCTCTTAAATAAATAGATTTCTTTTATTCCTCTTAAATCACCTAACCCTTTGCGTATGGGAATAACTATTATAAATTATATATTTAATCATATTATATGGTATTTATATGAAATATAATTTTTTAAAATAATTTATAATTCACTAAGGAAATATTATTGATCACAAATAATAATTTTTAAATAAATTGACTTCAAGTATTTTTTCAAATATTTTTATTTAAAAATTAATTTAGAGTATTAAAATTATGATAAATTAGCATTTACATGTAAAGAAATAACTCATTTGTTATCTTTTTATTGGAAAAGAAAAAAAATCATTTATAATTTCAAATTGATCCTTTATATAGAAAAAAATTTATTATATGTGAAATTTGTTTTAAAAAAATTTAAATAATAAATATTTATTAGTTTTTTAATGAAATTAATAGATTAAATATTTTATTAACTATTTTATAATTATTTTAATTGTATTTACTATGAAAGGGATTTGAATTAATTTATATTTATTCTCAAAAATATATTTTTCTAAAACCATTTTCATTTCAATTTTCATGATTCTATAAAAATGAATTACTAATACATATAAAATGGTTCCCATATTTTTAATAATCCTATAATATATTAGTAATATAGTTAATTTTAAATTTTTTCATTATGAAGAGTAATTGTGGTAAAACATTGTCAGCACAGTATGGTTAAAAGGGATTAACAAGGTTTAAATTTAAATATAAGGCATAAAATATCAATAAAACCTAGTAAAATTTGATTTTTTCTGTATTTATTCCCAAAATTATATTATCATTTAATTTGGATTTCCTTGAATCCACATCAACACAAATATGATTTTTAATTTTTTAATGTTTTTAGTTTTTAAAACATTGCTAATACCCTAACTATAAATAGATATTTTTCCCCACAATATTTTATTCCATTTGAGCCATATATCTCTACTAATAGAAACCCAAATATCTTTATAAAATCCATTCCCAATTCCTTTAGCTTCTGTTCTTCCAAAATATCAACCAATGAAGGCTTAATGCATTTTCCAATTGAAGTTTTTTAAATAGGTAGTAATGGTATTTACTAATCACGTTTGAGGTTATTTATTCCATAAAATCCTAAAATATTAAATAAACATCCTAAATTTTTTATATCATTATAGTTACTATACTGAAATATTTTTATATTAAATTTAAGAACACTTTCTATAATCATTCCACCCTATGATAAATGCTAATATTATTCTTGCATATGTGTAGACGGCCACAACTAAATAGTGATATAATTCATTTTTCATCACTATCATAAATTAATGGCAATAAAATTTTATATTACTAATAAATATCATATATATATATAATGATTAATATAATTTAGAAAATGAGACCATGATCAATGTGAATGGATGATAACTTTCCAATACAAAAATTAATGGGAAATGAAATAGATAATAATGAAATATTGATATTAATAAATATTTTTTAATAAATTCTGAATTGAAAACTATAAATAAATGATAAAATTTATTATAAATATAAATATTTTCATAGTATTAATCTTTAAAAAAATTAATTATAATAGTTTAATTTAAGTTTCCATACAAATAATTTCCTGATATGAGGTAATGGTTTATGTTGAAATCTCCCTTTTAATTGATATGGTTTATGTATGGATCTAAATTGGCGGGGTTATATAATCTTTATTTCCTATACACCAAATATATTCTTCACTTATGTTTGTGTTTTATTTTTTCATGTTTTCCATTATTTTCCACCTCTCCAGTACATAAAATAATCATGAACAATTTATTTCGAAAATCTGACCTTATTCTCTCTTTATTGGGAGAACTTTTCTTCCATGTTCATGTGCATTAAAATATGTCAAAAAATTTATTTTCATTGAACCAAGGATTATATAATTTATTTTTATACAATATTTAAACCTTTTACAATGAATTAAAAATGAATTTTGGTATTTTTTTCAAATATGTTATTTTGGTCTTTTTAAAAAAATGTAAAAAGAGTCTACATTTTATCAATTACCACTTGAAATACTTTTCGAAAAATCTTTAATGTTATTTTTTTGAAACTTGGTTTATATTTTTCCATGTTTATTTTAGTGAAAATTATTTCTTCAATATTCTATGAGTTTTTTATTAAATATTTTCCAAATGAGAGGATACATTTCTCATGTTTTTTAATAAAGGTTTGGATATTATTTTTAATCTTTATCAATATCCTTTTATATTTCCAATGCATCACTAGGTATATAATGTAAGTATATCATCAAATTTTTTTATCTGGATGGCTTATGAAATTGTTATTTTGTTATCACTATGCAACCCATTTCATTTCCAAAGCTTATGTTTTTTCTAATTAATTCAATTTTTTATGATCTTATTGATCACACACACACACACACATATATATATATATATATTCCATTTTTTGATGAATTGGTCTATTAGAGACCTCTATTGATTTTAGTAATGATTAGTCTCTCATTAGATAAAATGAATAAGATTTTAATTGAACCCATTCCATTTATGAATATTTATTGGGGAGTGAAAAAATATATTATGGGACATTTTACACTATATCATGATCGTCATTTCAGTGATCTGTTACTAATTAAACAAATTTCATAACTAATTATTTTTCCACAATTTATATGAAATGTTCTTATGCTTACGATATGAACTCGTGTCTCATAATTAATAAATATTTAATTTTTTAAAGAAATTATTATGTTAGTATCAAGATCTCAAACACTTATGCATATCTAATTTTATTCATATAATGAATGATTGATATCCCACATGTATAGCCTTACTATGAATCTCATATCACCCTTTTTTATATTTCAATTTTACCCATGTTTATAATGAATGTTATAAGAAATTTCTATGAAGGGTTCAATGATAGAATAAAATTATGTGATATAATGAATATATTACATGAAATGTGTTGCCTATGTTTATAATCATCAAAGAAATTAGTTTTTTATTGGTATGGGGTTTGATTTGATAGGTTATATAATAATATTTCATCGAAAATGTTGAAATATGTATATATATTTTACTCTGATCACCTCATTATGATTAGAAAATCATTGTTGAAAACGTTGGGGATATGGAAATGTATTGGATAATATCCCATTGTTTTGGTAAGGTAGAGATTGTGTGTTCTTGTGGAAATTAAATCCATTTCATTATATAAACAATTGGAAGTTGGGTTTTCCAAAGATACACCAAGGTTTAGTAACACAATAAAAGATGGATGGGTAATAACTCAATTCTAACCAGGTGCACCATAGTGATGCCTAAATGTATACCTAGTTTGAAACTCATAAGGATAATCATTGATTAATTCACATTAACTTTAAGAACTATAATTATGAATGATATTGTTAAATCACTAGCTATATATGATAAACCAATGTGTTTTGGGATGAAAATTTGGTTTCATGGGTTAAAAAAAGGGGTCATAATATAATATTTTATAAGAATCAATTTAATAATATTATGATTACATTCCCTGATTGTTGAAGTTTGATACCCACATTATGATTTTTGGTTTTAGTCAATGGCTACAACTAGGAGGATTTGTGTAACCATACAATGTGATTAAAATTTCCTTGATTATCCTAATAATAAACTAATAAAAATATGAGGTGTGATTTGAATTCATGTGGTCATGCACACACAAAACTATCACAATATGAATGGTAATAAACATAATTTTGATCTTCTAAAAGTAAAAGGGAAGTAAAAAATCACAATTAAGTCTATTGTGTGGTAATGTTGAAATTTGATCAGTGTTTCCTCCAATCTGCATAGTGTGGTGAAATAGATCCATATTGTGGAAAATAAATTATCTAATATTTTATTTCTCATTAGATGAGAATGTTATTTTTGATTTTTATCATTTGGAATGAGAAACCGATCAGTGGGGGAAAATTATATGGAATATGAGTTGGTCTAATCATTTTTTTTCATTTTCAAAAGCCAGTTTATGGGTTCCCGGTACCCCACTACATGATTCCAATGCAAACACTTTCACCATTACACAAAACCATCTTAATCCAATGGATATTTACAATAATCCATGAACCAGGGCACAAGAACATCAGAAATGCTGGCCAAACCTCAGAAAGGGATACCTTGAACGTCCCCCAGCGCGACCATCGACACCGGACCAAATCCTCCAGTCGGAAAACTCCAGCAGAATTCACCCATCCTTCAAGAGAAATGAAATGGACCTCCAGGAAGAATCCATCCACAAAGGACGTCAAAGAAACCAAAATGAAGATGACCAGATCATGACGCTGTTATTACCCTGATCCGCAGACAACTCAGAAGTTCCACCTTGCCCTTTGAGCACAATACCTCCTTCACCATTATCGCAAAACCAACCCGCACATCCCAACCAGACAACATTCCATACCAATACATAAAAATCATCAAACCCTCACATAGAAAATGCATGAATTGTAGCTGAACACTAGCACATAAATCACCATAACAGAAAACAACCAAACTTGCTGCTCTAGCAGGCTGTATGCAACAACATTCATACCAAGGAGCAGAAATACCCAGTAAAGACACCAATTCGACCACCACAACAACTAAATCAACACAAACCATAAATAAACCGAACTCAGACTTACAAGGATGATTCAGGATTCCAGAAGCTAGAAAATAGAGCCCCTCCCCCTCCGCACTACACCAGGGCCAGCACTGAGCCACGCGTGAAAGGAAACCAGCTCAGCTGTAGCCATCGCCCGTCGACGCCAATCTGAGAACCAATGCGAAACGAGCATATAAAACTCACCGAGCAGGGCAGCCAAATCTAGATCCATGCCGCCAGAGCCTTTGCAAGAATGGATGAGGTCATGCTTGACCCTCCACTGAGGTAACACTTTCGGAAAATTGAAGCGCCGCCTTAACCCTCTCTGAGCCAGCGCAGTCGCGCGGAGCCTCGCCAGCCTTCACCGTAGCTCACCGAAGCCAAGCCGAGGCCGTCGTTGCCGACCCATGCCACACCACACCGGAGGAGGAGAGGGAAAAAACTGAAGGAAAAAAACCCTAGCAGGCGAGAGGAAGGAGATGCCGCCGCTCAGAGGCCATTTTTATAGAATATGACTAAATAATGGGAAATTGACTACATCAAATGGGGTGATTTTAGTGGGTTATTTTTCAAAATTTATTTTACTAAAACAAGTAAAATTAAAATATATAAATAATTTCATGAATGTTATTTTAGGTATAATTAATCTATGAGTACCAACAAATATATTTCTATTAGATATGAAAGGTATAGTTATGATTTTATCATTGAACTTGAATATAATGTTGACTGATTCTTTAGAGTTTTTAGTCCCTATCTCTAAAATGATTTGGATATAAGAGGGATTGATATCTAATAAGATAATGCTATATTTTCTATCATGTTATTTATGGATATTGGAGACTCTCATTATTCTCTTGGTTTTGAAGATAATAATAGTAAAATTAAATTTCTGGTGAATTCTAATCATAGTACCCTTTGCGAAGAAGGAAACTACTCTTCCATCATATCAATTTTTTTTGGAAGCATGTGGAAAAATTTCATAATGGGTATGGTAAATGTTTTAAATGTTTAAAATAAGTCCAATGAAAAAAATAACGTTAATGTTAAGTGAATAAGTTATCCAATGAAATGTGTGGAGAGAAAACACAAAGTAATTCACAATCCACACATAAATACTATATTTTCATGGATTATGGAAATTATTCCAACTGGTGTATGGATATATTTATTAATAAGGATAATAATAATTAGAGAGTTCATATACTAAGTGAAAAAGGGAAATATAAGGTGATTATAACTACTGATGTTAGACATGATAATGGAGAGGTAAAATAAATAAATACCAACTTCCCTATAGTGATAAATATAATATTTGATTATGGTTGTAAAAACTCTATTATATCTAATAAATTTTATAAGGGTATCGTATTACCACATAAATGATTGGATGTTGATTTTCAAGTTAAAAATTATAATTGTATGATGATCAAATCTAATGTACATAACTCATAGTTGATAAAATATTTATGGAATTTTTTTCCTACAAATTATATTATTATTTCACTATTTGAGTTTTATATATTTATAAGAATGGATTGTATTTTTTTAGATAGATACAACATCAATTTCCATAAATGAGAATTCATATTTGATATTCTAAATAAACCATTGATCATCCATTAGTATGTGGATGAATATGATCATCCCAAAGAAACTACTTACATAGTATGAGTTGTACAATTTAGTTATATGGGGTATTTACCTCAACCAAGATGAAATAAATTAGACATCAATTATATGTATATTGTTTTGAATATGAAAATTTATTTCCTAAAGTTATTCCAATTCATCCCCGGAATAGTGAAGCTAAATATTCTATAAAAACATATCTATAGAAACACCAACCATAAAGACTCCTTATGTTATTGAAAAAATTGATTTGAAAAATTGGGAAGAAACTCATGGAAAATCTATAAATGGGATTCATAATCTTATGTGTGTCACCTATGGGTGCACCTATTATTTTTATCAAGAAAAAATATATTTTAATGTATATTTACATTTATTATCATGAACATAATAAGATAACTATCAGTAACAAGTATCCTCTACACCATATTGATTTCTTGTTTGATCAGCAATAAAAAGATTAATACATTTCCATGATTGACCTTCATTATAGATATCAGCTAATCGGTGCCATGAAGGATGATATTCCCATGATATCCTATAGTATATGATATGGACATTAGGAATTTATAGTAACGATATTTATAATTACCAATTCCCCCTGTATAATTATGGATATGATGAGTATATTCTTTAGATAATACCGTTATATGTTTGTGGTTAACTTTATAGAAAATATTATTATATATTCAATGATTAAAAATGAATCTGAAGATCAGTTGAGGATTTTATTTAAGACATTAATGATGTAGAATCTATATGCCAATTTTACTATGTCTCAATTTTATCTAATGAATGTTTGGCTATTTTTTATTTAATATATAGATAGTTAAAGTCTGTGGAACCATTAATGGTGGAAGATATTGAGTAATGTCATACACCAACCAAGGTGATTAAGATACATAGTTTTTTATAGTGTGGTTTGATACTACTAATTCTTTTGGAATAATTTCTACAAGATATATAATATAATAACCATGTTTACATTGAAGGGATCTATGTTCTTTTGGATTGATGAATGTGAGAAAAAATCATAGATATGAAATGAATGTTGTCTAGTGCACCTGTACTCACACTACCCTACAATGGATATAGGTTTTTTATCTATAGGGTTGAATTAAAGAGGGGGTTGGGATATGTAATTTTTTAAAATTACATGGTCGTAGAATAAGATTCTTGAAAAATAATGGTTCATGATAACAACTACCCGGCACATGATTAAGAGTAGGAAATGGTAATTTTATAATTCAAAATATAGTGGAATTATCTATATAGTGAATTGTGTGATATATATATGTTGATCACAAAATCCTCATTTATATATCCACAAAGAAATAATTGATTATCCAATAGTGGAAATGGTTATATCTGGTTATTGATTAAGAAAAATATGTACACAAGAGCTATAGAAATGAGAACATTATCATTAATTCTCTTGGTCAGATGGAACATGATAGTTTTTCCATGATGTGGAGTGAATGAGATCAAATGCATAATGATTTATTAAATATGTATATAAACATAGTGAGTAAATTTTATGGATTTTATCATTCTAAGGTGAATTATAATATATCAATACATGTGACGATTAATGAGAAACAAAAGGTGGATGTGGAAAACTAGAATTAGGGGAGGAATGTTTTAGAGTTTAACCAAGACAATGATGGAATTATTTGTTTTAGTAATTCATCATGTGTGTCATCAATATTGGAATATAAGAAAGAATTATTGGATAAAGTTCGTTGTTCATCACTCTCTATCCATCCTTAATTAATGTTGATTTATACATATATAAAATAATATTTATGGTTGGAGAATATGAAAAGGGATATGGAAGAAATTTTGTTTTGATTCTTGTTATTTATTAGAGTTAATGTAGAGAAATATAATTATAAATTGATTTTACAAACACTAACTATAAAAAATGGAAATTGGAAAACAACACTATAGATTTCATCATTGGAAAATCCAGAATATTTAAAGGACATAATTTAGTTTTGGTTGGATTGTTCAATATTTGATGTCAGAAAATTTCATTGTTATTAGAGAACATGTCACTCGTGATCTATATTATTGAATATAAATTAAGGAAGTGATGTGGTTTCAGGTGGTATCATGTTATATATTATCAACATGGGATATAGGATTACTATGAAGTTGTGAATAATTTGTTATCATAATAAGAAAATGGAGTTGACGATTAAATCATCATAGAATAATTTGATAAATGGTTAGAATAAAAATACCATTGACACCATTAAATCCATTTTTATATTTTATTCAATTTATTTTGAAATATATTTTGATCAACACCTACCTATAATCAATTTCTCCTATAATTGTATCTTTTAATCAATCATTCAGATGTCTCCTTATGAGTCCCTCTATAAAGGTAACTGTAGAACTCTAATAATCAAGGATATAGTTTTTGAATAAAAGATATTTGTTATTATTAATACTAAGGAAATGATAGATAATGATAAATTGATTTAGTACATCATTAAGGAAAATTAATGTTAGATTAAATGTTATTCTAATTTTCATCGGTGGGATTGAGCGTTTGAAGTTAGTGAGAAAGTATCCATTTCAATTTCACGATCTAATAATTTTATGTGATTTTGAAAGAAGGTATAGTTAATAAATAGATATATCATCCCCTATAAATATCATAATTGTATCATTATTGTTTTTTTAACATCCTAAAATAGGATCCAATGAAATGGTTCCCCGAGTCGGTCGATCACATGGCCTCAATCATGCCTCCATGTATTCCATAGGATGATGACTATTAGTGAGGATCCAATGATGGTGTGGCGGGGAGACTATACCATCATGATCATAGTAGTATATTGTTATAGGTGATTAAAAAAATTCAAACAATAGTGGAAATAGTGTTACTAAAATACAGAGTACTTAAAGCATAATAATAAACCGAATAAATATGGTCAATTCCAAATAAAACCATGCATTCATATTAATTAGATGATGTAAAAACCATGGTATGAAACATATTATAGTTATATAAAATGCATCAAATAAAAATAAAAATGAATAGAAACCCCAATGGGGTCTCCAAGATCATCTTCAGTACTAGATAAATATTGTGCTTTTAATCTTCCATGTGTAGTGCACAACACATGAAATAATCAAAGGACCAGCGAATATGAGGTCTAATAGTGTACCCTAGTGAAATGGAGGCATGAGTAGGGTATTAGATACACTTAGTAGATCCCTTCCAATGGTTTCTAATTTAAAATATAGTCTTCAAGTATAAAATATGATAGTCTTCGTGTATGATAAATAAAGAAAGAGATAGGTAAATAAAAGTAATTATGTTAGGCTCAGGTTCCTGATGGACACTTGGATGACCATACATTCTTTATCCTAAACCGGAATATCCATGAGTTTGTGTGTGTGTGTGTCTGTATATATATATACACTATAGAAATTGTAACACTTATTACAATATATATATATATGTGTAGTATTAGTAAGGATTTGAGGCATACTTGACGATTTCATGCATAATATTACTCAGAGTAAAAATAGGAAACACATGATAATAAATCAGTGTCGTCATGCTTGGGGATCAGAATACATACATGAATTTATTTAAAGTATCATAGAGAATGTTGGATGACATGCCAAGTATAATTAATAATAATGTGGTGGGCCATACCTAACCTCTTAATCATGGGGTCATCGAATTTCTTGTCAAACAACCCGTGGGATTTGGATTCCATGCCAACAATAATGACTAAGGGGTTGTGACACATCATGACCAAGGACCATACTCAATGTCACATTATTAATTAATAAACATAAGGTAATTCACTTTCCATATGATCCCTTAGCCCAAAATTCATTAAAGATGAAACCAACATCGCTAAAGGGTGAGTGGATACTTTTCAATAAAATTCATTTATCATATATTAAAATGTCTTGTGTTCATCCAAGCCATCAATTAATTTCAATCATAAAACATATAGAAGCATATAACCATAAAAATTCAATTTATCATATAAATATAAATAATTAGAAGTTCATGTCCATAATCATGACATTCCATCCAAGAAATACCACAAATTACCTGGGAATCTCCCATTCTATAAATCCAATAATGGTATACAACATTTATCATTTCCATTGTATTGTAGAAGATAGTGCACCACAAAAGGTGGTTTTATTAGAAATAATTAAATTTTCATCAATAATCCATTTAATATAATTAATTATATTACTTCATATGTAATAAAGAATCCAACCATAAGAAAGGTTTATAAGACGTTAACATTTTCACAATGGTATTGAAAATTCATATCCAAAGGGGTGGCTCCTTCAAAGGAAGCCAATAAATGAAATGATCATTATAAATAAAAATGAAAAAATTGAGTTTCATGATTAGTTCATCACCTCCAACAAAATATTAGGATCTACAGTAATTGAGGAGGGGCCTAATACATTAATTGAAGATCATTTCACAATTTAAAGTAATTTAACGGGTAGTCTGGCGTACAGTAGAATTATGTTATTTTATAAAAAATGTGATTTTTAGAGGAACTGTTATAGAAAAACTATATCATGATTAAGACACTAAAATCATAAAATAATGAGGATTGAATCAACATAGATGAAGATAAAATACAAAAAGCGTCAAACACCATAAAATAGGGTGAATTATATCGGTTCATGGAGGGGATAGTTCAGACATACGCGCAAACGATTAATTCTTTTCCCATTTTATGGAAGTAGAGATAGATTAAGGTTATGATATTAACATACTAACATATAAGTATATTTATGATACTTTAGTTATTATTTCATCTTGTTTGAATTATATTTCAAGGATGTGGAAGAAGAAATAAAATAAACACACTTAATTAAAAATGATACCTCTTCTTCAGGCGATTTCTGTTGATTATCACCGTAAAACCGCTATGGAGGGTGTTATACCTAAAATAAGGCATCTAGAATGTGGAGAGTAATTATAATAATGGATGTATCTATATATTTTTGATAAAAATGGTTTGAGGTGTTAATAATAGACAATAATGGGTGAATTTTTATAGGATAAGGGAGAGACAGTCTTGGAAATCCTCAAAATATTAAATTAATATAAATAAAATTTTTAATAGAAATGAATCAAAACATATTAATTTAGAAGATATGATGATTTTGGTTCGAAATACCTTCATCCGATATAAATTATATATGTTTTGACTATTTTTCAATCCTTATCTTTTATCTTTAACTGTTACTTAACCTTTTTAATTCTTACTGTGATATCATATAATTTGTAATCTCCTAGTTAATATAATTACTATAAAATGAAAAATGATAAAAAATGAGTCATTTATTAAATTTTGAGAGAAATAAAAATAATTTTTTCTAAATTTATATTTATATAATTTTTTTATCATTTTATAAATTGTTTTTTATTTTAAAATAACAATAATGTTAATTTTGAAACTATTCATCACATGAATTTTTAAAAATATAATAACATGATATCTTCAACCAACTCTATAAACACATCTGTAAAATTTCAAATTAATCAATTAAATTGGTGGTTGAAATTAATTATATCAACATATATTTATTTTTATATTTTTAACATCACTAATTTGATTCATCTATAAATTTAAAAATTATTTCATCATTATTGTGTCTCCATTTAAGGTAATTATTTTATCATTGAAAGTCATATATAAATTACCATGATGTAGATAAAAATTTATATTTTATATACTATTTATAGTCATATATATCACCTATATGACCGCATATTAAAAATATTTCAACAGTTAAAAAAAGTGTGACAAAATTGATTTTTCAATGAATTTAATACTAAAAAGGGATTAAATTCCTCCAAGTGTCTCAAAGATCTCCAAAAATCAGCACAAGGTTGATTTTGGTCAACTATAACTCATCCAATAATATTATGAAAATTTTTAGAGTACTTTTATAATATTTTTAAATTTATTTTTTCCTTTAATTAATTAATTTACCCTTAAATATGGTAATAAGAAATATTTCTAAAGTTTCTATTTATAAAATACAAAAAAACTTGTTGGTAAAAAATCCCTCAAGGTATCATTGAAGCATTTTTAGGTGATTGTGTTTGTTGAAAAAGCGGGTGATTGGAATATTGTGCACTAGGCATGTTTCAAAATCAGAACATCAAAATATGAAAAAGGAAAGAAAGTGGAATGAAGGTGAAGAATTGGCACTCAAGTCATTAAGTGGATCAAGTCATAAAGTGGCACAGAATTCATAAAGTGATGTGCAAGTCTTGAAGTGGCACACAAATAATATTTCAAAATCATCACATCAAAATATGACAACGGAAATAAATTGGTGCGCAAGTCGTGAAGTGGTGCACAAGTGAAGAATTGGCGTGCAATTCATGAAGGGGTGAACAAGTTAAGACTTGGATTTCTAGTGAAAAAGGGGAGTGCAAGTCATATTTAAATTTTATCACACCAAAATATGAAAAATTAAAGAAAGTGGCACTCAAGTTAACAAGGGCAGTGCAAGTCATCAATGGGAATGCAAGTAAAGAAGTGGTGTGCAAGTTATAGTGCAACGCTAAAGTCACAAAGAGGCGTGCAATGTGAGTTTTTGCACCTCATGTGTAGGGTCTCCAAAATTCCTATAAATACATATCTACCCTCTTAATTTAGAAGGATTTGAACACTTAGAGAAAAACTGAGATCTGATCGTGCAAGTGGAAGTGGAATGCAAGTTCTGAGTGGTGCGAAAGTAGTGAGTTGTGCAGTCATTGGCACGCAAGTAGTGGCACACAAATTGTGTGGTACACAAGTAGTGGTGTACAAGTAGTAGAGAGCAAGAAATGGGACACAAGTATAAAATTGGCATGCAAGTTGGTTTTCTCGCAACAAAGGCAGAGGCTGCGCACTAGTTAAAGGGGCACACAAGTCACCGTAGGGTTTCATGGATGTAGGAAGTTTCCAAGTACACCTACAATAAAGGGGTATTCATCAGTGGATGAAAATTGAACCTCAACAGATCATGTACATATAGTGGAGGATTCATTCATTAGAGATTATTAAAGGACCTAGAAGTCATTAAACTATGAGTGGATCTTCTAAAGAAGCAGTGAGCTCTCTCAAGTTGAGAAACAAGTGAGCTTTAAATTGTGATTGGTTGTAAACCAGGAGGGACAATGAGTCTGTTCCAAACTTTTTAAACTAAATTCTATTTTTAGTGGATTTGGTAAATTGGAACATTGTCGGTGTATGCTCCTTGGACATATCCCAATGAGGGTAAACCAAGTAAAATTGATGTGCCATGTGATTGATTTAAGATTTTTTTATACTATGCAACAGGAAGGAGAGAGAATAGAGTTTTTTTAACAACGAAAGAAGATCCATAGGGGAAATTGTTTTAATCTATCATACCCTTATTCACCCCCCCTCAAGGTATCTAACCTTGTGGACCTAACAATTGGTATCAGAATAAAATGTTGATATAAGTGTTTCTATCTTAATAGAGGTCACCAATCATAAAAGAATTCTGATCTTCAATTCGAACAACCTTTAGTTATGGAAGAATTATATGCAACACTAATTCCGATATTTGGGAATGGATGTGTTTACAATAGTGATGCATGGTATCTCAGCAGACATTAATAGTGGTGCATTATCATAGGCTGAAAAGAAGGGAATTGGATGTTGATGCTATAGGAATCAATGCCTTAGGAGGATCCCTAACCAATGCTATCTATACGAATGTGATGTCATGAAAAACATCACATGCTATGTGGGAAAAGATATTGAATATATATGTAGGAGATACAAAGGTCAGAGAGGAAAAGCTGCAAGTTCTATGGAACAAGTATGAAGATATGATAATGGACATGAATGACTCTGTTGATATATTCTTTGACAGGGTAAATATCATTATGGAAGACATGCGAGGTCTTGTACAAGATATTTAAGACATAAAAATTGTGATACGCATATTGAGGAAACTTCCACCTCGATTAAATCCAAAAGTTTCAGTTTTGGAATATAAAGACCTGAAAGAGATGACATTGGATAACTTTCCCAGCACCCTTGTTGCATATGAAATGAGAAATGGTGATAATGATGCTGTGGAAAAGGGGAAATCTAAAGAGGTGTCATTCATGGCCATGAAGAATCTCACTATTTAAGATTCTTAGGAAGATGAAAAGACAGACGAGGTGATGTTATTTCTTTCCTCAATCCTACTAAAAGTAAATGGAAAGTTCAAAGGGAAACTACCACTAGAATTTTTTCGAGGTGGAAATATTGGACATCTTGTGGAAAGGTTCCCCAAGATGTCCCAAGAAGAGGATAAGGATGAGTTTAAATTTCCCAATAAAAATTATCAGCCTATGTGAAAGGAAAGAAATAGTTTAAAATTAATTTATTAAAGAAAAAAACTTCTTTCACACAAGTGTGACAGTTCAGATGAGTCTGATGGTGGAGATGGTTGAAGAGATAGAGAAAAACAAAGATTATAGAGAAAATTATATGGTGTAATTAGTTGGTAGTTCTCATAAAAATGAAGAAATCGACACTGAGGAATAAGAAGAAGAAGTTGAAGGAAGAGTTGATGTGGAAGATAAATCAAAATTATCTCCTGAGGAGATAGATGTTTGGATAGAAAAAATGAAAAAATCCAATAAAGTGGTACATGATTACAAAATCTATATGAAACAATAGGAAGAATAGAAGACTGGTCTTGTAAAAGAAATTGAAAAACATAAGTTCTCCAGGAAAGAGATCTCTAAAATGGTTGATGAACATAAACTCAAGGTTGAATAACATAAAAGGGAGATCGATGGCTTGAATAACACTGTGGGAGGTCAAATCAAGCGTATCAAAGAACTTGAATAAGAAGTCGTCGATCTATGAATAAAACTAAATGATCAAGAAAAACTCGTGACTCATAGTATGATACCAACAAGGAAAATATTTTATAAGATTGAAAAGTTGAAAGTGGATCATAGTATCCAAGAATAAAAGAAGAAACAATTCTGATTATATGTTAAGGTTGATATAGGGCTTGACCAAAAATAAGAAACTGTGAAATTTGAAGTTAGAAAACAAGAACTCGCTCCGAAATTGTAGATTTATTTGGGTACAAAGCAAAATAATAAGATTTAGAGAAACCAAGGGGGAAATATAAGTTTATAAGTGACACACAGGAATGCACCCTACATCAAGTGTTATTTTTGTGGAAATATGGGATATTCACAGAATGTATGTTCTATATCCAAGAGACATCGAAGGGCATAAGAGAAACAGTGGCAGCCAAACACAGCACAATATTATAAAACATATTTTAAGGGAAATTATTTTTGGTGTGGAGTATTTGGGCACATGGATAGATATTTTTCATCAATCATGTAGAGTAATATTCCAAAATAGATCCCAAGAGGTCACATGCATCAAATCAAAGAATAAAAAATTGAGTTGAAAACAAAAAATTGATTTCCAACTCTGCAGGATGAAGCTGGTCCATCATATTCTGAGGAAGATCATGATTTCAAAACCATTCTGAGTATGAATTTAAAAACATGGATCAAGAAGAGATGAGATAAGAAGTCATTGGTTGCATAAATTTTCCTTAAAGCATTAGACCATTCTGATGTATGGATCCATGACAATGGTTGTGCATATCACATGAAAAGTAATAAGGATATTGTTACATGCATAAAATATGAAAAATAAAGAGTCATCATGTATATAAATGATGAAGGCCTGAAGATTATTGGATGGGGAAAGGAAATGTTTGGGGGGGAAATAAGAAATGTTGAGGTCTTAGTAGTAAAAGGTCTTAGTAACAATTTGTTCAGCGTCAGCCAACTATGTGACTCAGGGTATTCTATAAGGATTACAAAAAATATGAGTATCTTCAAAGGAAGAGATGGTGTAGTCATTTTGAAGGGAAAAGAGACAAAGGGAAATCTTTACCTCGTAAGTGGTGATGATGATGTGTGATTTTTATCTAGAGAGGAAGAAATACTGTTTTGTCATAAAGACTTTGTCATCTATGCCAACCTTTGCTAGAAGATCCGGTAAATTTTGATTTAGATTGAGACCTCCCCAAGATATCATGTGATCATATACATACATGTGATTCTTATCAATAGGGGAATATCATCAGAAATACGTACAATGCAAAGGAAAAGAAGTCAACAAGAGTGCTCAAATTGGTGCATGTTGATGTTTGTGGACCTATCTCACCAAGAGCCATTGAAGGAAAGAGATATTATCTTTTGTTCATTGATGATTATAGCATAATGTCATGGGTATTTTCCGTTTCCTATAAGTATGATGTGTTCATTTGTCTAAAACAGTATCGGAGGGAATCTAAAAGGATGCTTGGGTAGAAAATTCTGAAGTTTCATACTGATAATGGTACAGAATTCACAAACAGCCAGGTGGAATACTCTCTCAAGAAATGTGGGATAAGGCATCAATTTTCTTCAATAAGAACTCCCCAATAAAATGGAGTGGATGAAAGGAGAAATCGGATCACAAACAACATGGACATAATGATGCTTATAGAAAAATACCTACCAGAGAAATTTTGGAAGGAAGAAGTATTGTCATCAGTCTACATTTCTAATAGGTATTTGTTGATTCTGAAGGAAGGAAAGACTCTTTATGAGATGTGGTACAGAAAGAATCCAACACTGAAATACTTTTGAATCTTTGTATGTAAGTGCTTCATTCTCAATAAAGAAAAACATAAGAAATTTGGGTCTCGTGGAGATGAGGGGATATTCCTTGTATACTCAAGAAAATGAAAAGAATAAAAATTATTTAACAGGAGGCTGGGAAAAGTAGTAGAGAGAAATGATGTCACTATTGTGGAAAATGAAGAGAATACTCAACAACATAGTGAACAGTTTCTTGATGAAAGTGATAAAGAGGAAAGTAACATAGGGGGCATAGAAGTATCATATACTGAATGAGAAGAAGATATTGATGATGAAAAAGAAAAATTCAAGTCTGTATCTACAAAGAAGTCAAACAGTCGAGCTGAAATTGATAGGAAGAATATCATTGGTGATCAAACAGTTCTAGTTTAGAAAAGAAAAATGAAGTCACTACAGCAGAAATCTCTTTTATTTCAAGTTGAACCTAAATGTTTTGTTTATGCAACTGAAGATACAAACTAGATTCAGGTGATGAATGAAGAACTAGACCATATTGAGAAGAATCATACTTGGGAGGTTGTTTCGAGGCCAGGAGATAAGAATGTCATCGGTAAAAAATGGGTCTTTCATAACAAAATGAATGGAGATAGTGTTGTGATCCAAAACAAAGCACGTATCTTGTGTAAAGGATACTCCCAGATAGAGGTTATTGATGTTGATAAAACATTTTCACCTATGGAAAGGCTAGAAACAATCAAATTATTCTTTTCCATTGTAGTGTAACAGAAGTTTAAAGTGTTCCAGATGGATTTCATGTCAGCATTTTTGAATGACATTGTAGAAGAAGAAGTATATATTGAGTATCCAGATGGTTTTCTCATTCATGAATATGAGAAAAAAGTTTTTTGGATGAAGAAGGATTTTTATGGGTTGAAGAAAGCACCAAGATCATTGTATTCAAGGATAGATCAATTTGTCACGAAACTTGGTTTCCCGTACGGTGGAGTTGATTACAATTTATATGTGAACAATGATAGTGGTCAAATAATGATGGTGTTGGTATATGTTTATGATATAATATTTGGAGGATCAGATAAATCACAATGCATATAGTTTTTTGAATTCATGAAAAATGATTTTGAGATGTCTATGATTGGTGAGCTAAAGTTTTTCCTTGGTTTATAGGTAACAAAAGGAAGTGATGGCACATTTATATATCAATACAAATATAATAAGGAGGTTCTGAGGAGATTTGGGGTGGATAATTCCCAGGAATGAAGGATTTGGTTTCTACTTGGATGAAACTGTTGAAATATGATGAAGGAAAGGTAATTAATATCATAGAATACAGGAAAATTATTGGAATTTTACTGTACTTGACCGTGCCAAGGTCTGATGTTGTATTCTCCACATGCCATGTAGCGAAATATCAAAGTAATCCCAAGGAAATCCAAATGATTTCAATGAAAATAATATATTATTATATCAAGGGAATGATTGATTTCGGCTTAATATATAGTGACAAATCTCAACCAATTATTTTGGGATATACAAATATAGATTGGGCTGGTTCAGTAGATGAAAAGAAATCAATTTTTGTAGGTTCTTTTTATCTTAGTGTATTGTTTATTTATATATTGATCAAGAAACAAGATTGCATTTTTTTGAGAACTGTAGAAGCAGAGTATATTATAGCCATGAAAGTGTGCACACAGTTATTGTGGATGAAGTAGTAGATTGATGACATGGGCATGACAGTGTAGTCTCTGATCAGAAATTAGTGTGATAACTCAGGTGTTATAAATTGTAGAAAAAATCACATCCATAAATATAGGAACAAGAAAATTGAAATAAAATATCATTTTATTAAGGATAAGGTGGATCAAGGGATATTAAATATGGAATATGTGTTTACATAGCTACCGGTTGCTAATATTCTCATGAAGTCCTTACCTGAGGAAGTATTAGAGAGGCATCGAATGACTTTGGGAGTTCAGTCGACTCCCCACACTTGAAAGAGTGTGAATGTGGAAACCCCCTCTCTATGAGGTATGGTGTGTTTTTACCTCGTTTTCTCATCTTTATTCTCTACTCTATTGCAGACCACAAAGGAGTGACCTTTGGGTTTTTTGAAAAGGGAGAGAAAGAGTGACTCCTTAAGGAGAGAAACTGTGGCTGAAGAAGGGAGAAAATGTCTAAGTCAAAGACATGGGGAGAAGCTGACCAGTATAGTAGTGAGATAGGGGGAGAGCAATGATATAAGGGGAGAGTTTTCAATATAACTATGCTAGTAGTGATTGGTTAAATATTATATATCATGACAACTGAGGTTTTTGATGAAAGAAGTTGATCGGTTTCAAGAATTGGTGTTAGAAATGAAGTGCTTCATTGATGAGATTTTAGTACTACTCTTGTTTCTCACACCGAGCATTGCTCATGTGGGCTTAGAGTATCTGTTAAGCAAATATTTGATCACTATTTGACTGGAAAGAGTTTAATGGTGGTTACTGGTAGAATAAGATTTAATGAGGTATAAAATTATAGAAGGGTTGTAAACAAACCCAAAGGGGAAACTTTTTAGGAAAAAATCCCTCAATGTATCATTGAAGCATTTTTTAGGTGATTGTGTTTGTTGAAAAAGCGGGCAATTGGAATATTCCACCCTAGGAATGTTTCAAAATCATAACATCAAAATATGACAAAGGAAATAAAGTGGCGCTCAAGTGAAGAATTGGCGTGCAAGTCATTAAGTTGTGTGCAAGTCATAAAGTGGAGATCATGTCATAAAGTGGCATGGAAGTCTTGAATTTCCACGCAACACATATTTCAAGATCATCACATAAAAAATGAAAATGAATATAAAGTAGAGCGTAATTCATGAAGTGGTGCACAAGTGAACAAGTGGCACCCAAGTCATGAAGGGGTGCGCAAGTTATGAATTGGCGTGCAAGTGAAGAAGGGGCGTGAAATTTATATTTCAACATAATTACACCAAAATATGACAATGGAAAGAAATCGGCATACAAGTTAACAAGGGTTCCACAATTCATCAATGGGATTGAAAGTCAAGAAGTGGTGCAAAATTTATGGAGCGACACACAAGTCACAAAGTGGCGCACAAGTTGAGTTGTGCACCTCACGTGCCGGGTGTCCAAAATGCCTATAAATAGGCAATTACCCTCCTCATTTAGAAGAATATCAACACTTAGAGAAAATCCAAGCTCTGATCACACAAGTGGAAGTGGAATGCACGTTCACAGTGGCGCATAAGTAGTGAGTTGTGTAGTCAGTGGCACACAAGTAGTGGCGCAAAAGTAGTGGGGCGTGCAAGTAGTGGCGTGAAAGCAGTGGCGCACAAGTATAAAATTGTCACGAAAGTTGGTTTTCCCATAAAAAAGGTAGAATATACTTACTTGTTAATGGGGAACTCATGTCACCCAAGGGTTACATGGAATTTTGAAGTTTCCCAGTACACTTATAGTAATAGAGTATTCTCTACATATAGTGGAGGATGCATTAATTGGAGATAATGAAAGGACCTATAAGTCTTTAAACTGTGACAGGATCTTCTGAAGAAGTAGTGATATATCTTCAGTTTAGAGAGAAGTGATCTTTCAAATTTTGATTTTTTGTAAACCAGGAGGGACATTAAGTATGCCCCGAACTTTGTAAACAGCAGTGTGCTTTTAGTGGATTTGGTACATCGACACATCGTCAGTGTATGCTCCTTGGGTGTATTCCAATGAGGTTGAACCAAGTAAAAGTTATGTTTCCTTTTATTTCTTTAAGATTGTTTCAAACTATGCAACTGGAAGGAGAGATAAGAGAGTTTTTTCTAACAACAAAACAAGATCACTAAGGGCGGTTGTTTTAATCTATCATGCCCTAATTCACCCCCTATCAGGGTATCTAACCTATTGAACCTAACATAACTTATATAAATAATTTTACCCTAATGATTACAAATATGGGATATATTTTTAAAAATTCAATTAATAGAATTGGTTAAAATTAATTTAAATGCTTTCAAATTAATGAATCGACAGAATAAGTTTTTAAAATTAAAATCGTTTAAAAGTTCACATAGTTTTTATATCAGTTTTCAATTTGAAATTAATTAAAATAACCTAAATTAGATTAAATATTTAAAAATTAATCTAATTTTATTATAAACCCATCCAATTATTTTTTTAAAATATAATTAAATTTATGAAAAACAAGTTTTCAATTAAAATGCAGTATTACATCACTATTTATCAAAACATGAAACTTATCAGAAAATTATCAAAAATTAATCCAAACTAAATTTTGATATTAATGATTCTAGGAATATGTTTATCTTGTAAAATATAATTTATTAATTATTCAAAACAAAATTTAAAATAGGTGTTCCCATAAAAAGGAAGAAAAATGTCCTTTTTTGAAAAAGACTTCTATTATTCATAAAATTAGATATTTTTTTCATATATCATGTCTTGAAAATACATAATTTGAATGTAAAACATTCTATTAAAAATGTTTGATATATATTTCATTAATTAATTCCAATAATAGGGATTTATTATTTATTGGTATAAAATAAATTTTTGTACATTTTAATAGTTTTTCAGAAAAACATTTCCTTTTATTTTAAAAAGGGAGATTAAATTAATTTATAATTAATTAGTCAATGAATTATAATTACATGTGTGAACAATATTTTCTTAACTCTATTATTACTTTTCATTTATACCATTTTAACAACTAGTTTAATGGTAACTCATAAATATAATATTTAGTTGTACGTTTAAGCTCGATGTGTTGTATCAAGTATGTTATCTTATATAGTGTTTAGTTTCATAGATGTGTGATGTTAAATCCCCCCCCCCCCATTAATAAATTGCACCCACAAAGTATGAACTCAGGTTCGAAAGTTAGAGTCTTGACTTTTCATATATTCTTTATTCAAATCCCACATTAGAAATAGTGTCAATGAAACTTCTGCATTAAAATAAAGGTAAGTATAAAGGTCACCTGAGGTAACACATACTAGGGTTCTATGTGGGAAACATGGACATATAATAGAAAACTAACTATCATGTTCTTATGGATAGTGATTGAGAACATGATCATGATAATGATAATAATAAAAAACCATAAATTTATGATTGGTTAAACGACCATTGATTTCCATTGATGAAAAGTTAACAGATACTATTTTTTTATATCATTTTCATATCATTGATGAATTAGTTTAAAAATTTTACTAACAACATGACTAAATATACTTAATTGAAAAGTAAAGTTTCATCCATTAATAAAAATCCACCAAAAACTCAACATTTTATCCAAATGATTTATATTTAAGATGAATTTTTCACAGAAGAATAACTAGAATAAACTTTTATAGAATCACATAATCCAAAAAATATTAATTTATGTATTCTCATATCATGAAAAATTAACCAAAACCAAATCGGTTCTAATAATATAAGATAATTCAAAAAAAATCATTTATATGATTAAAAACTATATTTATCTCTACAATTCAATATTAATAACCCTTGTTCAATATATAACATTGAAGAAATAAATATCCATAAATTCATAAAAAATATTATAACTAAGAATAAAAAAACATAAATATTTTATCACATAGTCTTCCATGATAAATTTTAAGAATTATCTCCAAATAACATGAATTACTCTTGAAGACTCATACCAATAAGTAGTTTCCATAGTAATCTTCAAAATATTGTAATAATTTATATAAATAACCTAAATCAACATAATTCCAAAATAAAATAATAGATTCTTTCAAAATATAATTCAATAATTAAATTGAAATTAAACTCTAATAGTATTCTATTTACCTTGATCATATATGGTTCCCAATATAGTGAACATCTTCTAAAACAACATTAATTACTTATTCCAGAAAATAATTTTTTCCAATGTGATAAATATATTATTCACAAAATCAACTTATTAATATTCTTTAAAATCAATTAAATGAAAAATAAAAACTCATACTAACTGAGGGCATCACATGGGCCAGTAGTAGGGGATGGAACTTTTTCACCCTTCAGTTGTTGGTTTTATTCTAGCCGCCTTGTTGGATGTGATAAGTTTTCACCCATCCTGTAGATTATCCATTTTTTAAAACTATATAATTCGTATAAAATTCACAAAATATGATTAAATCCTAAAAATTAAGCCTAACATGGTTTATCATCTAAGTATATCTCATGGCTTTAATTGTGCATCCCAAAATATAATAACCCAGAGTTACCTCAAAAATTAATGTCTCTAAAAATAATTTTAGTCACCTTAAAATTATATAACATAAATCCTAAAAATGGGTTTCTAAGACATTTAACATATAATCAAACTTAAAATTATAATATAGTGATGATATCCCTAACTCTTCAGAAAACATCATACACTCCAAATTTCTCTAAACCCTTCTCTGATACAATCATTAACAACCCAACCATAAATATTACATAGTCTAGTTATTTTAATACTATAAATAACATTAATTTACTAAATATCATTTAGGTATAAAGTTTTATAGAATTAGGGAAACTCTTACAAAGTAAAATCTTAAATTACAAGTGGACTCTTATACACAATGTCCACTTTTTCCACCAAATGAAACTCTTTTAAAATAAAACATGATTTCTTTTCATGAAGCATCTTTATAAATTTATTTATTACCCCCAACCTATCCACATTGTTCCCTAAAATATGTGAAAACTTTTCAAAACATGGGATGATAAAAAATATCAATAAGGAACATACTTGAAAATATACCATTAGCCTAGTGAAAACCCATAGAAATAACCTTAAGATCATACCATTTTAACCCTAAAAAAGGAATCATTATTTCAAAAATCTTATTGTATTAAATTTTGAAAATAAAATGATTTTCATGAAGACTCATTAGAAAGAATATAAAAGATAAGTTGTTAACTTGGGAAATAATCATAGTCAAATGAAATAACCATGCTGTTGAATTCCCTACATGTCACTCTTACCAATGGAATATCCAAAAGGAAAACTTCTATAACCAATACATTGGAGGTTATAACGTAACCACCCATACTAGGTTTATAATGTTACCACACATCAAATATCCAAGTACCATTGTATAATCATAACACATAAAATCATTTAGTTTTCAACACTTCACTCAGAAAATTTCATTTTCACTCATAATAAATCATTTCAAGTTAATGATTAATCAATCCTTTATCAAAAAACATTAAAAACATTTAAAAGGAGATTTCTAATTCAATGTGTGTCATACAAATTTAAAATTTTTGAAATAAATTTTAAAATTTACATATTAAATCATTCATGTAAATATAAAAACGTTAATAAAATTCATTTTTAAAACATGGACCTGAAAGAGAAATATTTATAAGAATAAATTTTTAAAACATTTAAAACAATGTTTTAGTTCAATAGACCCTTAGCGTCAGTCTGACTCATCACATACATTCTTTATATTCCTGAATAATAAACTAAGGTTAATATAAAATTTCTTGAGAAACTTATCTTCATGTTCATTATTCCATTTATATCACTTATTACAATGTTATAATAATTACTTAAATATTTTAGTTCATGTCAGATGTTTTTATGATATTTGGTACATGAGTCCAAAATTACTTCAGTAAGTCGGATATAGTCAAAGTGGTCATTAGTGTATCATTTATAGAATAATATTCATGAAATAATAATAACTTATATAAATCAATTATACTTTTAATTAAAACCATTTATGTATGGTTATGAAAAATAAAAAATGTTATAATCATTGAGATTGTCGGTCGTATGTACCCATGAGTAGCCCTTCGATTTTTAAATGATCTTTATGGAAAAGAGGTATGTAATATTTTATCATTCTACAATTATCATAATATCATTAATATAATATTATTAATTTTTATATAGTTATATATATTATTCTTGTGATGTGGTGATAAAAAATGAACCACATCTCTTCATAGAGGTGATAGTTAACACGCATACACAAACAACGTTAACATTTTATGTGCAAGGAATTTAAGGAAATAAATTGTATATTATTCCCATATATTGATAAATATTTCTATAATATCATATGTAAAGATTAATTGAATCATTATAGCCAGTATTGATATATGGTAATGGAAAATGAATTATATCGGTTCATAGAGGTGATAATTCACACGTACGTACAAATGATTAATTCATTTTCCCAATTTATGGAAGTGGAGATCTATTTAAGTGATTATTTTAACCTAATAATATCAAATTTTATTTTGTATATATTATTTATTATTTCACCATTGTGGAAGAATATTTTAATAAAGTGGTAGAAGAAATAAAATAGAATCACTTAATTAAAAATGTTATCGCTTCTTTAGGCGATTTTTTTTGATTATACCTTATCACATTTAAATAGTGTGTTAATACTAAAATAATGTATCTATAATTTGTATAGGGATTGTAGGAGGGTATGTAGGCACATATAGGCCAAAAAATTAGGTTTTTAGACATCAACAATATAGAAGAATGGGTGCCATTTTATAGGAGAGGGGAGGGGAACTCTTGAAAATCTTCAAAATATCAAATTTATATAAATAAAATTTACACTCAAAATGAATCTAAACATATTAATTTATAATATAGGATTATTATGGGTCTAAATAACTTCATCCATTTAAAGTTATATAAGTTTTTATTATTTTTTAATCTTTATCTTCTAGATTTAACCATTATTTGTCCTTTTTATTTCTTACCATGATATCATGTAACTCACAATTTATGGTTCAATATAAAGACTATAATATTTCAAATGACCAATAAATTATTAATTAATAAAAAATTTATAATCATTAAAATAAGTTGGTCGACAACTATATTTTTATAAATTTGATATTATTTAATAAAATATTATTTATTTTAAAATATAAATAGGGTCAATTTTGACATAATTCAACACTTGACTTTTTAAAAATATCATAACAACATGATATCATCGATCCAACTCTTTTAAAAAATAAAAAATATATCAAATTAATCCACTAAATTCTAGGACAAAATTATTTATATAAAATTAAATATATTTTCATTTGTTAAATATCATTTATTTGATTATTACCTTAATTAAACAATTATAGCATCATCATTGTGTCACCATTTAAGATAATTCTTCCATCACTAAAAATTATATATAAATTTCTATGATGTAGAGAAAAATTATATCTTTTAAAAATATTTTTTAGTCAAACATATCACTTATATAACCCCATATTATGAAATTTCAATTGTTAGAAACAAAAGTTTCGAAAAATTGAATTTTATTTGAATATAATACTATAAATGAAAAAAATTACTCTATTTTGTTAAAATAGCTCCAAAAATCATCCCAAGGATAAATTGGGCCTCCGATAACTCATTAAATAAAATTATGAAAAGTGTTAGGGTAATTTTATAATATTTCTAATATTATTTTTACCTTTAACTACATGATTAACCCTTAATCTTGGTACAAATTTTTTATATAAACATACTCTTTATAAAATAAAAAAATAAAAGGAAAATATTTACATAATTTTAAGAATGAAAATATGTAATACATTTTTCAAAAATAGAAAAAACTAATTGGAAAATTTTAATTGAAATTTTATTTCATTGACAGATTGAGAAACCATTTTTTTAATGTAAAAATGTTCAAAATTTCTCAATGTTTTTATATATGTTTTCAATGTGAGATTTATTCTAATTAAATAAAATGGAGTAAATTAAAAAAAGTAACATAATTAAACTTTAACACCATTCAAATATATAATTTAACACTTTAATTAAATTTATGAATAATCAATTTTCAAATAAAATGAATTATTTTTTCCAATATTCATCAAAAAATGATACTCATCTGAAAAATAACAAGAAATTAATTAAAGTAAATTTAGATATACTTATTTCAAATAAGAGATTTTTCTTGTAAAATATAATTCATAAAAGTATCGAAAACTAGATTTAAAATAAGTGTGTCATCAAAAGTTGGAAAAACTGCCTTTTTGAAAAATACTTATTTTACTCGTAGAATTGGATTTGTTCTTCTATCAAGTATAGAAAATACAGAAAAAGAATTTAAAAAAATAAATTAAACATATTTCGCATATAAGTCATTAATATAATCCAACATATGTGATATATTAACTTATGGTTATTAAAAAAATTGTGGATAATTTAATAGTTTTTCATATAAATATTTAATTTTTTTTAAAAAGGGTTTTATATTCATTTATAATTAATTGTTCAGTGAATTATATATACATGTATTAACAATATTTTCAAAATTTACTTAATATTATTCTTTCCTTTAATTTTAAGAGCTGGTTTAATGGTAACATGTAAATAATAATATTTAGTTGTTTGTTTAAGCTCAATATGGTGTATCATGTAATCTATCATACATATTGTATCATTTTAAAAACTTGGGATGTTAAATTATCTCCATATTAATAAACGGATTCATCAAAATATGAAGTCAGGATAGAAAATCAGTGGTCTAATTTTTCAAAATATATTTATTTAAATCCCACATAGGAAAAAGTGTAAATGAAACTTCCACTTAAAAATATAGGATGGGAAGTATGAAGGTCACCCGAGATAACAAAGACAAGGGTTCTAAGTTTGAAGACTTGTTAATAAAAGAGAAACATAACTATAATATACTGCTGGAGAGTGATATAGAACATGACCAAGATAATGTTAACAATCAAAAAACCATAAATCTATGATGGGTTAAAAGTACATTGATTTCTTACCAAGAAAAGTATATGGATAACTTTTTGTTTCAAAATAAATATCATATAGTTGAGGAATTATTTTAGTAATTAAACTAATACCATATAGAAATATACTTACATGACATGTGGACTTTCATAAATTAATCAATTTCCACCATAAACTCATCCTTTAATCGAAATGATGAATACTTAAGAGAAAATTTTTCATTACTGAATCACCATAATCAACTTCTAGAGAATCACATAATCCACAAAATATTAATTATCTATTTCTACTATTGTGAAACATTAAAAAAACAAAAAAATTAATGATTAGATAAGACAATTACAAAAAAAGAATAATCCTTTATATGATTAAAAACAAAATTAATCTCCAAATTTCAATAGCAATACCTGAAGTTCAATATAAACCATTCAATTAATAAATATCTCTAAAATTACTCAATATTATTATAACTATAAATGAAACCAAAATAATAAGAACTATTTGATCACATAGTCTTCCAAAATGAATATTAAGAATTATCTCCACATAAAATCATTTTCTATTGAAGCCTCATACCAAAAAGTAATTTCCCTAGTAATATTCAAGATATGAAAACCATTTCCAAAAATATCATAAATCACCATATGCCCAAAATAAAATCATAGATTCTTCCAAAATATTATTCACCCTTTAATTTTCAAAAAACAATACAATAGTATTCTATTTACCTTTATCATATATGGTTCCAAAATAATTATCATCTTTTGGAAAAACATTCATCACTTAGTACCCCAAATAATTTTTCCAATATGATAAAAAAATTCACAAAATCATCTTATTATTATCCCATAAAATCATTTAACTAAAAACATAATACTAACTTGGTACTTCACATACTCTATTGGTTGGTGATACACCCTTTTCACCCTTCAGTTGTGGGTTATATTATCGCAGTATATTTGGATGTGACATTTTTTCACCCATCCCATAGGTTTTCCATTTTTTAAAACTGTATAATTCTTAAAACTGTCCCAAAAGATGATAAAATCATAAAAAAATAACAAAATGTGGTTTAAATTTAAAGTATATCACATTCCATTCATTGTGAATCCCAAAATTTAATAGCTCATAATTACCAAAAAAAAATTTATGTCTCCAAAAATATCGTTAGTTACCTTAAAATTTCTTAACAGAAAGCCTAAATAGGGGTTTCTATGATATTAAACTTATGATCAGACATTAAATTATTAACTCAATATTATATCCCTCACTCAAGAAAAAATCATAATCTCTAAAGGTGTCTAAACTCTTCTTTGATACCATCATTAAGAACTCATCCTTAAATATTACATAGTCTGGTTAACTATAAATATCAATTTTTTCCCAAGGAAATTTTTTTTTGGAGTTTTAGAGAATTAGGAATAATCATACAATGTAAAATATTAAATTTAAAGTGGACTCTTGTATTTTTTATCTATTCTTTCACCAAATTAAAACATCTTAAAATAAAACATAGTTTCATTTCATGATTCATCTTTATAATTATCTTCATGACCACAGCCCTGTCCCTATTAATCCATAAACCTTGTGGTAAACATTTTAAAACATAGGATGATAAAAAAATATAATAAAGGAACTTACATGAAAGGAAACCATTAGTCTAGTGGAAACCCATAAAACATTTCCTTCAAATCATACATTTTTTACACTAAAAAAAGAATCATTATTTCAAAAAGCTCATTATCATAAATTTTGAAAATAAAACAATTTTTATGAAGATTCAAAAGAAAAAATATAAATGATAATTAGTTAACATGGGATAAAATTATACTAAAATATAATTACCTTGTGGTTTAATTCCATACATGTCACTCTTAAGAATGGAAAATCCATACAACCGACTTACATACCCAATTCGTTGGAGGTTATAACATAACCACCTATCCATGGTTTATCATGTTACCACCCGTCAAATGTCCAACTACCATTATATAATCAGAACACATAAAATAATTCAATTTTAAACATTTCACTCATAAAATTTCAATTTCATTCATAAGAAATCATTTCACATTATTGAATAACCAATCCCTTTTTGAAACCTATTTAAAACATTTAAAAATATACTTTTAAATCAAACTATCCCATTCCGATTTGAAAATTTTGAAATAAATTATAAATTTACCATTTAAAACATTAATATTTATATACAAACATTCATAAAATTCAATTTTAAAACATTGGAAATGAAAGAAAAATATTTAGAAGAATAAATCATGAAAACATTTAAAATGATTTTTTAGTTCAAGAGACCCATACCATGAGCTTGAATCATCACTTACCATCTTTATATACCTGAATAATAAATATATGTTAATTAAAATTTCTTATGATCCTTATTTTTATGTTTATTATTCTTGTTAATATCCCATATAATAATAATTACTTAATTATTTTAGTTTATGCCAGATTTGTTTGTGATATTCGATATATGAGTCCAAATTGAATTTGGTAAGTGGAACATGGTCAAAGAGGTAATTATTCCATAATCTACAATATAATATTCATGAAATAATAATAACTTGTATACATCAATTATAAATTTAAATAAAACTATTTATTTATGGTTATGAAAAATGAATAATGTTATAATCATGGAGATGGTTGACCATACGTATGCATTATTGACATTTTAATTTTCCAATGATCCATATAGAAAAAATGTATTTATTATTTTATCATTAAATAACATTCATAATATCATTAATATTATATTAATAATTTAAATATAATTATATATATTATTCATGTGATGTGGTGATTAAAATTAATCACATCACTTCATGGAGGTGACAGTTCACACTTACGCAGGCACGATGTTATCATTTCTATATGAATGGATGGTAAGAATGTAATTGATATATTATTATATTATAATGATAAATAATTCATGCATATAATATACATACATTAATTAAATCCTTATAACCAGTCTTCAGAGATGGTAACGGAAAATGATTTATATCAGTTTGTGAAGGTGATAGTTCACACATACACACAAATGATTAATTCGTTTCTCATTTGATGGAAGTGGAGATGGATTTAGGTGATGATATTAACATAATAACATCACATTATATAGATGATAGTAGTTTTATTATTTTATATTGGTTGAAAATGTTTTTATGGAATTGGAATAAGAAATAAAATAGAATCACTTAATTAAAAATGATATATCTTCTTCAGGTGATTTCCTTTGAGTATCCACCTAACACCTCTAAGGAGGGTGTTATACCTAACATAATTTCTATATAATGTTGGGAGGGACTCAATGATAGGATATATCTAGATATTTTCTTATCCAATTATGGTTTGAGGTTTGGATAATATATAATAATGTGTGCCCTTTTATAGGATAGGGGAGTGACACTCTTCTAAATATTCAAACTATTAAATTAATATAAATTCAATTTATAATAAAAATGGATCCAATAAAATTAATTTAAAATATAGGATGATTTTAGGTCAAAATCCATTTATCCAATGAAAATTAGATATGTTCTAACTATTTTTTAATCCTTATCTTTTTTTCTTTAACAATTAGTTAACCTTTTTACATCTTATCATGATATCATGTAATCTATAGTATGAGGGTTATTATAATTTCTATAAAATTTAAATGACCAATAATTGAGTCATTGATGAAAAATTTAGGATTATACCAATTATTTTTTTAAAAATTATGTTTTTTATAATTTTTATATCATTTAATAAAATATTATTTATATTAAAATATCAATAATGTCAGTTTTGACACTATTCAACACATAAATTTTTAAAAATATCATAACTACATTATATCATTGAAAAAAATATTTTAACACATAAATAATATGTCAAATTCATTCATAAGAATGTGTATGAGATTATCTATAAAAAATAATATTTATTTTAATATTTTAATGACATTTATTTGATTCTTTAATTAATTAAATAATTACAGCATCATCATTGTGTCTTCGTTTAAGGTAATTATTTTATCACTAAAAATTATAAATAAATTAACATGATTTATATAAAAAATTTATCTTTCTAAATAATATTAACAGTAGAACATATCATGTATAGAAACCCATATTAAGAATAATTCACTTTTAAAAAAAGTGTGACAAAATTGACTTTTCCTTGAATATAATACTATAAATAGATTAAAGCCATCCATGTGGCTCTAAGAACTCCCAAGATCAGTACAAGGGTGATTTTTTCGATTATAACTCATGAAATAAAATTTGGAAAATTTTAGGATAATTTACTAATACTTATAATATTATTTTTACCTTTAATTACTTGATTTATCCTTAACCATTGTAATAAAAATATTACAAAAGTTACTATTAATTATATCCAAAAATAAAAGGAACCTATTAACAATATTTGAAAATTATGATTAAATTTATGGAATCCATTTTTCAAAATTAAAAAACATAATTGGATAAAATTAATTTAAATTTAAACTCGTTGATGTATCGAGAAAACATGTTTATAAAATAAAAACGTTAAAAAGTTCACAATGTTTTTATCATTGTTTAATGTTAAATAGATTCCAACAACCTAAATGGAATAAAAATATAAAAATAATAATATATTTATACTTTTAAACCATTAAAATATATAATTTAACACTATAATTAAGTTGATAAAAAATATTTTTCAATTAAAATGTAGAATTTTTTCACTATTCATAAAAACATGAAACTTATTAGAAAATTACCAAAAAATAATCAAAATTATACTTTGATATTACACATTAAATGATGATGCTTATCTTGAAAAATAGAATTCATAAATGGGTCAAAAAAGTTATTCAGAAAATGTGTGCCATCATAAGACAGTAGAACTGCCATTTCGAAAAATAATTCTTTTATTTATAAAATTGTATTTTTTTCTTATATCATGTCTGGAAAATAAAAAAGATTAATGTAATAAATTAAATTAAATGAATTTCATATATATTTCATTAATATAATACAACATGTATGATTTATTAACTTATAGGAATAAAAAATATTTGTGCACATTTAAATATTTTTTCTAATAAACATTTCCTTTTGTTTAAAAATGGGTTTTACATTCATTTTTAATTAATTTTTCAATGAATTATATATAAATGTGTAAACTATATTTTCAGAATTCAGTTAATACTATTCATTCATTCCATTCTAATGGCTTTTTTAATGATAACATTTAAATTATAATATTTTGATTTTCATTCAAGCTCAATGTGGTGTATTGTGTATGCTATCATACAAAGTGTTTGCTTCAAAAAAACACAATATGTTACAGTATGGGCTAATACCTGGGAAGGGTACTCACATAGTCTATGTGGATGTTATGAGAAACTATGAACAAACTATGTGTTTCGACTCTTTCAAAGATATGATGTTATTTTCATGGTCATTTGACTCCTCTCACGTGCTTAGACCAAATTGTGTGAGATCCACAACTCCAATTCATCAACCGCATGATTTCACCTGGTAGTCAACATGGTTTCATAAAAACCATGTGGCCTTACCAGTACTTCATGATCATGACTATTCAGAGCCCTAAAATCAAGAAAATCATGATAAACCCAAAGGAACTTTTCTAGACTTAAAAAAAAGTCTACAAAAAAACATTTAATGTTCTTAAAAATCAGAATTATGTTTTGAAGCTGATTTGAAAACTCGATCCATCTAACTAATGGTAAAATTGAAATACTCACAGACATTTCCACCAAACCAAAAAACATGGTATTTTACAACCTCCCCACCATAGAATATATCGTCCCTGATAATCCTTGGGGAAACAATGACAACATCACCCTACCAACTCGAGTCATGAAGCTTCATTCAAAATGTAGCATTATTTGTCCAAACACCCAACTCACCTCCAAACATTACCTTAACCCTATGGTATGAAATCCATAGAAACTCCAAAAAATAATGTAATTTAAATTAAATCATCCATAAATCACTTACATAATACTTATATACTACAGACATGATCATTCCATTGTCACATTAATAACATAGCATATGCTGCTTCACACCATAGGTTCTAGAATTTAATGGCCATCATCAATCCACAGTATCTACATTTTCATAATTTCCTATTTAACATGACCTTATAATTCAAATTAATATCTTGGGATAATATTTATCATTATCAAATGCCCACTCTCATTCGACCATAATTATCATGGTCATGATGGTTTATCATAAAAATAATCAACCGACTCACAATACACTAACCTCTTCTTGATGATGTCACACAATGTGTTCCTCACCGACCACATATGTTCCATCAATAAGAAGAAAGTCATTCCACTCTAGGATGTCTATTCTCAAAATTCTCAACATATACAGACAATTTATTTCAATAACTACATCCTGATAACATTAAACTGAGGTACCTAGATATTTATTATGATAATTCTCACCGAATTCCATAAACATCTTCTGGTGATATATCTAGCCAAACAACCACTTGTGTTGGAATGATATAAGATGAAAATAGGTGAATAAATGGTCTGACACATTTTTATTGCAACCCCTTTGACTACAATAACCATTCCTGGCTAAATTTTGGGTTAACCAAAGAATCATCTATTAGAGTTTAAGGAGATCATCCAAGTATTTTTCTTACTCTAGTGTCAATAACTGAGACATTAGTATCTAGATTATATGTCCATATACTAGAACACTAACTAATACCAATGGATGTTAGGTCAAAGATCTCTCTAGTGTCTGTGAGTCCATCCAAGACATTCCTACAAGGTAACCCATGTATCACTGTGGATTTATCATTCCTCTAAGGAAAACCATGCTTCTAGAGAGATACTATAATGGAGTCCATTAATCCAAAAAAATACATTTTAATTTAGGATGTCATATAACAAATTCTCTCTCAATCTATCTTGGACAATATCAAGATAGCAGACATGATCATCAATGGGCTGAGAGTACACTAAGAGTCTACAAAGAGTTACTGGGTAGTCCAGAGACAACTCTTCCATATCCATGATGATGTGCTCGGTATGCTTTGAACGAACCATACCCAACTAAAAAAATAATAGCATTCAAACCTCTACAAGTCGAATTCTCCTAAAATATCTCGGATACACCTTTCAATGCATCATCATTTCTAAAAAAACGCCTTTAACTCCGGATTCATCCTTCGATAACTCAAGCACAACAAGTGAAGTCCAAGCTAATTGTTTATGTTTTCAATGATTTCATAAAAAATAAACCATTTCATTTTCATGTTGAATTTCAAGAATAAACACCTTCTAAGATTACCATCCACGAAGGCATTAAAAATAATCGTTGCTCATTTTTCAAATGGTCATGCTTAGTAATATTCATTATACATGGAAGGATATACTATACCTTTCTGACATGACACTCTCTAGCTTGTTATTTTCTTTATTCGTTAGATTTACTGAAAAAGGGAACCAATCCCATGATATACGCCCAATTAACCTCTAACCATAGTATATGGATGTAGAAAATAGACTTTTACCAAATTACCATTTGAAAAGAGCTTGAAAATAGCCTCTTAAAAGCATACTTGAATAGATTTTTTACTTAATATGTTCTCATGACAATCCTCCTGAGTTATGCTCACACAAACCATAGAATCAAGCATAAAGTCCAAAACCAACCAACCTGCATGCCAAAACACATGATCCTTTTATGACATCATTCTAAGAATTGGGATGATTCTGATTTACACTAATGCATAAGTGACTCTACATTGAAGATGAGTCATGAACATAGTATAATAACTTAGGGCCTTCATGGTAACTACTGAACTCATACTCTTCACTATACTATTTTATAAAACTGATGGGTAACACATGTATCAACACATATTATCTCAATATTTCATGAGAAAAAATCACATCCTAGATACTATCCATATGCATATCATCACTGTGAATCCCAATACCCAATGTCCCATAAAACGAACTAGCATAGATTCACAATATAAAATACTACTTCAAACCAGGATGATGATGTCATAAGTGACTGTACATTGATTGATGAGTTGAATGAATTTTGGGGCGATGGTGTGATGACTTATGACTGCGAAATGAATGAAATGTTCAAACTGCATGCTGCTTTATTGTGGACAATCAATGACTTCCCAGCTTATGCAAATTTATCAGGCTGGAGTACGAAAGGGGAATTTTCTTGCCCTTGTTGCAATAAAAGTAAAAAATCAGTATGGCTTAAACATTCCAAAAAATGTGCATACATGGGTCACAGGCGTTTTCTCCCTCCCCAGCACAGGTTCAGAAAGGAAAGAGTGGCATTTGATGGTTCTAGAGAGTTCAGCCCAGCACAAAAGATCATGACAGGAGTCGAAATGTTATCGCAGATTGAGGAAGAAAACATCCGCACGGTATATGAAATTCAGGATTTGGTGGCTCCTCCAGTACGTAATATTCGTGCTGCGGGTAGGCAGCGCAGTCACAATTGGAAAAAGAAAAGTATTTTTTATAGTCTTTCGTATTGGAAAACTAACATGTTGAGGCATAATTTTGATGTAATGCACATTGAAAAAAATGTTTGTGATAACATATTGTGGACCATTTTAGGTGTCAGTGGAAATTCAAAGGACCATGTTAATGCACGCCGTGATTTGGAAGAAATGGGTTTAAGAAACAGTTGCATTTACAGTTAGCTGAGGGAAACAAGGCATATATGCCTGCTGCACAGTATTCGATGACTACAGAGGAGAAAGAGACATTTCTTTCCATTTTGAAGATGGTCAAGGTGCCTGATGGTTACTCTTCTAATATTTCAAAGTGTGTGAATCTGACGAGCAAGACATTGCAAGGGTTGAGAAGTCATGATAATCACATATTACTTAAGCAGTTGATTCCAATCGCAATTTGTGATTGTTTATCCCCCAATGTTGTTCAGCCCTTGATTGAGATGAGTAATTTTTTTAGACAGATTTGTTTAAGAAATCAACGAATGAGTGATTTAAAAAGTTTGCAGGACCGAATTGTACTTACGCTTTGTCAATTTGAGAAACTTTTCCCCCCTCATTTTTCGATGTTATGGTCCACTTAACAGTGCACCTAACTGATGAAGTAATGGCTGCTGGTCCAGTGCAATTCAGGTGGATGTATCCTATTGAACGGTATTTGAGTACATTGAAAAGATTTGTACGCAACAGAGCTCGTCCAGAGGCATCAATAGCCAATGGTTATTTGATGGATGAGTGTACTACCTTTTGTGCAGAATATCTTACGGATGTTGAAACAAAATTAGATAAGCCCTCTCGGATTCATGATGGTCCAGTTGAAGAAGGAACCACATTTGATATGGACAACATCGAGTGGATACAAGCACATCGATATATCTTGTTCAATACTCCATCAGTTGCACCATTAATGCAGTAAGTATCTTATCAATGTGCTTTTATAACTTTCACATGTTTTTCTTTGCATAAGTTGATCTTTTAAACATCGCATAATCATTTGCAGGAAACACATTAATGAGATAAAAGAAGAGATGCATCGTGCGACTGAGTTGCAAATTCAACAATCTCATTATGCGGCATTTCATGATTGGTTCAAGGATTATGTATGTATAAATTGATTTTCATTATGAGTGAAGTATTAAACTAATTCTTTCTGCATATATCAGTATTGATTTTTATAAATTATGTAGGTTCGTAAGATGAGGGAGTTAGGGGACCCCATGCTACCTGAAGTATTTATCCAACTGGCTGAGGGTCCATCTATAACGGCTCGTCGTTATAAATCTATTGATGCTAATGGTTTTCGATTTCGCATTAAAGATGTTGACGACAAACGAGCAACACAAAACAGTGGAATCGGTTGTCCCTTTGTCGATTCTGGTTATTACTATGGTCAATTGATAGACATCATTGAAGTTCTATACACACACGGTTTGAAGTACATATTGTTAAAGTGTAATTGGGTTGATCCAGTGCGTGGATGTAAAGTCGATCAATATCAGTTTTCATTGGTGAATTTTAACTATATGTTATACAGAAATAATGAACGAGTTGAGAATGAACCTTTCATCTTGACATCACAAGCGGAACAAGTATTCTTCGTTACTTTGCCTTCGGATCCAAGTTGGCAAGTTGTTGTAAAAATGTCTCGGCGAGGAGTGTTTTTATTTGAAGAAGATGAACCCGAGACTGTTCCGTTTGTTTACCAACAACTTGATCAACATACCGTAGTTCAACGTGAAGAAGATATTTATTGGATCAGAGCGGCTGTTGAAGGAGAAACGGTCGATTTGCATGCTTAATGAAAGGTATAATTGTTTTCCCACTATTCAGTAGAATGTCCTAGGATATCATAAATTATCTAATCATTTTATAAATCCTTATAAGTTTTAATCCTCACTTTTGTAAGTTAATTCAGTCATAAATATTTAGGTTGATTAACTTTCTGATTTTTTAAAATTCATTCACAACTAATTATTCAATCCATTTTTTGTTTGATTAACAGTTGTACAAGTTTGATTTATTAAGAACAATCCAATTTATCTTTTAAACACTTTGGACTCATTACTGATATTTTGTATGATTGCAGACATGTCAGGGGAAGAGGCAGAAAATCCACATCATCCATCTGAGGCATCTACGTCTCAGGGTCGAGGTATGTTTGAATGTCATTGTCTATATTTTTTATGTAATTGACATATATATATATATATATATATAACATTTGTCAATTTATATATAAAATTGTTTTCAACAGGATCAGGCTCGGCTGCTTCTTCCTCTCGCAGGAGAGGCCCTGGTCGTGGCATATTAGCATGGAATTCCGACACGACGATAGATGTTTCATTTGATGAGGTATTTCCACCCGTGGGACCGAATGCCCCGGCATTTATTCGTCAGCTGGGTCATATCATACGTGACCCACATCGATTTCCATTGACCACACGTGATTGGGCTTCTATCCCTCAGGACACATTAGATCGTCTATGGAGGGAGGTTCAGGTAAGAAAATAATTTTACTTTATTTTCTATTTATAAATAATACTAATATGTTTGATTATTTTCATTATAGAAAAATTTGAAAATATGCCCTGAAGATTTTCGGCCCGTGTGTATGAGCAAATGTCGTAAGCTGTGGAAAGATTATAAAGGCAAAGTGAAGAGGGACCACTGGGTACCAAATGTGGGTGCCCCTGACATTTTGGAAAAAGTCCCGAGAGGTGTCCTCCCGGCTCAGTGGCGTGACTTGGTTGCATATTGGTCTACTGAGGGTGTTGCGGTTTGTATATTAATTATTTTGCTGTATATATATTTTCAAGAATATGTGATTTGTTTGAAATTTGAATGAATTGAATGTAGGAGGTGTCAACACGCCATTCGGAGAATCGAGTGTTGCAGGGACCAGCTCACAGGCTCGGGACTCGTCACGTGTCTCAGATCCGACATGAGGTATATATTATTCATTTTTTAATTTATTAATTAATATGGTTTTGTGTTTATATTCTTTTAATATACAGTTGCGAGGGCAAGGTGCAGCAACTGATAAAATGTCGGTGTGGATAAGGACTCGTGATCGCAATGATCCAGAGGTTGCAGCATTGATAGTAAGTGTCTGTACTTACCAATAATTACATAAATCTTTATATTAACATATATATATTTATATATTTTTAAATATTTCACAGGATCAATTTGAAGCTGAGTTAGAACATCTGCCAGAGGACCAGCGACAGCTTCCCATGCGACGGGATGAGATCTTTCATCGCATTATTGGTCGGGACGGGCATGGCTATAGTTTGACCTATGGAGCAGGGATTCCTCGTTCTGTAGTGTCACGCGCTGCGGTTGTCGGTCCTGCTGTTGCTCATATGACACAGCAGATGTCAGATTTTGAGGCACGGTTGTGCGCTTCCGAGGAGACAAATGCGCAATTGACAGCTGAGGTTAGAGCACTGCGGGAATATGTGCGTCGAGCTGATGGTACAGGGGATCATACGACGCAGGTATATACTGTATTTATTTATTTAATTTAAATTATTTTTGTTATTAAAATATTTATAATGTTTATTTGTTGTAGGCACCTGGCCCACCAAAAGGAGGTAGCAGTGATGGTAACGCGTGATGCACCAGATATTCACGAGATATGTTTTTTGTTTTTACTGGTAGGGTTGACATTGATGTACTGTATTTATTCATTTAAGTAATGCATTATTACCATCCATGGTGGTCTTTTAAATATTTTATACACATATTGAGTTTTTGATCAGATAATCTTGAATGATTCTACATTTGAAAAAGTCGAACTAATTCCAACAGATCAATAAATCTGATATTATAGATTATGTATTATCCAATATATTTTTTATAAATTTCTGTATGGTATCGATAAAGAAATATGTATTAATTAGATGTTATCACTTTTATTTTTCACTTTTGTAATCAATGGATGGCCTTTGCACCCCCGGAGAGCCCCCCGCACCCCCGTACAGCCCCCCGCACCCCCGTACAGCCCCCCCGCACCACCGTACAGACCCCCCGCACCCCCGTACAGCCCCCCGCACCCCCGTACACCCCCCGCACCCCCGTACTGCCCCCCGCCACCCCCGTACAGCCCCCCGCACCCCCGTACAGCCCCCCGCACCCCCGTACAGCCCCCCCCCCCCCCCCCCGCACCCCCGTACAAGCCCCCCGCCACCCCCGTACAGCCCCCCGCCACCCCGTACAGCCCCCCGCACCCCCGTACAGCCCCCCCCCCCCCCCCCGCACCCCCGTTCAGCCCCCCGCACCCCCGTACAGCCCCCCCCCCCCCCCCCCCGCACCCCCGTACAGCCCCCCGCACCCCCGTACAGCCCCCCGCCACCCCCGTACAGCCCCCCCGCCACCCCCGTACAGCACCCCGCCACCCCCGTACAGCCCCCTGCACCCCCGTACAGCCCCCCCCCCCCCCCCCCCGCACCCCCGTTCAGCCCCCCGCACCCCCGTACAGCCCCCCCCCCCCCCCACCCCGCACCCCCGTACAGCCCCCCGCACCCCCGTACAGCCCCCCCGCACCCCCGTACAACCCCCCGCACCCCCGTACAGCCCCCCGCACCCCCGTACAACCCCCCGCACCCCCGTACAGCCCCCCTCCACCCCCGTACAGCCCCCCGCACCCCCGTACAGCCCCCCGCACCCCCGTACAAGCCCCCCCGCCACCCCGTACAGCCCCCCGCACCCCCGTACAGCCCCCCCCCCCCCCCCCCCCGCACCCCCGTTCAGCCCCCCCGCACCCCCGTACAGCCCCCCCGCACCCCCGTACAGCCCCCTGCACCCCCGTACAGCCCCCCGCCACCCCCGTACAGCCCCCCGCCACCCCGTACAGCCCCCCCCCCCCCCCCCCCCCGCACCCCCGTTCAGCCCCCCGCACCCCCGTACAGCCCCCCCGCACCCCCGTACAGCCCCCCCCCCCCCCCCCGCACCCCCGTACAGCCCCCCGCACCCCCGTACAGCCCCCCCGCACCCCCGTACACCCCCCCGTACTGCCCCAGCCACCCCCGTACAGCCCCCCGCCACCCCCGTACAGCCCCCCGCCACCCCCGTAAAGCCCCCTGACACCCTCATACAGCCCCCCGCACACCCGTACACCCCCCCCCCCCCGCACCCCCGTACAGCCCCCCGCACCCCCGTACAGCCCCCCGCCAACCCCGTACAGCCCCCCGCACCCCCGTACAGCCCCCCGATTGTGTCCGTTTCAGCTGCGTGGCGCGCGTTGAAATGGCGCGTTGGGGGGTCAAAACCACCCGAACGACGTCCGAATGCCACGAAACCGTACGACAACATCCGGGGCATGAATTGTGAAATGGTCGGCCAGACGGCACCTCATTCGGAGGTGCCGTGTGACCGCGGCGGCCGGAAACGCGTTTCCGGCGCCATAAAACACCAAAACGGCGTGCGGCGGTTCAATTCGGAACAAACGTGCTCCGAACGACATGAAACTGCACGGGAACGATAGAAATATTATTCCTGAGATGCAGGAGGAGGCCGCACGTCCATCGGACGTGCGGTGCGCGCGGCACGTCCGATTGTGTCGTTTTCAGCAGCGCGGCGCGCGCTGAAATGGCGCGTTGGGGGGTCAAAACCACCCGAACGACCTCCGAATGCCACGAAACCGTACAACAACATCCGGGGCGTGAATTGTGAAATGGTCGGCTAGACGGAACCTCATTCGGAGGTGCCGTGTGACCGCGGCGGCTGGAAACGCGTTTCTGGCGCCATTAAACACCAAAACGGCGTGCGGCGGTCCAATTCAGAGAAAACGTGCTCCGAACGACCTAAAACCGCACGGGAACGATAGAAATATTATTCCTGAGATGCAAGAGGAGGCCACACGTCCATCGGACTTGCGGTGCGCGCGGCACGTCCGATTGTGTCGTTTTCAGCAGCGCGGCGCGCACTGAAATGGCGCGTTGGGGGGTCAAAACCACCCGAACGACCTCCGAATGCCACGAAACCGAACGACAACATCCGGGGCGTGAATTGTGAAATGGTTGGCTAGACGGCACCTCATTCGGAGGTGCCGTGTGACCGCGGCGGCCGGAAACGCGTTTCCGGCGCCATTAAACACCAAAACGGCGTGCGGCTGTCCAATTTGCAGCAAACGTGCTCCGAACGACCTGAAACCGCACGGGAACGATAGAAATATTATTCCTGAGATGCAGGAGGAGGCCGCACGTCCATCGGACGTGCGGTGCGCGCGGCACGTCCGATTGTGTCGTTTTCAGCAGCGCGGCGCGCGCTGAAATGGCGCGTTGGAGGGTCAAAACCACCCGAACGACCTCCGAATGCCACGAAACCATACGACAACATCCGGGGCGTGAATTGTGAAATGTTCGGCCAGACGGCACCTCATTCTGAGGAGCCGTGTGACCGCGGCGGCCGGAAACGCGTTTCCGGCGCCATTAAACACCAAAACGGCGTGCGGCGGTCCAATTCGGAGCAAACGTGCTCCGAACGACCTGAAACCGCACGGGAACGATAGAAATATTATTCCTGAGATGCAGGAGGAGGCCGCATGTCCATCGGACATGCGGTGCGTGCGGCACGTCCGATTGTGTCATTTTCAGCAGCACGACGCGCACTGAAATGGCGCGTTGGGGGGTCAAAACCACCCGAACGACCTCCGAATGCCACGAAACCGTACGACAACATCCGGGGAGTGAATTGTGAAATAGTCGGCCAGAGGGCACCTCATTCGGAGGTGCCGTGTGACCGCGGCGGCCGGAAACGCGTTTCCGGCGCCATTAAACACCAAAACGGCGTGCGGCGGTCCCATTCGGAGCAAACGTGCTCTGAACGACCTGAAACCGCACGGGAACGATAGAAATATTATTTCTGAGATGCAGGAGGAGGCCGCACGTCCATCGGACGTGTGGTGCGCGCGGCACGTCCGATTGTGTCGTTTTCAGCAGCGCGGCGCGCGCTGAAATGGCGCGTTGGAGGGTCAAAACCACCCGAACGACCTCCGAATGCCACGAAACCGTACGAAAACATCCGGAGAGTGAATTGTGAAATGGTCGGCCAGACGGCACCTCATTCGGAGGTGCCGTGTGACCGCGGCGGCCGGAAACGCGTTTCCGGCGCCATTAAACACCAAAACGGCGTGCGGCGGTCTAATTCGGAGCAAACGTGCTCCGAACGACCTGAAACCGCACGGGAACGATAGAAATATTATTCCTGAGATGCAGGAGGAGGCCGCACGTCCATCGGACATGCGGTGCGCGCGACACGTCCGATTGTGTCGTTTTCAGCAGCGCGGCGCGCGCTGAAATGGCGCGTTGGGGGGTCAAAACCACCCGAACGACCTCTGAATGGCACGAAACCGTACGAAAACATCCGGGGCGTGAATTGTGACATGGGCGGCCAGACGGAACCTCATTCGGAGGTGCCGTGTGACCGCGGCGTCCGGAAACGCGTTTCCGGCGCCATAAAACACCAAAACGGGGTGCGGCGGTCCAATTCGGAGCAAACGTGCTCCGAACGACCTGAAACCGCACGGGAACGATAGAAATATTATTCCTGAGATGCAAGAGGAGGCCGCACGTCCATCGGACGTGCTATGCACGCGGCACGTCCGATTGTGTCGTTTTCAGCAGCGCGGCGCGCGCTGAAATGGCGCGTTGGGGGGTCAAAACCACCCGAACGACATCCGAATGCCACGAAACCATACGACAACATCCGGGGAGTGAATTGTGAAATGGTCGGCCAGACGGCACCTCATTCGGAGGTGCCGTGTGACCGCGGCGGCCGAAAACGCGTTTCCGGCGCCATAAAACACCAAAACGGCGTGCAGTGGTCCCATTCGGAGCAAAAGTGCTCCGAATGACCTGAAACCGCACGGGAACGATAAAAATATTATTCCTGAGATGCAGGAGGAGGCCGCACGTCCATCGGACGTGCGGTGCGGGCGGCATGTCCGATTGTGTCGTTTTCAGCAGCGCGGCGCGCGCTGAAATGGCGCGTTGGGGGGTCAAAACCATCCGAACGACCTCAGAATGCCACGAAACCGTACGACAACATCCGGGGCGTGAATTTTGAAATGTTCAGCTAGACGGAACCTCATTTGGAGGTGCCGTGTGACCGCGGCGGCCAGAAACGCGTTTCCGGCGCCATAAAACACCAAAACGGCGTGCGGCGGTCCAATTCGGAGCAAACGTGCTCCGAACGACCTGAAACTGCACGGGAACGATAGAAATATTATTCCTGAGATGCAGAAGGAGGCCGCACAACCATCGGACGTGCGGTGCGCGCGGTACGTCCGATTGTGTCGTTTTCAGCAGCGCGGCGCGCGCTGAAATGGCGCGTTGGGGGGTCAAAACCACCCGAACGACGTTCGAATGCCACTAAACCGTACGACAACATCCGGGGCGTGAATTGTGAAATGGTCGGCCAGACGGCACCTCATTCGGAGGTGCCGTGTGACCGCGGCGGCCGGAAACGCGTTTTCGGCGCCACAAAACACCAAAACGGCGTGCGGCGGTCCCATTCGGAGCAAACGTGCTCCGAACGACCTGAAACCGCACGGTAACGATAGAAATATTATTCCTGAGATGCAGGAGGAGGCCGCACGTCCATCGGACGTGCGGTGCGCGCGGCACGTCCGATTGTGTCGTTTTCAGCAGCGCGGCGCACGCTGAAATTGCGCGTTGGGGGGTCAAAACCACCCGAACGACCTTCGAATGCCACGAAACCGTACGACAAAATCCGGGGCGTGAATTGTGAAATGGTCGGCCAGACGGCACCTCATTCGGAGGTGCCTTGTGGCCGCGGCGGCCGGAAACGCGTTTCCGGCGCCATTAAACACCAAAACGGCGTGCGGCGGTCCAATTCGGAGCAAACGTGCTCCGAACGACCTGAAACCGCACGGGAACGATAGAAATATTATTCCTGAGATGCAGGAGGAGGCCGCACGTCCATCGGACGTGCGGTGCGCGCGGCACGTCCGATTGTGTCGTTTTTAGCAGCGCGGCGCGCGCTGAAATGGCGCGTTGGGGGGTCAAAACCACCCGAACGACGTCCGAATGCCACGAAACCGTACGACAACATCCGGGGTGTGAATTGTGAAATGGTCGGCCAGACGGCACCTCATTCAGAGGTGCCGTGTGACCGCGGCGGCCGGAAACGCGTTTATGGCGCCATTAAACAACAAAACGGCGTGCGGCAGTCCAATTCGGAGAAAACGTGCTCCGAACGACCTGAAACCGCACAGGAACGATAGAAATATTATTCCTGAGATGCAGGAGGAGGCCGCACGTTCATCGGACGTGTGGTGCGCGCGGCACGTCCGATTGTGTCGTTTTCAGCAGCGTGGCGCGCGCTGAAATGGCGCGTTGGGGGGTCAAAACCACCCGAACGACCTCCGAATGCCACGAAACCGTACGACAACATCCGAGGCGTGAATTGTGAAATGGTCGGCCAGACGGCACCTCATTCGGAGGTGCCGTGTGAACGCGGCGGCCGGAAACGCATTTCCGGCGCCATTAAACACCAAAACGGCGTGCGGCGGTCCCATTCGGAGCAAACGTGCTCCGAACGACCTGAAACCACACGGGAACGATAGAAATATTATTCCTGAGATGCAGGAGGAGGCCGCACGTCCATCGGTCGTGCGGTGCGCGCGGCACATCCGATTGTGTCGTTTTCAGCAGCGCGGCGCGCACTGAAATGGCGCGTTGGAGGGTCAAAACCACCCGAACGACCTCCTAATGCCACGAAACCGTACGACAACATCCGGGGCGTGAATTGTGAAATGGTCGGCCAGACGGCACCTCATTCGGAGGTGCCGTGTGACCGCGGCGGCCGGAAACGCGTTTCCGGCGCCATTAAACACCAAAACGGCGTGCGGCGGTCCAATTCGGAGCAAACGTGCTCCGAACAACCTGAAACCGCACGGGAACGATAGAAATATTATTCCTGAGATGCAGGAGGAGGCCGCACATCAATCGGACGTGCGGTGCGCGCGGCACGTCCGATTGTGTCGTTTTCATCAGCGCGACGCGCGCTGAAATGGCGCGTTGGGGGGTCAAAACCACCTGAACGACGTCTGAATGCCACGAAACCGTACGAAAACATCCGGGGCGTGAATTGTGAAATGGTCGGCCAGACGGCACCTCATTCGGAGGTGCCGTGTGACCGCGGCGGCCAGAAACGCGTTTCCGGCGCCATTAAACACCAAAACGGCGTGCGGCGGTCCAATTCGGAGAAAACGTGATCCGAACGACCTGAAACCGCACGGGAACGATAGAAATATTATTCCTGGGATGCAGGAGGAGGCCGCACGTCCATCGGACGTGCGGTGCGCGCGGCACGTCCGATTGTGTCGTTTTCAGCAGCGCGGCGCGCGCTGAAATGGCGCGTTGGGGGGTCAAAACCACCCGAACGACCTCTGAATTCCACGAAACCGTACGACAACATCCGGGGAGTGAATTGTGAAATGTTCGGCCAGACGTCACCTCATTCGGCGGTTCTGTGTGACCGCGGCGGCCGGAAACGCGTTTCCGGCGCCATTAAACACCAAAACGGCGTGCGGCGGTCCAATTCGGAGCCAACGTGCTCTGAACGACCTGAAACCGCACAGGAACGATAGAAATATTATTCCTGAGATGCAAGAGGAGGCCGCACGTCCATCGGACGTGCGGTGCACGCGGCACGTCCGATTGTGTCGTTTTCAGCAGCGCGGCGCGCGCTGAAATGGCGCGTTGGAGGGTCAAAACCACCCGAACGACCTCCGAAAGCCACAAAACCGTACGACAACATCCGGGGCGTGAATTGTGAAATGGTCGTCCAGACGGCATCTCATTCGGAGGTGCCGTGTGACCGCGGCGGCCGGAAACGCGTTTCCGACGCCATTAAACACCAAAACGGCGTGCGGCGGTCCAATTCGGAGCAAACGTGCTCCGAACGACCTCAAATGAGATTATTTCTTGAATCGAAGTTTTTAAATTATTATAGCACAACGATTTGATATTATATATATATATTAAATATATAATAAAACATTTAAAATATATTATATATATATATATATTTAAAATATTGTATTTAATAGTATATATATGAATATATATATATATATATATATATTCAATTCAATAAAAAAAAATTTAAAATTTTTTTTTTGAATAGCGACCGCCATAGCCGGTCGCTATAGGGTGCCCGGCAGAGGGCCTTCAACGACCGCCTGGCGGTCGCTATAGGGTGCCCGACAGAGGGCCTTCAGCGACCGCCAGGCGGTCACTCAAGGCCTCTAGCGACGAGGCAACAACGACCGCCAATGTCCAGGAGGTTTCAAATGGCACCCGACCTAACTATTCTACTTCTCATCCAATTTCTTTTTTGTTGACCGAGTCTTCATGGGAGGTGGCAAGGATGAGTCATCCTTCCTACCCATCCTCCTTCTATTTCTCCTATTTCTCCTCAGACTGGACTCCCCTGTAGATAAACTCTTGTTGTTTACAATGTGTTCCTCCACCCCACTTCCAATAGAACAATCTGGAAAAACATGATCAATTTTTTTAGCTTCTATTTTAAGGCCATCGAGATTCTTCCTGTTAGTCTCCTCTCCCTCATCCACAACCAGTGCTATATCTCCTGACCCTACCTCCGCCAGACCTTCAAACCTATTTCCCAGGGAGATTGGGGTCCGAGTTGAGGATCTCGCACCCCTTGATATGTTGGGGGGACTTGCAAGGTCCTGCTGCACCCGGTTGAACACATCGGTAACCTTCAGATTGATTTGGTGCGTCGCGACAACCTTCCACGCGCCAAAACCCATTCCAACCTCCGGGTTGCGATCCACTACCTCGTTGCTTCAAGTTTTCTCCTCACCCGATCCCACTAATCTATCTTCGTTGCCACTATCTTCCCCTCATATTTCCCTCTGTCCCGTTCCAACTGCCTCACAAGCTTCCGCAACCTTGCTCTGATCAGGTGCCGCCATCCTTGACGAAACCAGGACCTCCTGATCAAACTTCACCTGATTTTTAAGTCCCCTTCCCACCTTCGATGAACACACCCAGTAGTAGACTTCCATGGAGTGACCCAGCCGACCACAAAAACAGCAGAAATCCATCCAACTCTCATAAACCACACACTACTTGCATCTGTACTCTTCTTCAACAATGATCTAGAAAAATTCGAAGGGAACTCTAGACGCATCTACCTCTACACAGATTCGTGGATTTATAGGGTGATAAACCGAATCTGTGCGACTGTCCGAACACAGGTACCTACCAATCATATTACCTAGTAATATTATAACAGATGGATTCTAAAAGGGTAACAGAAAATTAGGAAAACTAACCCAAATTACAATGGAGGGCGAGTCACGCTTCATGTGGAAATCGAACAACCATCAGAAGAGAAAGAACCGAAGACCGTTACAGCATCGGGGAGCCATCACCTAGGCGCTGATGAGGTCCTCATCTGAAGAAAATCAGATCATAATGTGGTGATTGTCGAGTAAACCCACTATCGCCCTATATTGCAAGTACCAGGCATCGAAGACGAAGCAGTCAAAGAGGTCAACTAAAGGTCTTCTCTGTTTGAACCTCGACACCAGTGTGAGCTTCAGAAGCGCGGAGGTTTCCGCAAACTCTGATGTTGAAATCTGAAGGTTCAGAAAACCATCGAGGAGCTCTTGTACTTTAGGTCAAATCGCTGCCTTCGGGAAACGAGGTAATAGGTTGAGATTCGTGAAGGGCCTCAACCTCGAAGACCCCTCCTCCGCCGGGGGGGAGGAGGGATCTGCCCGGCCGCTGCCGTCTTCTCTGAGAGGAAAATGGCTCACCTAGGGTTCCCGACGCTGCGTTGCCAGATCAAGTCAGATAAGGGGACTCACAATGTGCATTTCATTTTGATAAAACATGCACCAAATGTGTGTTTTTCCTCTATCAAAAATATTTAATTGGCTACATGCTTGACCATCTCCACTCAAATGGTTATAGAGTATAGTGTGAGACCCCTAACTCCATTGAATCAGCCACAAATTTTTACCTAGTGGGCTATATGGTTTCATTCAAATTGTTCTCCATTTCTAATTCCTATCGAACAAGATTTTTCAGATCCCGATGCTCCAAATACACGACGGAACACCCACATCATCTATCAGGAATTTCAAAAAATATAAAAACATTACGGTTACCAACCCTCAAAATTATGTTTCAATGCTCAATTTAAAATTTTTTCCATCTACCAATCATTCAAATAAAAAACTCATGGAAATTTTGACCTAGCCCAAAACAAATGATGATACAGTTCTTTATCTATTAACTATTATACTAAATCTCTTTCAAAATCAAGATGTGTTCCTTGTCTCAATTTCTAGGTTTTAAGGACCATATCCTTCACCTTTACTGAATCATTACTTATATAATTATAGTATGATATTTATTAGGAGAAAAAACTCATGTAAATTCTATATTAAAGAGTGAATGTTTTTCAGAACTAGACCACTGACATGGAAAATGTTTTGTGGAAAAACCATAAATATTAGGATTCTATGTGGGAGACCAAGGGTGTGATGAGACATATGTGTCCTTTATTTCTTGTATGAGCGTAACAACATCCTGAAGGATAAATTCTAATAAGGGGGTTAGAATGTAACACTGTAAATTTTATAATATATTTCCCAATTTATTAAATTAAAATTGTTTGATAGCCTTTTGTATAGGAAACATTGAGATTAAATGAATCGTAATATACTATTTAAATATTATTATTAAATGTGATTATTATAACCTCGCCATGCAATTGGAATGATTTAATATGAAAAACCTAGTTATTAGAAATATGTATAAAATTTTAACTTTATAAATATATAATTTCCTAGTAAAAATTTATATAATTTTAATTGTGAAAAATAAGATCATTTAATGTTAAAAGATCAGTTTTTCTATATATACTACTTTTCATTATGTTATTTACCAATGATAACTAATAAATAATGATATCTATGAAATATATTATTATTAAAATAAAAAGGTAATATTCATTCATTTATTATAAATTTCTTATATGTGATGATACATTAATTAGAGGGTAAAAGGGTTATTTTTTAGAAATATTCTTTTATATTCAAAATGTATCATTATCATAATAAATTCAAATAATAAATATTTATGAATAATTTAAGTAATGTTTCAAATAATATGATTAATAAAATATATCAACATTCCTCAAATTGTTCTTCATATGAATAGATTGTGAATAAAATCAATTTTAGGCATATAAATATGTCTTCTCTAAATATGGTTTCCAAACAATTTATGTTTATCACAACTATATTTTTCTTTTCACTAATTTTCCAGTTCATTTTTGGATATCGTATTTTCTCTCTACTTCTGGGTTTGACAGGTATTCAATTTTGAGATGAACATATTTGTATTTTTGTGCCCATGTTGATTTTTTGGATCTTATGTGAGTTTTAGGAAAAAGTTGAGTTTTTTAGATTATAATTAGTCTTCACACATTTGGTACATGGTTTAGTAAACCATGTGTCTTAGACTAGGTAACCATGTCACTTATGTGATGGTGGAAAAGTCCTGGTGTGCGTCTTGTGCATTGTTTTTAAAATCATGCGGAATCTGTGCGGGGAAGTTCTTTCTTAGGACTGAGGTGTTTGGAAATATTAGTTCATAGTTATGGAAACCATGTGGCTAGCCCATGTGTGTGCCCAGGTGTTTTCAGAAAGGGGAACATGGTTTGCGCACAGTCTGGTTAATCATTCAAAAAAAACATGTGAGATCGCAATATCTTAAAAATTACGAAATTCCTAATATACCCAACATAGAATTTTAACTCAAATACCACATTTCACCTCATACTTTTTTTCATGAGCCAAATGGTTCTTCCCCCATGTTCTCAATATTTCTTCCTCCCTTTTATAGTGTGGATCTAGGTTTTTCTTCATGTTTGGGGTAGATTTATCATGGTAATCACATTTTCCCTTCACCCTCTTCTACTTTCTTCCATTTCCTCTTGAGTTATTCTTCATGTATGGTCATGTGGATATAGGGTTAATATTTCCCTTGATTTATGTTGGGAGTTGTTTTTAAGGTTCTTTGTGGTTGTTCTTTCTTCCTTGGACCTTCATGAGGTGGTTTCGAGTGTGCATTTTTTAATATCTGTATGATTAAGGTATGTATCCATTTTCACTTGCATTTATAATTTAAGATTAATTAGTTTCATGCTTTTCCTACCTTACATAAATTTTTAATTATGGTGTAAGATCTTTGAAATGATTTTTTCGTTTGCAAAGTGGTGGTTTTTTCCTTATTTTTTAATAATTGGAAATGTTTTGTCAAATATTGGACACATAGTGTTCGATGAAATGCTAAGCTGGATTTTGCATTTAATTTGTAACACTGGAATATTTTCTTAAACTTGTAAATAAATTTGTGATATTTAAAATGAAAATTTGGGTTTCATAAAAGATGTTCCCAGTTGTTTCATATTTAAATGAATTTTTTATTTGTATTTTGAAAATGATTTGGCATGTGTTAGGGATGTGTAGCCCATTTGGAATTTTTTAGGAAAGTGGTTATGACTTAAAAGTGGGATGTGATTATTAAAATGGGGTTTTAAAAATTATTTTGAAATAGAAATGGGTGGTTATTCCATTTTTTAAGGTGGATTAGTTTCTTTAAAATAACTTTTTTGTGAGGTGTGATTGAGGCATGTTTTTCACTTTTTTGAAAATGGTGAAAATGGTTATCTTGAAAACAATCCTTGAACAATCTTCTTGACATGTGAATATATTTAATGGGTGGGATGTTATCATTGTCTAATCCTCATGAAAAATTTACTTTGAGAAGAATAGGAGGTCCTTGGAGTGGACTCCTCAGTGATCTATTGGTTTTAAGGAAAATGATTGATCCTTGGTGTGACTCGAGTGATTCCTGTTGTGTGAATTGTTATTATATATGTGAATGTGATTGGATGCTCTTTTGGAATCAATTTTCTCTTCCTCTTTATACATCTTGAAAAGGGAACCATGAATAATGATTGAATTTTCTAAGAATGGTTGATGCACTAGCTATATTCCACACAGTCTAGTAGCTCATATCATAGTGATAAATTTTCTTATTTTTGTTATTGGATAGTTCCCCTTGGTATGTACCATATGGGGGTATCCAAGCATATAGGGTGTTACTGATTTCATCAAGGGAGTCAGGATTTCTATAATTAGTCAACATGTATTAGTATGTTCGGGATTATTCACAAGTTCTTAGGTTACTCCCATTTCTATTAGAACATAGTTACTTATGGAGGATGACTGAGATTCATGATTGGTTGTTTAAACTTGTGTTTTTATTTCCATTTACCTTATTATGTACTTATTGTGATTATTTCTTGTGATTTATTTGATTGGAATACGAGGGGTTGGTTTTCAATGGTTTTTGGAAAGATGTTTTAAAGTGGAAATTTGTTATACTCTCATGATCCGGTTTTGATATAAAAGCATAAATTTCCCGTTTTTAAATGAAAATGTTATTTTCTAGGGAAAAAGTAATATGGATTGAAATGGAATGAGGGAAATGGAAAGTGTTTGGTTTTAATTTGAAAAATATGGAAAATCATATATATTTATATAGTGGAGTTCAAACCTAAAGTTGATGTTACTTTTATTGTAAATGATGTTCATTAAGAATAGATTTTTTGGGAATGACTACTAAGTTTAATACATGATACTATATCTATATCTTGTTTTTAGCTTATGGTTCATGTTTTATTTTGATCTTGACCATTGTGGGTGCTGGATGATTTTTATATTAGAGAGTTTCCCTTGAGGGTCACTTAGGGATGTGCCTTCATCAGGTGTAGTTTGGTTTTTTTCATTAGGTTTTTCTATATTTTCAGATTTTTTTATAAAGATATTCATTTTGGATATTTATTATTTGGTTTTTTTCTTAATATTTTTATTGTTCAGATTATTTTTTTTATTATCAAGGTAAATCATTCCCTCAGTAATTCTAACGATGAAAGACACTAGTTTATAGCTTATAGGGATTGGTAATACCCTTCGGTCCATTCCACGGATTGACTCATGTGACCATTGTGGTGTCGACCTAGGCTAGTTTGGGAAAAATGGTATCAGAGCTGGTAAGTATTTATAGTAACTTTTATTTATATCACCCTTTGTTAGATAGGGATTTCAATATAGATAGAGTAGAACTATAAGAACATGGGTTGAAAGTCTAGGGGAGTTTCTGGTCAACACAATCTAGAAAAAACATTAATTCTATATTAGATGTTGGGTAATGTTGGTTTCTTTTGTCCTTTTTTTTGTTTTTGTTGGGGATAACAAAAAGGGAGTTGAGATAGTGGTCTTTGTGACCTCTCAGGGCCTAGAAAGCCTTGTGTATCTGGGTAAATGGACACACAATACACTCTATGATGGTGGTGTGATTCGCATATGGACACTACACAAATGTCCAATTCATCCATTGATACTAGTTTACCCTTGTGAATTTTTTTAAGTCCTCCTTGATTCTAAAATTTTCTTTGAGAATTTTTTTTTAAAATTGTGGAAAATTGATTTTGAAATGGTAATGGTTTGGTTTTGGAATGATGGAAAATGTATATTAATAATCTTATTGAAAAATCAATTAGAAAATAGATTTTTATAATCAAAACATGAGGTTTATCAATGATTTTTTGAATTAGAAGATTATTATAAAAAGGGGTTTTGGAGACTTGTTCTAACTGAGAAGGAATGGGGTTTTAATCAAATTATTTTGAGTAATGAGATCTTTTGAGATGCTAAAAAATGTTTTAAATGGTGTGAAATAGATTTTTGGATTGTAATCCATAATATTTTATTTTTCATCATGATAAAATGGATTTATGTGTTGAATTTAAAAATTATTTTTGACTTGGTGGTTAGTGAGCCTTGAAAATCATTGTGAATTTAGGAAATGAGACTTTTTTTGGCCTTTGGTATTCTCTATGGCTGATCATATGCATGGATGTTTTTGGAAATTTAATGGATGATAATATGGGTAGATGAGTGCCCAAAATGTAATGAGTTGATATGTGGATGGATCGGCACGAGAATGATCATGTTAGTGAGACACTACGGAATACTATTGGTGAGTGTAAAAATACATAATGTTTTTTTTCTTTTTAAAACTTTTTTATGCATGAAATTGTGTTGACTTCATAGAAAATGGTTGTATTCCTTGTTTGTCTATGTTTCAGAAGTGTTTTTTGTTGTTTTTTTCTTGTTATTTGGAAGTTATTTTTATATTGTGTTCAAAGATGAAATCTTATTGGTGATTCATTTTTGAGGAAGTTATTGAAAGGATTATGTTAATTATTTGGAGATCATTGAGCTAGTTTTGATCAAGATCTTGGATTTATTTTTGGCCAGTGTTTTCCCCAAATGGATTTGATGGATGTTTTTTGTACAGATACAGGTGATTCCCCACTAGCAGGCCTTCCAATTGACCGACCTATGGATTTCTTTCTTGAGTTTCAAAAGATAAATCTACCACTATTTTATGGTCATGTGGATCATCTTGGTGTGGTGGAGTGGATGTGTAAAATAGAAAGTAAATTTATCCTCATTGATTTTCTCAAGTCATTAAAGGTAGATTTTTCAACAATTGTGCTTGAAGGACCGATGTGGAACAATTTAACTTGTCTAGAGTGTCATTGGGATCAGTTTAAATCCTCTTTCTATTGTAATGTTTCTTTCTATTTTGGAATTTGTGCTCGATGGTGCTCTCTTTTTTTCGAAATGTGAGGGGATGTTATGGATCTCCTAAGAACTCCTTCATTAAGGAAATAATGTTCCTTGTTTTGGAAATTTTTATTTTTCTTATCAATTTGATGGTGTTTTTCATGTGTGCTTTGTTCCTCTTGATCCTCATTAGGGTCAGAGTCATTGATGCCTATACCCATTATAATTCCTTTTTTGGGGAAAGGTTTTTTGTTGAATCAAGAGGGTTTTATAGTGTCTTGTGATCTTCTGTTTCTTCCTAGGGTGCTATGTGGCTGATTATGGAACCAATAGATGGAGTTCTAGTTGTAGATCATATGATTCCATATGTGTTGTAGTAGATCTTAAAACATTAGGTCTCTGGCCAATGGTCTTGGAGTGAATCTTTTTTTATCTTCAGGAAACTATCGGGGGTGTGGAGAGCATTGTCTCAGTTCTTGTCTCCTCCGTTTGGGAGTGTTCAATCTAAATTATCTTGTTGAAGTTCTTCTGTATCGTGGTTTTTTTATCATCTTTCTTGAGTCTATTTCAATTAGGTTCCCATGTAGTGGGAGTGGTTGGTCCATGTGGTAATGTTCTGGTATCGATTTTTGTATGTTTTTTCATATTGGTGTGTATACTTTATCTAATCTATTTGGTTTTTAATGGTGGGGAGACCTACTGTGGGTCTCACTGAAATTTCCCCTTAAGATATATTGGTGCTTGTTTTTTATAATTTTTTGAATTCTATTTAGGCCTCCCATGTTGATAATTTAGTTTATTTCCGGTTTTCTCTTAGTAGGGGGGATATTTATTTGAATGTTATCTGGTTTCGAGATCCTTTCATTTTGGGTTAAGCATTAGGATTTACTAGAATTTTCTTAATGGTCCCGTTTGAAGCAAGGTTGTAATGGGTTGTGGCTTAATTTTCCCAGTTATTTCTTAAGGACTGGTTTCTATTTTTGTTCCAGTTCAGGAAATATTCCTAAGTTCCATTTATAAATGTTTGGTATGTTCATGGTTTAAGAGGTTGGATCATGTGGTTATGAAATCCTTAATCATTGATTGATCAACTGGAAGATGTTGTGGCTATCCAAGGGAGGAAAGCATTAATGGTAGGGAGAATTGTTAACCCTGGATTTTCTTTTCACCCCTTGATCCAGTTTATTTTTTCATCTTTTCTTTTCTATAGAGTTTCAAGTGTGACAGGTTGTAAATTTTGAGATGAACCTTGATGTATCTATAATCCCGTGTTAATTCATTGGATCTCCCATGAGTTTTGGGTAAAAGTTTATTGGTTGATCTTGGAAGCATCTTGAGCATGGTTGGGACATGATTTGGTAAACCATTCAGCTGAGCCCTTATAATTCTTGTGTGTAAGTGTTTGTGGTAAAGGTATGGGGGATGAATTGCACGTAGATTGGCTAATCATGCAGAAAGCATGCTGGGAGGTTATATCTCTGGACAATGCCATTTTTTATAGTTGGAACACGGTTTGGAAACTGGGAGGTCATCCCATTCGAGTTACCAGGTGGGTCCAGTAAGGGACACATGGTTGGCACATTTTTGGTAAATCATCTAGGACAACTGTGTGAGCTGGCCAGATCATAAAAATTATGAAATTTCTAAACTACACCTTAGTATTTGAAAACCAAAATTCCCATTTCTCCTCCCTTTGGTTCATGTGGTACATGGGGTGGTTCCCACTTATTCTACATGAATCCTCCTCTCTCCTATGGTGTGTATCAATGTTTTCCTTCATGTTTGGTTCTATATTTCTCAAGGTTATCTTCTTTTATCTTCCCCCTCTTCATATTTCTGTAATTACCTCTTGAGTTCTTCTTCTTTAACGATCATGTGGATGTAGGGTTCATGTTTCCCTTTTTTTGTTGGGGTTATTTTGTTTTTAAGGTTCCTTGTGGTTGTTATTTCTTCCTCAAAACATTACGAGGTTGTTTCAGGTGTACATTATTGAAGTTCCATAAGATTGAGGTTAGTCCCCCTTTCACTTACCTTTGTATTTTATGATTCATTTTTTTCATAATTTTTCAACCTTCCATAAATTTGTAATAGTGATTTGTGACATTTGAAATGGTTTTTTAGTGTGAAACGTGGGGATTTATTCCTTGTTTTGTGATAATCGGAATTGTTTTGTTAAATATTGCACCCCAAGTGTTTGATGAAATGCCCGTTTAGAATTTTCATGTAATTTGTGACACCTAAAACGTTTTTTATACTTTTAAATATATTCAAAATATACGAAATGATAATTTTGGTATCTTGAAAGTGTTTCCAAGTTGTTTGTATTTAAAATAAGTGTGCATTTGGATTTGGAAAATTATTTGGCATTTATTGGTGATGCATGACCCATTTGGAAATTTTTATGAAAGTGGATATGGCATGAAAGTGTTATGAAGATATTAAAATGGGGATTTATAAATGATTTTGAAATATAAAATGGTTCTTTTATACCCTTTTTGGAAAGGTGTATGTTGTTCTTCTAAAATTATTCTTTTGTTAGGTGTGCTTGAGGCCCATTTGGCACTTTTATTAAATTAGTTAAAATGTTTATCATGAAAAATATCCTTGGAAAAGAGTATTTCCTTGTGAATATATTTAATGGGTGGAACCTCCTCAATATGGAATCCTTGCGAACCATTTACTTTCAGCATAATAGGTGGTCCTCGGTGTGGACTGCTCGGTGATCTATTGGTTTTAAGGAAAGAGGTTGATCATTGGGGTGACATTAGTGATTAATATTTTGTGATTTATTATTATATAGCTCAATGTTACTGGATTCTATGTTAGTATAATTTGGATCACCCTCTTTATACAACTTGACTTGGGAACTTGGCATAGTGAGCGAATTTTCTGAGAAGGATTGATGCACTAGGTTGATAATGCATTGGATAGTGTCCCATAGTAGGGGATATATTTTGTTATAATTTCTATGGGATATTTCCCCTTGGTTATTACCATATAGGGGATGGATGAGTCTGTGAGGTCGTTTCTGATGTAATCCAGTGAGGAATGTATTCATAGATTAGTCAACATGTATTAGTATGTTCTGTATTATTCCCGATCTTTTATGTTACTACCATGTCTATTGGTAATTAGTTACTTATGGTGGATGATTGATATTCATGAGTGGTAGATTAATATTGTGTTATTAATAAAATTTCATTTATTGCGTAATTATTTGGTTTCTCTCATGTGTGGTATTTTTTAGGAATGTGATGGGTTATTTTTCAAAGGATTATGGAAATATTTTTTAATGTGTAATTTTTTTTACTCTCGTGATCAATTTTTTAAATCAATTCATCAATTTATATTTTATAAATTTAAATGGTGTATATTGTAAAAAAGGTAAAGTGGATTGAAATGGAATGATGAAAATATATTTTTTGGGGTTTTCAAGTGACAGATGTGGAAATTCATATCATTGTATAGTGTATTTCCAACCTAATGTTGATGTTTATTTCATTCTAAAGGATGTGAATTGGAAAAAGATTTTTTTGGGATGACCTACTGAGGTTTAATACTCACACCCACATTTATCTCTTATTTTTATATTGGTTTTAATTTTTCATCTTGCTCTTGATCGTTGTGGGTGATTATTGATTTTGGAATCAGAGAGTAACCCACAGGGTCACAAGGGGTTTCATGGTCGTCAAGTGAGGTCTTGGTTTTTTTTCAGTTTGTTATATATTTTCTGATTCTTATATAAATATGTTAATTTTGTAAATTTATTATTATGATATATCATAATCTTTAGACTGTCTTGTTTATTTTTTTTGTATCTGGAGAAATCATTCCTTTTGTAATTATGATGATACATGACTCTAGTTGATAGCCCATGGGGATCGTGAAATTCATTCGGGCCTTGGCATAGATCGACTCAGGTAACTGGTCCAGGGTCGACCCATGCTTTTTTGTAAAAATTACTACATATTATTAGTATATTTAGAGACTTCAAGGAAGTCAATATTTTAAAATAAAAATCTTAATAAAAATCATCACAATAATATTAGGTAATATGTTCTTTGATTTTTTTTTCAATAATGAAAAGTTACTATTATAAAAATATTTTAAACATGATAAGGGTTAAAATGGTTAAAATATGGGTTTACATAAGAGTTATGGTTTAAAATATTAGAAAACACATGATTTAATATTATTCAATTATTGTATTTAGATCTAAACCTTCATATATTTGGCCTTATGGAAATTTCTTTCCACCTCACATGAGTTTGGAAGATATTATATTTTAATGTTTCAAATATTTGAAATTTTTTCCAAAATCACTTATAAAATGGTAAAACCTATTATCATATTTCCATAAAACATTTTCCAATTATCTTGATGATGACAAACCAATATACCCTCCTAACAAAGTCATAAATGACCATGATGTGTTCATCTCCCTAAAATTCCCTTCCTTGAATCCGTAAGGTAGTTTTACATGAAGGATGCCATAAGAGGAGATATTAGTCATTGCCTACCATTTTCAAGTTTCATTCTACATATTCATACTAAAAATATTATACAAAAATATTAAAATTATCACATCAGTATAATTACTATTATTAAATTTTTTCTTGTTAATTGTACATCCATTATATATCTTCTTTGCATGTAATGTGAAATAAAAATATCACTCATGAATACATAAAAACAACCATCTCCATGAAACAATGTATATGGTTTTCATCATCATATACCATGGATGGTTATATAGATTAATTTTATATAAATATAATTTTAAATCAGCTTTCATACCATTTTTCCATTTTTAAATGATAATTTAACTCATGCATATGTGTGGAATACAACCTCCATGAAATGATGGGGTTCATTTTTCATTTCCACTTTACATAACAGGTAGTATGGAATTACTTAATTAATATAGATCATATTTATGTAATAGTTTTCACTTTAGAAAAAATATTTATTATTTTATTTTATTTTCTCTATCTCGTGAAAAGTGAAAACATCGTTATTCCATTCATACGTAATGTTGTCTCCATGATATGATTTTATTTATTTTTCACAACCACCTGATATTGATGGTAATAAAAGTGTATATAATTTAAAAAATTAATATTTAAAATTTGAATGATATTATATATAATATTAAATAGTTACCAAGGTAAAATAAATTGAGTAGTCAAACTCAAACATGCATGTAAAGTGGACCATTTTTCACCTGAATAGTGATTTTAGGGAAGAATTAATAATAATTTGGTAATTACAAATTATAAAGTAATGATATATAGTAAGATATAAATAAATATTATTCTAAAATACATGTATAATAATACTATGTTTAATATATAATATTTTTTTAACATGTACATAGCAAGATGGGTATATAGGTAATGGTTCTTCACCTCAATATTGTTTTGGTGACACCTTTTTCTTATTATGCACCTATTTCTGTCTAAATATTATACATAATGTATATTTTACCAAGTATATCCTTAATATATTTATATTAAAGTAATTTTATGTTCTATTTTATGTTACATTATTCAGGGGGTTTATGATTCAAATGTTACCATAGTGAAAATGGTTTATGTTACAATATCAATACTTTTATGGATTTTCGATGTAAAATTATAATGGCTGAAATTATATTTTATGCACATTTTAATCCACATTTATTATCAAATATATTGGTTTTTATGGTTTTTTCATGTTTTAAAACCATTTCCCTCCCATTAAAATAGTAAGTGATAAAGAAAACATGTTCATAAAAAAACATCCTCTTTTATTATATTACATCACTAATCTTTCTCCTCCTTTTCCATGTTATTTGAATTTTTCAATGGTAGTTTATATTTATAAATAATGTTTTGATAAAAGTTATTATTACTAAATTTTACATTAATTATGACTTAGTAAAATATATATTTTCGATTTTTTGTGTATGACACAATTTAGACTTTTTATATAAGTATAAATTCAAATTACATCATCCTTTTTGGCCTTAAATGAATTCAATTAGAAGTGTGTATAGAAATGGGGAAACAATATTCATCATATATGATGTTTTTTTATGTTTTATGAGATTTCTAAAAGTTCAGTTGAGAATGAACTAAATTGGTTTCATGAAGAACAATTTTTATTTGGAGAAATTTTGGATGTATTATGTTGAAGATGAAAAATGAATAAGGCATTTTCCATAATATGATATGTGACAATAATTTTTTTCTCATGTGTGTTTGATTTCATCTAAATTTCATGATTCATTGATCGTGATCATAAAATTAAATTTATATTTTTTAAAACATCTTGTAATATAATATATATCTCATACGATATTAGAGAGACCATAAGATAATTTAGTACATGTAAGATAATTCCATTATGTAGAATAGATCATATTATCGATATTTTTGTGTGCATTATCTCATGATAAAACTCTTTTTTATAATATTTTTATAGGAAGGATGATTTTTTAACATATAATACATTTTTTTGGAAGTAGAGGAACTTTTAGAATAACATCCTTATTTGATGTTGAAGCATCCAAAATATTAGTGCATATAGAATTCACAATAGTAAAAGGAAAAATCATTAAACAATAAGTCGTTATGATATAAAAAATTCCAATAATTCCTAAACAATTATGTGGATAATTTAGTCATTATCATTATGTTTATTTTTAAAGTGTTTATAATAAATAAAACTTTATAGTGGTAAGGAAATTTGTGTACTCGACCACAATCGGTCATTGAAAGGAGTATGCTATCACATTATACCTAAAAATTATAATGATTATTATATTCTATTTATTATTCATATTTTTTAATTTTTTTAAGGGGTTTTTTCAAAAGATTAAAATATTGATATTAATAGCCAAAAGCATTTGATTTTAAATGATTAATTTTGAAAATAGAATATATATTGGTGATTTTCCCCCATATCATTAGTATCTGATTGACTCGGGGTCTAAATATGGAATCTAAGTTGGTTTCCACTAAGATTATACTATTTTTCAAATATCAAGTATTTCATAGAGTCTAATAATATTATATATGATTCTTTTTTATGGAATAAATTTTAATGTGTTGGAGAATTGATTTTTAGGATTTCTGATAACATAGCCATGATTTTAGTAATGTTATCACTATAAGATATACATAAAATACTAGGTATATTGGTATGAAATTTATATAAAAGATAAATAATGTGATATATTGGATGGATAGAAATTATATTATATAAATTATTTTGGAAGAAGTGTATATCATGGTGTTCGGGCTACAGTTGGCTATAGAAGTGTGGAATAATCCTAAAAAAATATTTGAAGGGGAACATCAATATAAGATCAGAATAACAATAAATTCGGAGTGAATAATATGATGATGTCATAATGGATGAAGTGGAGACTATTAATGACTTTTTAAATAGTTTGACTGGGTTAGATTGCTATATGAGAGCCTAAAGGGACAGTCTTGATGATTCAACTATTGTCAAAAAAATATTGTGTAATTTCCCAGATAAATTTGACCAAAATATCTCAAAAATTGGATAAGATTCATGATATATCCCTTCATGAGCTACATAATAACCTCTTTAACTATGAGATGAAAAGGGGTCTAATTTCAAGAATAAAGATATAGGAAATGACCTTTAAATCATTAAAATAATTTTTATTCAAGGAAAAATATGATGAATATTCAATGGATTTAGAATGAGATGAAGGAAGTGGTGATAATAATAATAAAATTAATGCCCCCATATCTAAAAATATGATAATGGGTAAAGGAAAATATTTGGTAAATACCTCACTTAAGTATTTTAAATATTTGGGAGTTAACCACTTTGATGATGGGTTTCCCTTAAAAATGAATTCTTTATAATTGGATGATGAAGAAGAATAATCACTATTGAGGATGTCAGGACCTTAGGGAATTCATCGAGAATAAATAATATAATCATGTTGAGAAATTATGTTGAATAAAACTCTTTCACATATGGTGATTAGTATGGTAAAGGATCTAAAAAAGATAACAATAATATGGAAAAAGTTAAAGGTGATGAAAACTACTCCACTAGGGTAGAATAAGAGAAAATTGATGACTATATAATTCACATGATGAAGATTATACATGATATATTTATTCGAAAATAACATGGATCTCAAGAAACAATCCTAAGTCCATATAAAATTTACATGATGATGAATGTTTATTATGAATTTATTTATATAGAAAATGAATACTTTGATGTAAATAAAATGCTTAAGATTAAAGTGGATAAGAAAGAAATTGTTTTATAATAATATTAGAATAATGTTCGTAATCAAAAAAAGAATCCTAAGAATGATGGATCATGATTTATTAATGTATATAATCCTCTAATAAAAATGATGATTGAATATGATAAATACTTTGATTTCAAGGATGAGTCATCTATTCAAATTTATTACCATGATGATTTCAGAACTAATTAATTTGGAAATCCTAAACATAGTGAACCTAGCACTATTGGTTATATGAATAATTATAGACAATCATGGGATACAAGAAACCACTAAAAATTTTCTAATATATATGTGATAATGATTAGATACCAAAATAATCATGATAATCTAAAAATCCTTTCAAATAGATCTATTCTTATTCCAAAATAGTCATCGAATTTTTAAGGGAATACTATACAATCTTCTTGAAGAATAATCATCAGAGGATCCTTTTGGTTTAGTATAGAATATATATTAAAAAATCTATATTTTCTTGAATAATTTTTTTATCCCATGATATCATATAGTGAGATAGTTTGATGAAATGTATTCATAAAAAATAAATAAAAACATTGAAAAGGGATTAGGGAATGATTATTTTCATATCAACATTATTTAAAATTGGCTTTTAGGAATTGAGGAAGTGTGTAGATGGTTTGAATAAAAGGGGCATGATGTTAGGTAATATTGTATAATTATTATAGGCAATAAACATAAAATTACTAAATATAGGAAGACTCAAAAGAAAACCAATGATTAAAATGACTAATTATATAGGTTTTCTAAAAAGCAAGAAGAATAAGAAAACCTTGTATTTTTTGGTGGATTATCCTCAAACACGATAAAAGGTACTAGGTTCTTAAATTATGGTTAATATAATGATGGTGGTTGAGTGAAATTATTAATTTATCCTTATATAAAAATAAAAGTAATTAGATTTGGTATTATTAATCCCAAAATATTGAATTCAAAGGAGGTTTTATTTTTGAATAAAGAAAAGAACATTCATTTATGTGTATGTCAATTTTTTGATGAGATAAATGAGGATGTTTTAAATAAGGACACATATTTCATAATAGAGTTGATTATGGTAGGATCATAACTATTATAGAAAGGACCAGTGGGAATTTTTTTACAACCAATATTCTAGAAAATATTGTTATCTCAGTTCTATAGAAAAGAATAATTTATGGAAAATATGACATGAACACATTGATAAAAATAATTTGACTAAGATATTAAAAATATGTGGTATGGTGTCTACATAAAATATTTATATAGAGAGATTATAATATCATAACATATAAAGAGGAAAAATGGTCAAAGGGATACATAAAAGAGTAACACATAGTATATTTAACCTGGATGAGAAGTATGTGTATAATTAGTAGCATAATATTTATCCATGGTGAAGTTAGTCTTTTTTTAACCATTATTAATAGTGAATAAACCCTCATTATATATGAATATTACAATGTAATGAATATATTTTTTTCTATAGAAAATTGATCACAAAATGAGTTGACTTTTAAAATATTTTAATTTAAATTATGTGGGAGTTTATTTTAGAGAATCGTACCATAGTTATTGGTCGATTGTAATTTAGTTCATCTCTATAATTAAATTAGAATTTGATAACACCATATTAGAGATTATCATTCTAAAATGGAATAATTAACTTTCAGTGGTTTTGAAAAAAACATGAATTGTTGTGTTGGTTGGTGATAAACAATGAAGATAGAAAATACATAATATGTTTAATGTTTATTTTTCAGAATTTGTTCCACAACAATTAATCAAACTCGATCCTTTTAACATTTCAATCATATCCAATGGAAGATATTAGTCCTATATAGACATAATGTATGCTAATTATGTGTAAACAATTGAAGTGGATGTTCCCATCAATATTTTTGGGTTAATGAAGTTGTAATTTATATATATATAATGATAGAGTTATTTTAAAAAAATGTTTATTTAATTGAGAATAAAGATGAATATGAATAAATTGAAGATATAGAAGAATAAAAATAAGGTGAATATGTTGAATAAGGGGAAGAATAAAAAATTAGAATAGGTAGAAAAATAATAACTTGATGAAGTTCAATTATTCCTGAGAACACTATTGTTATTAAATATCAAATTATATATTTTTATATTTACATTATCGTATTAAAAAATTCAAGAAAAACATTGTGAATCCAGGGTGAATATATAATCTTTAACCATTTGTAGTGGATTTTCTGATTCATCTAGAATTATATTAATAGGTTTTACAAGAACATTCCCATTATGTATCTCCTCATTTTGAGTAGTGAACCTTTTAATAGTATTTTTCAAAAGATTTTTTAATCTCTTGAAGTGTTAAATATTTTTGTACAATGATTTATTTATTCACGTTGATTGGTTTCAAAATATGTTTTGTTGGAGAAACATAAAAGTATATTAATTCAATGATTAAACATTCTTCATAGTGAATTCTCCATATATTTATGGGACCAATACATTAATGATCTTATATGAAAATAATTTAAAGTTTACATTGTATATTTTATTCATAGTCTATTGTTCAATGATGTTTTCCCATATTTTATGCATTAATGAGTATATAATACCAATTGTTATAAAAAATAATCTCATATATAAAATAAAAAATATAATTAGAATTTTTTTACATAGAATAGGATAAATTCAAAATAAATTAATTAAAATTAAATACAAAATTTGATCATCAGAGTTAAAAATTTATAAAACATAACCCATCTCTCTATAACAACTTAAATGTCAGGGTTTTTTTGCACCGTAATAATTTTTTATAGAAGAATAAATTTTTCAACTAGAATGATTTTATCACTAGAAGGAATTACACTTACCAAAAATAATTTCTATCTCCAAATAATATATCATTTTCTATATTTATTTATTTTTCTAAAAATGGGATTCCCCAATTATATGAGTTCGTACTATCAAAAAAAATAGGTCCCTATATTAATCTGTCCATTTAATGTGATAATTATTATATTATTTCAATAATAATAATTAGTATTATTTAATCAAACTGTTCACATTTTATTCCAAAATATATTTTTTAAAATAGAAAATTAATTTAAACAATTCCATATAGTGGTTACAACAATTATTTTATTGATATGTTTAAATCCATGAAATGGAACTATAGATATTCAATTGTTTATCCTTTATCAAATTATATAAACATGTAGAACCATAATTAATAGTCTTTAATGGGAAAATAAATGTTAAGAAACTCCCTTAAAAATGTATTATATTAAAATTTGCATGTAAACATATTTAAAACCACCTTTATAAAATCAAGACATAATTTTACTTCTATAGGATTCATTATTTTAATGCATGCATAAAAAAATGTCTCTCGTAATGCTCTCACATAAATTAAAATATAAAATGACGAACATTTTTACTAGAATAGAATCATAATTTCACACCCATTTATTCCTATTTTTTTAATTTAATTTATTTTTAAGTTATTTTTGAATTTTTTTCATGGGATTTTTTATTTTTTTTATGTGTTTCAGGAATCCTAGAGGTTTTTATTTATCCATGGTGTGTTACAATATGCCATGGAACCCAACATAAGGTTGTGTCTTCGTGTGTTCATGGCTTGGTGATCACCTATTGGAAATGACCAATGTATAAGATGCATTGGATTTTTTTTCACAAATGATTTACACTTTTGTAAATTACTAGAACCACCATAAAATAGTGCATGTTAGGGTGGTTGTTAAAACATAATTAGATATGGGGACAAGATATGGAGTTTGGGCTATGGTTCTAGGAAACAGAAAATACTATGGTGTTTTTTTGAGGATAGGGAAATGATGATCAAAATATTGTGGGATATTATTCGTAGGTTTATGGTAGGGATGTGATGAGATACACGATGTGTTGCTCCCTGTATCGGATGTTCGAGGTTCTTATCTGAAACACCCAATAGGGTTTGTGCATGGTGATGGTTGTAGTTAATGGTTTTTTGGGTAGGGTGATACATGTATAAGAACTGTTATGAGGTTAGTTTCATGTTTCATACCATGGTGGTATCCCATTGAGTTCAAATTTATGACTTTCTAATTTTCTGCATCTTTTATTTTATGGGTGTTTTAGCCCTTTTTTCACCTACATTCTATATAGTTGAATTAGTATACAAGAAGGATCTTCCACCATAACTTCAAAATGATTTTATTACTCCTATAACTCTATTACATGTGTATTTCTTATAGTAATACATTCCTTCCTCTTATATTTCTTTGATTCTTCCTCTACCATTCCTTTCTCCCTTGGTTCCATTTTCTCTTATAAAACATTTTTGTGTCTATGTTTGGATGTAGTGGTCATGGTGTCTTATTCATTAGTTATTTTTTTGTAATGGAATGGAGGGGTAATAATTTTTTATATTTTATAATTATACATTGAAGATGATGACATTCATCTCAATTACATTTGAACCAAGGTATTTGTTTTGTGTGCACTTCCATTATTTGACATTTAATTTGTTTTATAATCTTTCTAATTGATTAATTTATGATGATATTATTATGTGTGATAGTTAAATGATTTTTATAATAATTTTTGTAAAGGATATTCAATTGGAATATTTGAATATTTCAAATATATTCGATTTCTTGAATGATGTCTAAAGACTATGTGTTTAAAAACATGATTTGGATGAGTATGAGAGTTCAAATGATATTTGAATACATTTATTTCAGGAAAGTGGAGATATCATGAATTTATTAAATGTATTAATATAAAAGATATTTTATTGGGACCTTAATATGTTTTTCAAAAAAATAGTGCATGATTTAGATAATTTAGATCTATTTTATAATGGTTATATCCAATGGATAATATTAAATGAATTATTATGGTTATAAAAGACACTTCGTCATGTTTCAGTTTCCATAAATTATTTTTTAAAATATTAATTTTTTTTTCATTATATGCATGTGAAAACCTCTTTATCCCGATCTTTGAGATTGAATATGACCATTGAGGGGGGAAATTGTTTTCCACTTCCTTTCTTCAAATTGTTTGGGTAGTTTTCTTTTAATCCAAAGTAGGTGGGGGAGTATTTATATTTCATTCTACCACTATAACACCAATTGATTTTATATGTATTTAATGTGACATAAACTCTTCATATTTTATAACTTTCATTACACACAAACTTGAGTATAAATGAATAACAATATAGTAATATTTTAAAACATTTCATTTAAGTTGGTAAGTCATAACAGAAATTACCACATTATGAAAAATATAAATAAATTTTTATATATAAAAAATGTATTAATTTATTCATAATGAATATGTACTTAATTTTTAATAATTTCAATTTATTCTCCATGACTATGTTTTCATCCAAAATGGTTTTTGAACCATTTTGTGCATGGAAATTAAAATAAATTAAAATTTGAAATTGAAATTTATTTTAGGTAATGAATATTATTTTTAATTATACATTTCAAAATTATCATATAGAGTATTTTTAGTATTTTTCTGAAAATATTTTATATTCCACAAAAAGTGAAAATATTGATTTCTCTCAAACTGTCATTTATTTTTGTTAATTAAATTAAATTAAAAAAATCAAATTATTCTTTGAATTTGATATTAAAACAACATAATTATACATTAATTATAAATAACCTGATTTAATTCATAGAAATCGGCATCTCACCTAATTTTTTTATATGTTCATTTGTTGTCATAACAAAATATTTCTACGGGAAAAAAATAATTTCATACAATGTATTTTAATATTAAAAAATAAAATTAGTATATTTTTATTAATTGTTTTAATAGAATATAAATATTTTTTATTATATAAACTATTTTAACTATAATAGCCCAGAAACTGTACTCCTAGATATGGTGTTGAAAATGTAAACTTTACATTTTTTCATTGGTACAAATCATGGTGACCTAGTTTTCACATTCTAAACATATGATATGATATGGAAAATTTGGATCACTAAAATTATCAATTAACCTTTTGGTTTAGATTTTTTTATAATTATGGAAAACTCATACATAAATAATATCCATGAATTCATGAGATTATCATTCCCACTATACCCATATTTTCATTTTCCATATTTGGTCATCAACATCATCTATATGGATACATTCTAGACAAAAATTATTCAACATCATACTGTATAACCCAGGGAAAATGAATCGTTATAAGGGTGAGATCAATTTATCATTAAGGGTAAAAGTAATCATTAACAATTTAATTTCATCAATGATTATAAGAAGAGAAAAATAGTATGATGATATAATCAGAGTGTGTGATAAAATCATTAAAGAAATCATACCCATCAGAACATTAATTGTCTATTTTAAAACATGGAATAAGGCTTAAAAAATTAAATATTAATAAGAATCAATATTTATGATCCATGTGATATCAATATTGATCAAATGAAACATTATAAACTCATGGGAAGTATAAATTAATTGTGTTGGTATCTTGGAACATTATCTTTATAGAACACTTATAAAACCTTTAAAAACACATAAAAATGGAAAAACCATACATTAGACATCCAATATAATTATCTATATAAGATAATTATTACTTAATGTATTAGATATCTATTTGGGTGAACCCATAGTTTAAGCTGTATCAAGCACACCTGACATAATATTGGTGCACACATTGTATTATAAATATCTAAGAACCGCAACCATTATAAATTACATAATTCTTTTTTTTCATGATAAACTCAAAAAGAAAAGATTATCTATTTTATCACATTATTAACCAGTATAAAATAAATAGGTTCCATAATAATCTATTTGGATTAAGATTAACCAATCGAAAGTAAATTGGTTCACTAAAATTCTCTTTAAAACATTTTTAACCAATGGAAAAGAAATGACTTTCATAAAAATAATGTGATAATAAAACATTCAAATAAAAAATAACAGTGGTATCCTTGGTTCATATAACCACTAAATCATAGGTAAAATCAAAAGATTTCATCTTATATATAAAATGGTTTTAAATTATTAATCACGTGGAACATTACTTAGTGAATATAAATTTTATTTGAAAATAACTTTTATAACATAAAATATTTGCTAAATACAATCCATTATAAATAAACTTGAAAAACTATAATGAAAGTTATGAAATTCGTTTAACACGTTTATAAGAAAATAATCCTTTACACTTTGAAAAACACTTTTTAAAACATTTTCAAGTTCTTATTAAATATGAAATAATATGAAATATTTGACTCTTCATAAATGTGAGAAATATTGTTCTTTGCATATATGTTAAAAAATGATTACTTTAACATTTTTAGTAAAATCCAAAACATCACAGATTGGAAAATGAAATGATTAGTCCTTTCAAAAAGGTTCAAAAAATAAAATATAGGTAAATTTTTCATTAATAAATAATTTAATGAAAGATGAAAACAATTTTTAAATAATTTTTGAAAAAAATGTTTTGATGACAAATGTGATTTCGACCGAAGATAGAAACAATGATTATATTTATTAAAAAAATTCCTCAATTATTTTATTCACCAATGAGTGAAAACAAATTGTATTATTACTTTAAAATTACATCAATAACTAGTGGATAAGTAGATTCACGATAATTATTTAGATATAGATCAAATGATTTCATCATCGGGAATATATTTACAAACAATCTCGATAAATAATTAGATTGTAACATGAAATTCTTACCGCATTTGTAACATTGAACCATAAGAAACATGAAAGGTTAATATTAAAATAAACATAAAATATAATTAGAATAATTAAATTCATTACATTACAAGTTAAATGTTATATTTATACAAATGAGTAGAAATGTTAGGTGCATAACATAACATAAGTCTCAAAGAAGGAAAACTGAGACTAAAATCCATTATAAATATCATGCCATTGAAATGAAAATTAATAAATGTATTTTCTAGGTGTATCAATTGTAAATAAACATAAAAATATTAAATAAAACACATAATAATAACATTTCATTACACACATAAGCATTGTATGGCTTAATCATTGAAGTAGAAGTATAACCCAATGAAAGAAAATTGGGTTATAAAATACATTACCAGATGCTTCCATTTCATGGAATAAGATTTATAATCCTATTTAGTATTTTAATATATTCTATAAACTTATTATAGAACCATATTAACATTTATAATATCATATATTACCTTTTTCAACATATTATCACCTGGTCATTGATAATATTTCATTGTTTTCATTGTTTTAGGTTTTAATTACCATGTTTTCTTATTCATTATTCGTTATGAATGTTCTTGATCATGTGAATATAATATAGTTGTATCATATCCAGAATAATAATAATGATACAATTATAAATTGTGTACATCTATTATACATTTTATTAACAATTATGAAAGATTTATTAGAATAATGAAATGTGTTATGATCATGGAGTAGAAGGTTGTACGTGTGCATAAGTAACATTTAAGTTTTTCAATGATCAAAATAGAAAAGAGTTAAGTAATGTTTTATTTTTTCATAATGATAATAATAGAATATTTAACATATAATATCTTTAAATATACTTATATATATAATCCATTTTTGTGGTGATGAAAAAAATACAATCACATCACTTCCTGAAGGTGGTAGTTAACACACACACAAATGATGTTATCACCATTTTGTGAGTGGAAGTTAAGAAAAAATTGATATGTTATCATATCATAATTATAAGTATTTCATTAATATCATAATTATTTCATGTATATCATCTATATTTTTTATCTTTATCCATATTACTTTCTATTAATATAGATACTTAAAACGAAGCACATCTCCTCACGGGGTGGTAGTCTGTAGTACACATGAGCGATGTTTTCGTATCCTCAAAAAAATGGAAAGTAGAGTGTTATATATGATATAATGACTCAAGAGGTATAATTATATTATAAATATAATTTATATAATTTATATCCACTATCGTACCCATCTATGTGAAGTGGTAATGGAAAAACAAATAACATTATTTCGTGAGGTGGAAGTCCTCCTTGCACAAGAATTATGATTTTGTAAACCATTTTATGGTAGTGGAGAATGATTTAGTTTATTAATTTAACATAATAATATATAAGTATACTAAATATATTTAGGATATTATATAATTATGTTTTCATTATAATTGATAGATGTGGTGGAAGAAATAAAATAAACATTCTTATTAAAGAACATTATCTCTTCTTCGTGTAATTTATTTTGATTCTCACCAATGGACCTACATAGATGGATTTCATAAAAACAAATGATGAGTGCATAATAGTTTGAAATTATATGAAATATTTTTGTTTTTATTTACCGAACCAAGGGTTTTATAGTTGTAAATATAGGAGGAGAGTGGATGGACTTTTATAAGTGAGGTGAGTGGCACACTTGTAATATTTTAAATAGAATGAATTCCACCCATATTTTTTTCACATCGCAAGGATCAAATAATTTACAATTGTAAAAAAATAAGTAATATGCTTTAAATAAGTACATAAAAAATATTATACTAGTTTTTAGGTCATTCTAACCCTTATCTTTTTAGTTTACCCCAAGTTATATATCTGTTTTTGAGTAACCATATGAATTAATTTTTACCATTTTCTGTAGTCTTTTTGGTAAAACATTAAGTTCAAATTATTATATAATAAAAATAACACTGATTAAAAATATTAAATTCAGTATTCTAAATATAATTCAAAGATTTTGTAAATTTTAATTTAATAATAATCTATCACATGGAACGAGAATGTGGGTTTTAAAGGGAAAATGATCAAATGTTTACAGTGTTTTAATATCCATTTTCAATATTAAATTGATTAAAATTACATAAATTGTATTTAAAGATATATAATTGAAATAATTTTACTTTAAAACCAATTTAAAATATAATTTATCATTATTATTATTTTAAACCAAAAGGTAGTTTTCAATTAAATTTCATTATTTTATTCTATTCATCAAAAAAAGTAATCTTTTCAGAATATTATCCAAAATTAAATTTATTATATTTGTGAAATTATGATTTAAATAATTAATTTTATTTTTTAAAATAGATTTTTTGAAATTAGAAAATTTTAAATTTTAAAAAACACTAAGAGTCAACGAAAATGATGGTTTTCAGAGGTGGATTTTCATCAAGAACAAGATGAACTTATATTATCTCTAGGTCTAATAATAATCATTATAAGAATAAAAATTAATATTTATTAATATATAATATATAAATTTATCTCAAATAATTCCTCTTTAGGGATTATTTTAATTAATTAAAATAGTAAAACAATATGTACTTTAAAACAGTTTTAAGAAAATCCCTCTTTTGAAACCAAATATCCAACTTATACTTAAATAAAATATAATTATGATTTAAATATAATTATGTTGATTAAATATATCTATATAATACTTATGTTACTTAAAATATAATTCAAAACATATTTTTGACTTTCAATTTACTTTATTTATTGGAAAGAAATTATTTTATTTAAAAAATTGGTATTTTCACTATTCACTAAAAATCAATATTTTTGTAAAAATAATAAAAAAATCAACCAATTTATATTTTCATATTAAGATTTATAAAATGAATTTAATTTCATCAATAAATATTATAAAATTTACAAAAATTAATTATAATATTTTTTCATGGAATTAAATGACAAATTATTTTGGAAGAAAACATATTTTTGAAGAATAAAATCACATTACAATAAATTGATTACATTTTTAATTAACATTTATAAATAATTTTATTTATTAAGAATATATATATATATATATATATATATTAATATTTCATAATATAGTTAATACTATTCATACCCTCCAATTTAACAGCTAGGTTATAACTGTTATATATATCTTGGGTCATTTAAGAATGGGGTTTCTTGTTGAATATGATATCGAAAATAAAAAATGTGGGTTCGTGTATAAAAAAGTTGATTGACAATATTAAATTTTTTAAAAAAGAAATGTATCATAATATATTGGGTGTTACATTCTCTTATATGCTTTTTGTTGCGTGTCGCTTATGATATTGAACATAATTTTCTTCCTTTAGAATCTAAAGGCGTTACAACCCCCCCCCCCCCCCCCACTAAATTATGTTCATGCAATGTTATCATTATCATGGAAATAAAATATGGATATTTGAAAATAATTTTTTTAATCTGGCCTCATAAAAAGTTTTAATAAAACATCTTTTTGGAAAAAGATAAAAAGATGTATAAAGGTCGTTTGGAATAACTCAAATTAGATTTCCAAACTGGAGAGAATATGTTGGAAGTAATGATTTTTACATATTATAAAAGATTAATGTCCAAATTATGATGAAGAGTGATATAGATCAATAATAATATGACATTTTATAACCAATAGAACCTTTAAAACCTCAAAAAAACCAAATAGGTTTTAGAAAAGGTCATGATATCAATAGAAGTCATGGTTGTAGGAAAAACATTGGTTTCAAGATCCTTTTCCTAGATTTGAGTAATTCCATTTCCTTATAGAATAATAAAATTGGGAAATATAGTTACTTGGTGAGTATATTTTAATACATTTATCTATTTGAAACAAAATCTCATCTTTTTCTTCAAAATATGAGTAATCAAGATGAATTTTTTATTCATAAAATAATAAAATAAATTTTTAAAGACGGCATAACCATAAAAGTGATAATAAGACATTTCACTTTTCTTTAGACATTAACCACAAAAATATGGCTAGCACATTGTGAGATAATTTCCAGACTGAATAAGCCTTCATATGATACATTAATATTCAAAATTCAATGGTAATACCCAAAGTGGAAACTAAATCATTCAACGAATGGATAACCCAACATCACAAATAACCTTAAGAAATCAACATTAAAGAGTGTTCTTAATTCAAATTTCATCTCATTATTTTTAGATTTCATTCACAAAAATATGGTGATATCTTTTTGAAATAACATTAATCACTTATTCACCAAATCAATCTTCAATCCCATGGTTATCTATACGATAAAACTTATGTTCAAATAATTACCTCAGTTTCAAAGATACTATAAACCTTAATTGTTAAACATAAATTAAATCTAATTAAAGAAAAAATTTATTCATACATCATTTTAACCAATGATTTTCTTGTACTTTAACCAAATTAAAATCTCAAAAATGTCGTTAATAACATTAAGATCACATCACTAAAAACCTAAAATGGGTGTATAAGAGTTTAGAATTATGATCATCCCTAATCTTATAGGCCTATGATGGTACTCATAACTCTTAACATAACCAAACATTAAATTTCATATACTCTAACATTATATATAAAAACCAATAATGCTAACTATAATAGCCCAGATACTTCACTCCTAGATCTAGTACTGAGAATGTAAACATTACATTTCTGTCTTTGATTCTAATATCCCAACCCATCTCATCTCTAAGATGGTGGCCATACCGGTGGGTTAAATAACCTCAAGCACATCTCCCTAAATTCCATAGGATGTAGACTAGTAACGAGGGTCTCGGGTGTGTCTGTGGGGAGACTATGACCTCATAGATTAGAATATACTCATCAATTATAAATATATAATAGATATCGGAATCCTAATAATAATAGAAAATAGAATAAATAGTAATAAATAATCAAAAAGAATTGGAAGATTATATTTAACAATTTTATAGAAGTATCCAACTCTATATTATAAAATAGTTGAATGTATTTCATGGTGATGATACATAACTGTAATTATTAAATAATACAAAATGCTTGACTACACAATACAACAGTAACAAAAGTACAGCAAGGCCCCGAGGGACATCTCCATGAGGATCTAGATCTCTAAATCAGTCCTTTGATTGTAAAATCCATGTATAAATAGCACAGCATAAGCTATAAATCATGGTTTGTAGTCCTGCAAACAACAAAGGTCTACTCGGGTACCTAGTTCCATTTTCACCCAAGTTGGGAGTGAGATATAAATCTCAGTAGGCCAGCACCACTAGTGTCTAGATCAATCCATAAAATGAAATATAAAATAATAAGTGTTCTATATAAAATAAATGGTGAGTGATTACAAGTTAGTAATATAAACTTTGTCTGGGTTCCTAAACGGACACCCTTCACGTACCACCTGCTTTAGCCTAAGTTGGAATTCAGAAGAAGGTACTTGTGCAAGCATAATATGTATACCAGTGCCAAAAGTAACAAGGAAACTCAAAAAATCTCACCCCAAGATTATTATTAGGATTGGAGTCTAATTCCCATGTCATCACAAAAGTATTCGAACAAGAAATAAAGAATAGTCACAAGTCTATGCACTAATATAAATAGAAGCAACAAGTATAGAACAAGAAATTTAACCAAAGAAATCATTAAATAAAATTCAATGAAATATAGAGTTGGTGTCCAATCATATCCTTGAGGTATCACTTTGGTATATCCATTATATTAAATCCAATTCCATGAGCCCATCAAGGGCATTCCTCAAAGGATTCCAAGTATCGCTTGGGGAATGGAAACTATGAGTCATTCCCTAGTATCACACTTAAGGGACTGAGTATCTTCCGAGTCTTGGCATATACATATCTCGAATGTAACCATAATTGGTTTCCCCATAGGGAACTCATATCACCCAATAGTATAATAAATATCCTTGAGGAATACCTTTCTTGGCAATCCTAAAACATCAATTCCATGGCGCATCATTGTATAACCACCCGAGAATGGGAGTCCATCCATGGGTCCTTAATATGGAACCCATGTTCTCATGCATCCCATATTAAGTAAACCATAGAATCAAGTAAAATATCTTTTCACATTAATAACTAACAAGCATAATAAAAATCCATGGCCTTACCACCCTTATAATCAATTTTAAATGAGTCGATACATTTAATATATATATATATATTTCATAAGGCAGTACCTCTTATGAAATTCAAAATCCATGATCAATTTCATTACAGCCAAGGGATTCAATTCAATTAAGTAAAATCATATCACCATGACCATTCCCATAAATTTGTTACAATTTATCTTAACTATTCCCATTCAATTTTTTTAATAGGTGTGGTCGTACCAAACTATTCAAAACATTTAATCAAATTGATTTAATAATTCAAGGTCAACACCAAGAACCAACCCCAAACATCACACCTTAGATAGTAACTCAAGCCATTAAAAAGTCCATTTTGATTTGTATCACCCCAAAGGGGTGTCCAAGAGGCAAGGAAAACACCCCGAATGGGATTCACCGTAAGAAAATGACAAAATAGACATGATAGAACAAACCAATAAATTTTAATATAAGTCAAACAATTTATTATGGCTAAACCATTTAGTTAAGGAATGGTATTTGGTATGAGAAATATTACTAAAGGTCTCTCTCTCTTAATTTTTCTAAACATGGAAAATTGATTTATAAGGTACAAGTTTCAAAGGGTTCATGTTTGTTGCCTTTAAGGGATGCTACCAACTTGCCTAATTCAGTCTAACCATTTCATTCACCTCAACCATTTCATTTAACAAATTAAGACATAGAAACTTCATTACAAGGGTTCAAGCACCTAAAAAAGTCATTCATAAATAATAACTCAATCATAAACAAAAAAGTAAGGCAATAAGGTAGAGATCATAAAATTCTATATCTACATTTTTTCTCAAAGGCGGCACACCTCCGTTGGATGGGTTTTTTTACAAAAATGTGACTGTGTTATCAATAAAAACGTATATCACATTAATGGATTTCAAAAAAATTATCAGGGAATATATTAAACTAAAAACACAACTACATTAAATAAAAACTAAGAATGGTGTATTAAATAATTAATTAATACATTACTAAATTGAAGGGGTAAGGAAAGGGACCCTACCACAAAAGAAGAACCAAGCCAACACCTAGGACATGAAAGATTTATCGGCGACCACCTAAAGTCACATGGTATGGTTCTAGGAACTACAAATTAAACTCTAGAGACTCAAAACACATTTAATACACTAAATTATATGGCATGAAACTAACATCAGGTTTAGTAACATACCCCAAAATGATGACGGTAGACCAAATCATAGTGAACCACTTCGCCTTTAGCAGCGGTTGTTAGAACACACATGAATGAGTCCCAAGATATCATTTTCACACCATATCGTAGGAATAAAAACAAAAATTCATCAACCCTAACCCAAGGATTTTTAGTCGAACAGATAGGGTGATAGGGAAACCTCAAATTCGTTGGAAATGGAAGGAGAGGAGGGGAGAAACCCATACCTTGAAGGATTAAACTAAAATATGATGGAAAACCTATTGAAATCCAAGCGAGAGAGGGAACCTGAGATGTGGAGTCATGCACGGAAAGGTCTTGTTTAGGGGGGGTGTGGTCGCACAAGGGTGACTTCGAGAGGAAGGAGTTCGCACAGAGGGAGGACGCACCGAAGGGAGGTCCGGTCGGAAGGGGTGTGCATTGCATGAGGGGGATCGGCCATGGAGGTCGTAGTGTGCCTAGGGTTATAGGGAGGGGGATGGTTTTTGAATCTACAATGAGGGGGGGAAGAATCATTTGTGTCTTCTCTAAAAAAGGAACCTAATTAAAATAAAACTGATAATAACAATAAAATTATAATAAACATAATAATAATAATAGAAAACATAATAATAATTAAATTATTATTATCATTAAAACCTTTATTGTTATTTTTACATCTAATTTAAATTTAATTATTTTCCATTGTGACTTCAATTTAACTAATTTAATTTCTTTAGCAAAAAACACAAATCACGGTGTTAAGTCTAAGAAACAAGAAGGTTCTAACACTTGGGTTTAAAAATGGCCCACCCAACTAAAGAAAAATTTTAATTTCCTTCGCTTTTTCATCTAGTTCAAAATATAGGATGTTACAACCTTAACACATTAGAACATCTCATCCCTGAGAAGCCTTTAGGAATAAAAAAAAATCACTCAACCTACAAGGGTCATGAAGTTTCTCTTAAACAGTCATGTTACGTTTTCAAACACCCAACACACCTTTAAGCATTGATTCGAAAATTTTCACATAAGCCATTAATATCTGAGCCAATTATCATTTTACAATCAAAACACCAAGACTACCCATAACAAGCCTGTTTAGCTAGAGACACAATCATGTTTTCATCTCATTAAACATATGGCCAAAGTTACTTCCCATCGTAGGCTTTAACTTTAGAAACGGGAAAATTCTGAACCACAACACCTTCCAACATCATAATTTCCTACATGACATGCCCTTAAGCGTTTTAACGATGCTTCTTGTGTGGTTTATGAAATGATAAAATAATCAATTCCCCATCAACCCTAAAGCTCTAGTCGAGAAAAAAATTCAGTAAAAACCAGGGCTGACACAAACCGAACTCATCTCACCTGAAAATGTTCCAAAAACTATCCTTCAGTGATTGTTCCGTTAAACAAGAGAGACAAATAGTCAAGCCACTCTGGATGACCATTCAAGAAGACGCTCAGCATATATGGATGTCTTTCTATGAACTGAACTATGATGCCTTATTCCAATGTATCATGCTTTTACCATGAACACATCCACTGAATTCCATCACTGACTTCTAGTGATTTTCCTTGATTTAAGCATCATTTATCCCGAAAAAAAGTTCGGGATAACCTCAGATTGGAATGACATGAGTATAAGGAACTAACCAAAAGGTAGTCCAAAATCCATTTTTATGATTGAGACATTAGTACAAGGCCAAGAAATCCTGATCAGAGCATTAATTGAGCCCAAAGTGGCATCTGCCCTGCGGTCAGGTCAAGGAAAATAGTGGGTATTCAAGGATCAGTTCTAGGAATTTATACACGGGAACCCCGGTGTCACTCAAAACTACCTAGCCTCAACTAAAACCATGTATTTAGAGTGAAATAAAGAAAAAACTAAACAAAAAACCCCATCATATTTAATAAATTATAGTGGCATAAAATTGATGGTATCCTAGTGTACCTAGACAATGTCAAGATAGGGTACATGCTCGTTACTAAGTAGAATACACTAGGAGCATTTAAACATCTTCCATAAAAACACACATATGTGATGGAAAGAAGAACGGTTGAACCACAACAGGTTGATTTCAAGGAAGAAACTCTATTTCACCAGCCGACACACTGTCATTAACCTATCACTGAGCCTTTACCACACAAGGCATCCCATGATCATTGAAGATTAACCATTGTATCCCATCAACAACCAATGATGTTACTCAATGGTTTCATAAATTTAGAAACACAACAATGTAGTGTTTCTTAGAATGCACTGACATGATTTAAAGGTCACAAACCTCAAGTCATTTAATCCATCTCATCCATTATCTAATAGTCTTATTTGGTTGTGTTCCTTCTACTTTGAAGGAAAAGTATTTAAAATAACTAAAATGACACTTCCCACCTTATGAGTGTCATAATCATAAAAAAGAAGAGATATAATAGACACTCAAAAGAGGGCTAGATTAGGACCTCCATCAGAGGTAATATTGAAAAAAAATTATGAAAAACAAACCAAACATACTAGTGTGTCAAAACCCTTGAGTCTCTTGAATTCATTCCAAGCATTGGGTCAAAATTGATTCCTTCAATGCACAAGTAACTTTACTACATATATGACCCGCAACATATTTAATAGCATAAGGATTAACGATTGCACTAAATTCATCCAGTTCCTAACAACATTAACCACTCGACTGGCACCATCTACGTGAACGCATACTACCCTGAGGTGATACAAAATAAAGATGAATTTTAACTTGAATGAAGACATACCGAGTCATCCATCACTATGTATAAGAAAGTTTCGAATGAACTATGAAGCATCTGACCATACCTAAGGCATGTCTGGCCTGCTTAAAGTGAGCATTACCCGATTCTCAAGCATAAAACAAAAGTAAAGGTTACCATGACTACCCATCCAAAAAATGATGTCATTTAGAAAGTAAAATTTTTACTATGTACAATGGAACGTGGACGACACAAAAAGGAAAAAAATGCATGGCATTAGCAGTGATTTTAATTTCTAAGGGTGCTACCTACCACAGGCCAGCCCCTTACGAAGAACAAGCATTGACCCTAACACAGAGTCATGATAAAATAAGCCACTAGGATCAAAGACTAGTCATCTAAGTCATTTCTAAAAGAAATAGCACCTACGAAAAAAAATTGTACTTCCATTCCAATGATATTGAGGAAGATTTATCTACCCTTACATGAGGGTCTTAATCAGATGACACTACTACAGGTTCCATTTACAATCCTTTTACATTTAAAACAATTTTATAATGAAAAATAAATATGCTCAATAGTCCAATCATATGGGTGGCCATCTACCAATGCATAAATCACCCATATACCTTACAGGTGGAATTTGAATCCAATTTAACTACATCCAATAAATTTATCTCTTGAAATAAATTACACCAAAACAAAACTAGCATGTCATCACAAGAAGATAACACTAGGAAGACATGCTAGTGGAACAAAAGCATGATATAATGAAAACATGCTAGTGCATAGGAATCATGGAAATAGGTTAGTATGCTAAATAAATACCATAAATTGAATAAATTAAATGAATGCAATTTGAATCAATAAGAAAACTAAAATGAAACTACATGGCATAGAACTATTCCTAGTATGTGAATTTCTATGTGCCTAATATGATGCATGCTGTGTTTCATACTCACAGAACCAAGACAGGGGTAAATTTCCATAAATTCCATAAATTATAAGTAGTGGAAATTACACCAACCACTCAAGGTGAAATCATATCAACAATAATATTAAAAATCATGAACATCAATTCATAGACCTAGATACCTAGTCATTTACCATACGTGCGGTGATCAGTCCCAAGCAAGGCTATTAACCAGGAACCTACACATTACTAATCTCTTGTCTACCAACCCAAAATAGTAAGACAAAGGAAAAATAACCACCTTTGATACCACTTTTTAATGTCTCAACATGGCTCACCTATAAGATGGTGGCTGGACCGGTGGGTCCCATGACCTCATGCGCATCTCCCTGAATGTTAGAGGATGTCTATTAGCACCGAGGGCCTATGTTGTATCAGTGGGGGGACTATACAATCATAGATTAGAGTATGGAAAAAAATTAACAATATATAATAGATAGTGGAATAATAACAAGAATAGGATGCATCATAAAAAAGTAATAAATAATTCACAAGAAGCGAAAGACAATATTTAAAAAATTTATAAAAGTTTCCAATTCCAAATTATAAAATCGATTAATTCATGTCATGGTGATGATAAATAACTAAAACTAGTAAACAATAAAGCATTCTTGAAAACATAGTACAATAATAAATAAAGGACAATAAGGCCCTGAGGGTGGTCTCCATGAGCATCCAGATCTCCATCTTAGTCCTCTGCTCCTAACATCTAGGTATAAACAAAACTGTATAAGAAATCAATCATGGTCTATAGTCATGTGAACAAGAAATGTGTGCTTGAGTACCATAGTGAAATAGAGGCCCAAGTAGGGTGTGAGATATAAATCTCAATAGGATGGAACCACCAAAGTCTAGCCAAATCCATACAATGCAATATAAATAAATAATTGTTCCATATAAAATAAATGGGGAGTGATAATAGGTTGAAATTAGAAATATGGTCGAGGTTCCTAAATATAAACCCTTCCCATACCACCTAATTCAACCTAAGTAAAAATTTAGAAGAAGGTACATGTGCAAGTATTATATGAGTACAAGTGCCATAAGTAAAAAAGGAAGCTGAAAAAGGTGCACCCCCCCCCCCCCAATATAGAGCTGAGGCTTCAGGTATAATTCCCATTTCATCACAGAAGTATGATAACAAGCAAGAGAGAAAAGTCAAAATTGCATGCTTTATAAATAGAAGAAATAAGCATAGTACAAGAAATTTAACCAATGAAATCATTCAATGAAATTAAATAAAATATAGAGTTGGAGTCCTATCCCATCCCTGAGGTATCACTTTGGTACACCCATCAATTAAATCCAATGCCATGATCACATCCAAGGAAATCCTTGCAGGATTCTAAGTATCACTCATGGTATGGAAATTATGAGTCCATCCCTAGTATTGCACGTACGAGACCAAGTATCTTCTAAGGCTTGGCGTATCCATCTTACCAACGGAACTTTACTTGGATTCCCCTTAGGAAACCGGTATCATCCAATAGAATAATAAAATGTTGAAGGAATCCCTTGCCTAGAGATCCTAAATCATCGCTTCCTCAGTGTGTCGTGGTATAACCACCTGAGCACTGGATTCCATCCATGAGTCCTTAATATGGAACCCATGTTCTGACCTGGCCCATATTAAGTGAACCAAGAAGCAAGGTACATATCATTTCACATAAAAATTTGAAAAACATAAGAAATAGGTGTTTCCTTACCACCCTTATAAAACATTGTAAATGAGTCATTACATTGAATATACTTAATGCATAAGGTAGTACCACTTATTCAATTGAAAATCTGTGATTTATTTCATTACAACAAAGGAATTCAATTCATTTAAGGAAAATCATAACATCATGACCATTCCATTCTATTTGATACAATTTATCTTAAACTGTTCCAAGTCATTTATATTAAGAGGCATGGTTGTACCACTGTATTGAAAACATTTAATCAAACTAATTTAACAAGTAAAGTTCAACACCAAGAACCACCCCTAAACATCTCACATCAGATAGTAACTCAAAGAATTAAGAAAAAGGCCATTTAGGTTGGGAACACCCTAATGGAGTGTCCAAGAGGTAAGGAAAACACCCCGAATGGGTTTCTCAATAAGAGAAGGCCAAAATGGACATGATAGATCAAACCAAAAAAAATTAATACAATTTAAACAATTCATTATGGCAAAACCATTTATTCAAGGAATACCATTTGGTATCAAACATCCTATTAAAGTTCATTATCTCTAAATCTTCCTAAACATGGAAAAAAATTAAGGTACAAGTTCCAAATGGTTATTGTTCGTTACCTTTATGGGATGCTACTAACTATCCTAATTCATGATAACCATTCCAGTCACCTCAACAATTTCATTTAACTCATTGAGAAATAACAACTACATTATAAGTTCTCAAGCACATGAAAAATTCGTTCATAAATTATAACACTATAATAAAGAAAAAAGTATGTAAATAAGGCATACAACATAAATGTTTATCTCTACATTTTTACCATAAAAGCAACACACCTTTGTTGGAGGAGTTTTATTAAAAAAATGTGACTTTGTTATCAAGAAATAAATATATCCCTTTTATAAATTTCACTAACTTAATCAGGGAATCATTCAAAATTAAAACCAAAATGAATTAATTAAAAAATAAGAATGGTGCATTAAATAATTAATTGATGAATTAGTAAGTTAAAGGGGAAAGGAAAGGAACCCAACCTCAAAATAATGACCAAGACAACACATGTCACTTGATAAATTTATGAGTGACCACCCGATATCACACAGTAAGGTCCAATGCACAACAAATTAAATGATAGGTAATAAAAAAAAAAATTAAGACACTAAATTTGTTTGAATGAAAAAACTAGTTGGTTTAGAAATCTACCCCAAAATTACGACTGTGGACCAAATCGAAGATAAATGCTTCCCCTTCAGCGGCGGTTGTCGAAAAATACATGAATGGGTCCTGAGAGATCATTCAAAAACCCTATCAAAGGAAGAAATACATAAAAGTAATCAACCCTAACACTAGGGTATTCATTTGAATTTATAGGGTAGCGGGGAGAGCACAAATTAACTAGAAATAGAAGGATAAGATGGGAGAAACCCATACCTTGAAGGATCAGACCAAAATTTAGTGGAAATCGGTTGAAATCCGAGTCAGAGAGGGATCTTAGGAGGTGGCATCACATATGGAAAGGGATCGTCCATGGGTGGTCATGAAAGGGTGATGTCATGAGGAGGTAGGTTGCACGAATATAGGTGACACCGAAGGGAGGTCCAATCGTAATGGTTGTGCACTGTATGAGGTGGCTCGACCATGGAGCTCATGTCGTGCTTAGGGTTACAAGGAGGAGGGCAGGTGTATAGCATTGTATAGAGAGGGGGGAAGAATGCTTTAGGTATTCTATAAAAAAATTAAACTAATTAAAATAAAAACTAATAATAATAATAATAATAATAAAAGTAATCATAAACATAATAATAAAAAAACATAATCATAATGAAATTATTATTATCATTAAAAACTTTTTTATTATTTTCCCATTTAATTTAAATTTAATTTATCTTCCACTTTAAATTTAATTTTATTAATTTTCTTCATTTAAAAAAACACACATTCCGGTGTCAACTCTTAGAATGAAAAAGGTTTCGATACTCAGTTTTAAAAACGGTCTGCCCAGCTAATTGAAAAAATTAATTTCCTTCAATTTTTTGTCAAGTTCAAAACATAGGACGTTACATTGATACTAATGGAGAAAAACCAATTTTCACCATCCAAAACATATGGTATCAAAAAGGTAAAATTAGATAACTAACACTATCATGGAGATTTTAGGTTTATATATTTAATGAATTATGAGAAACTCTTATTTAAACAATACCAATAAATTCTAGAGAGTATTTTTCACACTATTCCTAGATTTTTATATTCCATACTAGCTCATCAATATAATCCATATGAAACCCTTATAGAAATAAATAATTCAAACCAATACTTTATAACCTATGTAAAAGGAATAATATGAATGTTGAACTCAAATTTTATGTTAGTTTAAACAAAATAATTAACAATTGAATGTCGTCAGCGAGTATATGAAGTGGATAAGAGTATAATGACATAATCAAAGTGCATGAGAGAATAATAAAATAAATCATGCCCATTAATATCTGAATCATAAACTTTGAATCATAGAATATGAATTTAAAAAATAAAATATTCATAAGATTAAATAACCAGGATCCATGTACTATCAATATTGATCAAAGGAAACATAATAAAGTCATAGAAATAATTAATAATTTTTTTTAGTATATTAGAACCACATCTTCGTAAAGAAATCACAGAGCCATTATATAACCCTTAAAATAGAATAATCATACTATCAACTTACAATATAATTCACCATTATGCATAATCATTTCCCAATTAATTAGATCACTATCTAGGAAAATCCATTGTTTCAGCTATACCATTCTCGCCTAACGCTATATGGCCACACACATCATATAATTAATGTACAACAACTGTATGCTCAATAATGTACATGGAGCTCGTATTAAATCATAAATCTCATAAAAAACCATGATCCATTTTATAAAGTGATTAAGTCATGGAAAAGAAATAGGTTCTTTAATAATATTTTTGAATCAGGATTAATCAATAGAAATGAAATGGGTTCCATAAAAATTTCATTAAAACATGGTTAACTTGTCTAAAATTAATGGGTTATATAAAAAACATATCATAATAAATCCTTCAAATAAATAATATGAAGGTTATTCTTGGTTAATATCCCCACTAAAGAAAAGGACACATCAATATATTTTACCATAGATGAAAAAAAATTGAAATATAATTCACTTAGAATGTTTCATGAGGTAGATATCCATTTTTGAAAATAACTTTAAAAAACATAAAACATTTTGTAAATACTTTTATTTGAAAATAAACATAAAATATTATAATGGGAAATTTAAAAATAATGTAAATGTTTTCTGAGTAAAATATCCATTCCACTTCGAAAAAAACTTTTTTAAACATTTTAAAAAAAATCATTGAAATAATTTTTTTAATGATAATGTTTCTAAAATGTTAAGGAATAAATATTTTTTAAAATTACATTGAAATAATTTAAGAGAAGCATGAAATATATGACTAGTACTAATAGTGGGAAATACTATTCATGACGTGCATGTTAAAAATAATGATTCATTTCTTGTTTTTTGAAAAATCCAAAAGCATGTTGTTTAGAAAAAGACATAAATATTCATTTTAATAAAATTTTTTAAAATTAAAACTTGTGTAAAAAAAATTCGATCAATAATTTTAATAATTATATAATCATTTTTAAAAAAATTATTAGAAAAAAAGTTTATTGTAGAGAAATGGTTTTTCAACCGAAGAGAGAAACAAATACAATTATTATTCAGAACATTTTATCAAGTATCCTTAGTAAAAAAAGAGAAGAAAATTGGACCATTAATTGAAAATGGTTTGAATAAATAGAGGATAATAAAAATCATTTGAATTATTGAGACATAGATCAGTAGATTTCATCATTGGAAACATATTTATAAATTATCACAAAACAGGATGATATTGTAGGATAAAACTCTTACAAATTTTCCAACATTGAATCATAATCCCCATGAAAGGATAAATAAAATTAGACATAAATATCATTGAAATAAATAAATTATTTATATTACATTTAAAATAGATTGTATGTACTCCTCAAAAAAATAGATAGGTGAATAACATGACATAAGGCTCAAAGAAGGAGAATCAAGACTAAAATCCCTTACAATGATCATATCATTGATGAGGGGATTAACAAATAAATTTATTATGTATAGAAAATTTAAATTCAAATAAAACAAGTGTAAATAAAATATAAAATAATAAATTTAAATTACATTAATATTCTTATTATGGAATAATCAATGAAGTAGAATTTTAACCCAATGAATGAAAATTGAGTTAAGATATCACTTAACTCGTGATTCCTTTTGGTTGAACATGATTTATCCTTATTTAGAGTGTTTTAAAACATGTTAATAAAATTTTAATAGACCATATTAATATTTAAAATATCATATATGATCCTTTTATAAGATATTATAACCCAATCATTAATAGTCATTCATTATTTTCAATGTTTCGGGTATTAATTTCATTGTTTTCTCATTTGTGATTTGTTATGAATGTTCCAGTTCATGTGAATATATTATAGTTATATCATCTCCAGAATAATAATATTGACATTATTATCATATTTATAGATAAATTATACTTTCAATACCAATTATTATATATTTTTTTGAAAAATATTGTATGTTACGATCATGGAGATTGTAGGTCACACGTACACATGAGTGACATTTCCATTATTTAATATTCATTATGGAAAGGATTTATGTACTATTTTCTCATTAAATAATGATAATAATATCATAAATAACATATTATTTATTTAAATATGTTTTTATATCATAAATTTTGTGAGGTGATGAAAAGAGACAGTCACATCACTTCATCAAGGTAGTTTTCCACACATACATGAACATCGTTATCAACTTTCTATGACTAAAAATGTAGTAAATAAAATGATCTTTTACCTTTTAATAATTCAAAATATGTCATCAGTATCATAATTATTTAATATATGTCATATATGTTTATTATCTTAATGATTATTGTTTTCCATGTAAAGCGTAACTGAAAACAAATCACATCGCTTCATAAGATGGTAGTCTTCCATACACACGAGGGACATTATCAATACTGAATGAAAATTAAAAACTTTATATAGGATATATTTCCTTAATATGTATAATTATTTTATAAATTTCACATATAAATATATCTATTTTAGATCCATCATCATACTCAAACACTAGATGTGTTAATTGATAAACAAATGTCATTGGTTCGCGAGGCGGTAGTCATTCATACACGTTGATAATGAGTTTTCAACACATTAAACGGTTTAAGAGAGGTACTTAGGTTATAAATTTTACATAATATGTAACGACCCAAAATTTTTATTAATATTCATTTCCTAAACTTGTGTGTTATTTTATTTATACTCAACAAAACTATATTCTTTAATTAATGAAGTGATTTTAATTAAATGAGACCGTTGGGTTTCGACTGTTATATGACTGTTGTTCAATATAAATGTTGGAAGCTAAACTCTTAACATTACAATTTTTTTCTATAAATACAAGTGATATTGGTTAATTAATATAGAAATAAGATTCGATGGCCTCATCCAAAAGATTCGGTCCATTCAAAGCCCATCTGACGGAACTTGGGAAGGAGGTAGCACTACTATGCTTTTCTCTGAACCAAGCCCAAGCCAAACTTCATCATGTGAAGCTTGAACGGAATCGCCTACGGGAGAAGTTCAAGCTGATAGAGGTCACCACTCAGGCAATGTTGGCTGAGCTACCCAAAGATTCTATCACCTTAGCACACCTTACACTTAGGTCATATGCTGGTGTTATAAGGGCCTATGTAATGAGACCTTAGCTGCTTTGTGCAATCCTTTGAGATAAATAAAATTTTTATTGCTTCTTATGGTAAAGTTTGGGAATTTCAAATGCCCGGATAAATATAGGATGTATATTACTGATGAATTTTGGAAAAATAAAGGGGTTATTTTAAAATATTTATGTAAACCTTAAATAATTAATAATGTGTAATGATTTTCAAAAAATGGTCATCTACAGTTGTGTTCAGTAAGAAATTTAGATTATAATAAGATCAACATAATTTTTGGGGAATATTAAACTATGAATAGTAATTTTATGCTTATGAATAGTAATGTGACCAAATGGAATAGTAATCTCACTTAAGAAAGTATTATTATAATTTAGGCACCTTGATTAGATAATGTTATTCAATAAAATAAGTAAATAATTGTTTCAGAAATTATTAGTTAAGTATTAGTTTTTTCAGGTGAATAGTGTTTTTATTTAAAAATTAAATTAAAAATATTAATAAAATTACTTTCATAAAATAGAGTTCATTTTTGAATTTAGAGCATCGATATTATGTTAGGTTGAATTTTTGGGATTTTTCTAAAACAGTTTAATTTTTGGTGAATAGTAAAAATACAGTTTTGAGTTTCGGGTGTTTAATGACATCATTAAGGATGTAAAAATTATGTAATCATTCTGGTATACATTTTAATAGTAAGATAAGCTATTAGGTGTTCCAAGTGGCTAATACCATATGAAAAATACCATGTGCAAGCCCATGGTTTTTCCAAAACCACTGATGAGGTCCCTTGGAAATTAATGATTTGTTCCCTCACTTCTCATATTAATACCAAGCCATTCCCTCATTCATTTAATTTCCGAATCCTCCCCAATGAAGTTATCATCTATTTACCTCCCAATTAGTCCTCCCATGGTTTCCTCAAGGATCCCAAGGCCCCGACCTTCAATCTTTCGAAGTTTCTATTGAAGGTCAGGGGAACTTTCACCCTCCTTTTTTTAAGTCATGACTTCCTTTATGTTATGTATTATACTTCCATTTTATTATTTGGGAGATTTTTTTTATATATCCTCATTAATTTACATTTCATGTCTAATTTATGAGAGTCCCTTTCCTCCCTCGTCAATTTATTTTTTGAATTTTTAAGTGACGTTGTTAGGCTGCTGAAATTTTTTAAAAGAAATTGCATCTTCTGTTTCCTCTCAAGTTTCCTTTCCATGTGGTATGTCATTAAAATTTCAATAACATGTTCTTATTTCCATGTTATTATTTTTTTATACTATGTTATAAGTTATTTATGAGTTTTTTACCCTTGTACCCTCTCTTTTTAAGGTTTTCTAAAACTATATTATATAGCTGTTATACTGCAGAATTTTCGTCTCAAAATATCTCTCTTTTTCTCAAGAAATTATCTTGTATTATTTATGAGAATGACAAAATATATTTTCATTTCCTGGGTTATTCATCAATACATATAATTTATCTATTTTATTCTGTAATTTACATACATATAACCCTCACTCCCTTTCCATGGGTTATAAATGACATAACGATCAAGTTTCTAAGTACTTTTTAAACGTTAAGATTTTGACATGAAACCCATTTCATTGATTATATTTGGGTTATTTATGAAATGTTTGATTATGATATATTTGGATTAGATGAAATTAAATACATATTAAGTTGGTTCCATGATATCCCTCCAATTCATTGGGTAAATAATTAATCTCTAGAGATGACAAGTTTCATGATACCTTGGTGAATAACCTTGGTAATTTTTATGATACCTTGGGGATGGACCTTGGTGATATATTCACGATTGTCTAGATGAAATTTTTGAAGACAGATATTCAATTTATGTTTCAAGTTATTTTCATTATTATATTCTTATTCTTTCATTTCTCTTGTCTTTATGTTTTTATCAAGACCATATTGATATCACAAGTAAATTTATTCCCATGTTTACCCTTACTGGGCCTTTAGCTCACCCTTTCCTTTGATGTATGTCTCCAGGTTATGAGATGTTGTAGTTTTACTTTGGATGAACTTATTATGAAGCCTTACAAGTGGATTATAAGAATTTTTTATGTTATTTTCATGTTTTTTGTTCCGAATTTCAAAAACACTAGACTTTAAAATATCCGCTGTTTGTAAGATGTAAGGAAAAGATATGTAATAAAAAGACGGGATGCCATAGTTGGTATCAAAGGATAGTTTAGTTATTTATGGAATTTAGGATAAGAAAACTTTAGGAAGAACCCTATAGAAAATTTTAAATATAGGAATACTTCCTAGTATTTTGGTGAGTATTGAGTAAGTGGTTTATCAAACAAATACATCCTTGTTTGGATACGAGCGGGTAGAGGCGGCTCTGCCACAGATGTACATAGAGGTAAAACCTAAAAACACTGCTTTGAGCTATACTCGAATGGGAACTGGTTCACAAAAATGAGCCTTGCTGCACTCTTGGTTACGACACTCCTGGGAGATATGTTTGGTTAATCATAAGATTTTTATGAATCATTATGAAGGAATTAAAGAGAAATGTAATTGTTTAAGCATAAAGTTTTAAGACATAGAATCCTTTATAGTTAAAAGATTCATAAATAAAATAAGCTTCTCACTAATGTTTTATTATTTTATAAAATTTCGAGAAATAGGAGGATCCATTCAAATGGTGACCGCAATGGACCATGCACTGACGGCCCTCCGATGGAAGCTGGAATGAAAACATTTATGCGAATAACGAACCAACTGACTCAAGTTATGGGAAATAACTTGAATCAAGCTGATAGACCGATATCACCACGAAGGGAACAACATTATTTTGAATCCTTTATGTTTCAATGACCACCAAGCTTCATTGGATCGACTGACCCATTGATTGCTGAGTAGTAGATCAGCTTCAACAAGAAGATCTTTTCTGTGCTCCACTGTTCAGAGCAAGAGAAGGTCACCCTGGTTTTCTGTCACTTAGAAAGAGAAGCTGATCAGTGGTGGTAACTGATTAAAAACACGAGGCAAAGAGTGGAAGTTGAAGCTATGGAGTGGGAAGAGTTCAGATGGATATTTTTTAGTACGTATTTCCCTCGTTCCATGAGAAAAGGAATGGAGAAGGAGTTTCTCAAGCTGAAGTAGAAGGAGAATAAATCTATGGGAAGCTACAAGATGAGTTTCATAAGGCTTTCATTGCACCTATATCTTTGTAAAGGATCCAAATGGGAAGGTTTATAGATTATTCTGTGGATTGAGACCTCATCTACAGAAGAATCTAGCCAACCGATACTATCCTAGCTATGAGGAGATTGTGCGGAGTGTGATGAAACTCGAGTTGGAGTTTGGTGAGACGTAGTGGTCTCATAAATCAAATGAAAAGAAGAGATCTATGGAGCACAGATTAGGGAGAATCTTTGATCAGGGAAGAGGAGGAAATCAAGTGTAACATCCCACGTGTAATAAATTCGGGAAGAAGTATTCGGGGAATTGCCTGAGCAGGAGCGGGAAATACTACAATTGTGGAATAGATGGCCATATTGTGAGGAATTCCATAGTGAGGTGAAACCTTGACTTCCTAACACAAACGATAAGGGGAATATGGTGAATTCCCTACCAGATGTCCAGTGTTTTATGTGTGGACAACTTGGGCACTTTTCTAATCACTGTCCAAATCTAAGGGCAGTGGAGGGGAACCCCCATTCGCCTCAGCAAAGGCCAAGAGAGAAAGGTCAGGCTTTTGCTATCACGACAGCTGAAGTTGAAGATCCAAATTATGTGGTAGTAGGTACTCTTTTTTTCCTATCAAATATATCAAGTACTTTGTTTGATTCTGGTTCTATGCATTCCTTTATTTCCTCTAAGTTTGCAAAGAATTTAGAATCAACCCCTGATTTTCTAAAAGTAGAGTTATCAGTCAAGACTCTTGGTGGGATTATCCAAGCATTGTTAGTTTTTAGAAACTCTAGTATTTACTTTAGTGAGAACAATATTATCACAAATCTATTAGTCATTCCCATGCTGGAATTTGACATTATACAAGGGATGGAATGGCTCTCAAAGTATAATACTCAGATCTAATGCAGAAGCATGTAAATATTAGTAGTCTTGAATGGAAAACCTACTTTTATCTTCCAAGGAGAGATATATCAACCTGATCTTTGTTTAGAAGAACCTCCTATATCCTTCTTTATGAAGTTGATCAGTGAAGAAGAAGAAGGAGATGAGAGTTTAAGGATAGAAAATGTCCCCATCGTCCAGGAATATGTTGACGTATTTCCTAAGGAGTTACCCGGACCTCCCCAGAAAGCGAGGTAGAGTTCTCTATTGAACTCATACCTGGATCTCATCTGATATCAAAGACCCCCTATAGGATGGAAAATGTGTTTCTAGAGGAATTAAAGAAACTACTCCAAGATCTTTTGTAGAAAGGGTTTATCCGACCGAGTGTGTCTCCTTTGGGAGCACCAGTTTTATTTATGAAGAAGAAGGATGGATCAATGCGGCTATGCAATGATTATAGAGAACTGAATGGGATCATAATGAAGAAAAAATACCCTCTTCCAAGAATTGATGACTTATTTGACCATCTTCTTGGGGCTCAATTCTTCTCTAAGATTGATCTTCGATCTGGTTATCATCAATTGATGTTGAAGAAAATAGATATTCCAAAAACTACCTTCTGGTCAAGATATGGGCATTATTAGTTTTTTGTTATGCCCTTCAGAATGACTAATGCACCTGTTATTTTTATGGATTTCATGAATAGAGTATTTAAGGACTACCTTGATAACTTTGTGGTAGTTTTTATTAATGATATTCTGATATATTCCAAAAGTCGTGAGGACCATGAGGACCATATAAGGGATATTTTGAAAACTCTTCGGAAGGAGAGTCTTTTTGGGAAGTTCAAAAAATGTGAATTTTGGTTCTAACAAGTTGCTTTCTTGGGGCACATTGTAACTAATGAAGGAATCACAGTTGACCCTGCAAAAACAAAGTTGTAAAGGAGTGGCCTTAGCCTACAATAATAACTGAGATTCAAAGTTTCCTTGGATTAGCAGGATATTATAGGAGGTTTGTGAAAAACTTTTCACTACTTTCTAATCCATTAACCAAGTTAACCTGAAAAGGGGTCAATTTCATCTAGAAAAAGGAGTGTGAGGAAATTTTCTAAGAGCTGAAGAAGATATTGGTTACTGCACCTATGTTAAATCTGCCCTCAAGTGGAGAAGGATTCGTTATTTTTAGCGATGAATCTCTGAAAGGGCTTGGGTGTGTCCTCATGCAAAATGGCAGGGTCATTTCTTATGCATCTTGACAGTTGAAGACTCATGAGAAGAACTATCCAATGCATGATCTGGAGCTGGTTGTGGTAATTTTTTCTCTAAAGATATGGAGGCACTATCTTTTTGGGGGGAAATGTGATATATACACAGAACATCAAAGTTTGAAGTATATTTTCACACAAAAGGAATTGAACATGAGATAAAGGAGATGGTTGGAGCTTCTTAAAGACTATGATTGTTCAATTCATTATCATCCTGGAAGAGCAAACAAAGTCATTGATGCATTAAGAAGGAAAGACCTAGTTGTTCTTTCCATGATGAGGATTCAAAGAGATCCATTGATCAAGGACCTAGTAAAGTTGGACATGGGAATTATAAGGGAAGTGACATCATCAACCCTAACCCAAATGATTTCTGAACCTTCATTACTAGATAAGATCAAGAAATATCAGAAAGGTGATCATTTGTTACATAAGAAGTTTGAGTCTGTGAAGTATGGGAACTTTCCGGAGTTCAATATTGATCAAGATGGTGTAATGAAATTTTGTACAAGACTATTTGTTCCATATATTCTGGGAATAAAGAAGGAGTTGATGGATGAAGACCATAGCTCTAATTTCTCTATAAATCCTAGAAGCACAAAAATGTATAGGGGCCTTCGTGATCATTATTGGTGGGATAACATGAAAAGAGAGATTGCTGACTACACTTTAAGGTGCCTAGTATGTCAGCAAGTGAAGGCAGAGAGACAACTTCCTAAAGGGTTATTGCAACCACTACCCATACCAGCATGGAAGTGGGAAAATAACACTATGGACTTCATCACTGGTCTCCTGAGAACTTCCAAAGGAAATAATGTGATATGGGTTATTGTGGACCGTCTCACCAAGACTGCCCATTTTATCCCCATTCAGGAATATTTATCTCTTGATCAACTTTCCAGGATGTACGTGAAGGAAATGGTAAGGCTGCATAGACTTCTACATTCTATCGTATCTGATTGTGATCCAAGGTTCACATAAAAATTCTAGAGAAGTCTTCAACATGATCTGAGCAAAGAATTGAATTTTACTATGGCCTATCACCCCCAAACTGATGTCCAATCTGAAAGAACCATTCAAACACTCGAGGAAATGCTGAGAACATGCTCAATGGAATTTAAAGGTGGATGGGATCAACATCTCCCTTTGTTTGAGTTATCTTACAACAACAGCTTCCACTCAAGAATTAAAATGGAACCCTACGAAGATCTATATGGGAAGCTATGTAGAACTCCTACTTTTTGGGATGAAGCTGGTGAGAGAAAGCTTCATGGTCCTGATCTTGTGCAAGAGATGACAGAAAAAGTCTATGCCATCCAGCAACACATTAAGCCCACTCAGAGTCAGCAAAAGAGAAATTCCAACAACTGTCGAAGGGACTTGGAGTTTGATGTTGGTGACAAATTCTTTCTTCATATTTCACCTTGTAATAGATTCATGAGGTTTAGGAAGAAAGGGAAGCTCATCCCTATATACATTGGCCCCTATGAAATCCTTGATCGTGTAGGAGTAGTGGCCTATCGGCTTGCACTTTCTCAAAATCTTGCACAAGTTCATGATGTCTTCCACGTGTCCCTTTTGAGGAACTACATACCTAACCCTTCACATGTACTAAACCCAGAGGTGGTACAACTAGAACATTACCTCTCTTATGAGGAGAAGCTGGTGGAGATCTTGGATCATAGAGACAAGGTTCTACGCAATAAGACTACCCACCTTGTCAAGGTGTTGTGGAGGAACCACAAATGCGAAGAAGCCATAAGGGAACCAGAGGAGTTTTTGAGGCAGAAGTACCAACACCTTTTTCTCTTCAGATGGTACATGTTAAAATTTTACAGGTGAAATTTCTTAAGGGGGAAGAATGTAACAACCCAAACTTTTTATTAATATTTGTTTCCAAAATTTGTGTGTTATTTTATTTATACTCAACAAAACTATATTATTTAATTAATGAAGTGAGTATAATTAAATGATACTATTTGATTTCGACTGTTATATGACCATTGGTCAATATGATCGTCGGAAGCTAAACTCTTAACGTTACAATTTTTGCCTATAAATACAAGTGATCCTGGTTAATTAATATAGAAAGAAGATTTGATGGACTCATCCAGCAGACTCAGGCCATTCAAATCCCATCTAACGGAACTTGGGAAGGAGGTAGTACCACTGGGATTTTCTCTGGACCAAGCCCAAGCTGAACTTCATCATGTGAATCTTGAACGAAATCGCCTATGGGAAAAGTTCAAGTTGATAGAGGTCACCACTCGGGCAATGTTGGTCGAGCCGCCCCAAGATTCTATCACCTTAGCACAACTTACACTTAGGTCCTATGCTGGTGTTATAAGGGGATATGTAACGAGACCTTAGCTACTTTGCGTAATCCTTTTAGATAAATAAAATTGGTATTGCTTCTTCTGGTAAAGTTTGTGAATTTCAAATGCCTGGATAAATATAGGATGTATATTATTGATGAATTTTGGAAAAATGAAGGGGATATTTTAAAATATTTATGTATAAATTAAATAATTAATAATTTTTAATGATTTCTAAAAAATGGTCTTCTATAGTTGTGGTCAGTAAAAATTTAGAATCTAATAAGATCGACTTAATTTTTGGTGAATAGTAATTTATGAATAGTGATTTTATGCTTCTGAATAGTAATGTGACCAAATGGAATAGTAATATCACTTAAGAAAAGTATTACTATAATTTAGGCACCTTGATTGGGTAATGTGATTCAATAAAATAAGTAAATAACTGTTTTAGAAATTATTAGTTATGTATAAGTTTTTTTCAGGTGAATAGTGTTGTTATTTAAAAATTAAATTAAAAATATTTATAAAATGATTTTCATAATATTAAGTCCATTTTTGAATTAAGATCATCTATATTAGGTTAAGGTGATTTTTTTTGTATTTTTCTGAAATAGTTGAATTTTCGATGAATAGTGAAAATACAGTTTTGAGTTTCGGGTGTTTAATGACATCATTAAGGACATAATAATTATGTAATCATTCTGGCTGACTTATTTATAGTAATAAAATATATGAGGTGTCCCAATAAGATAATACCATGGGCAAATACCATGGGAAAGCCCATCGTTTTTCCAATACCACCGATGAGGTGTCCCTTGGAAATTAATGATTTGTTCCCTCACTTCTCCTATAAATACCAAGCCATTACCTCATTAATTTCATTACCAAATCCTCCCCAACGAAGTTCTGGCCTCTTAACCTCCAAATGAGTCCTCCCAAGGTTCCCTCAGGGATCCCATGTCCCCGACCTTCATGCTTTTAAAGTTACTCTTCAAGGTAAGGGAAACTTTCACCCTCCTTTTTTTAAGTCATGACTTCCTTTATGTTATGTCTTATAGTTCCATTTTATTATGTGGGCGAATGTTCTTAGATATCCTCATTACTTTCCATTTCATGTCCAATTTATTAGATAACCTTTCCGCTCTCATCATTTTATTTTCTGAATTTTTAAGTGACGTCGTTAGGCTGCTGAAATTTTTTAAAAGAAATTGTGTCTTCTCTTTCCTCTCAAGTTTTCTTTTCATGTGGTATGTCATTAAAATTTCCATACCATGTTCTTAATTCCATTTTATTATTTCTTTATACTGTATTATATGTTATTTATTATTGGTTTACCCGTGTACCCTCTCTTTTTAATGTTTTCTAAAACTATGTTATATAGTCGTTATGCTACATAATTTTCCTCTCAAAATCTCTCCCTTTTTCTCAAGAAATTCTCTTGTATTATTTATGAGAATACAAAAATGTTTTTTAATTTCAAGGGGTATTCATAAATAAAAATAATTTATCTATTTTATTCTTTAATTGACATATATATAACCCTCACTCCCTTTCCATGGGTTATAAATGACATAACGATCAAGTTTTTAAGTACTTTTTAAACGTCATGATTTTGACATGAAACCCATTTCTTTGATTCTATTTGGGTTATTTATGAAATTTTTAATTATGATATATGTGGATCAAATTAAAGTAAAGACATATTATGGTTTTTCCCTGATAGCACTCCAATGCATTGGGTAAATAATTAATCTCTAGAGATGACAAGTTTCACGATACCTTGGTGAATAACCCCGGTAATTTTTATGACACCTTGGGGATGGAACATGGTGATATGTTCACAAATGTATAAATGAAATTTTGAAGCCACATATTCAATTTATGTTTCAAGTTATTTTCATTATGATATGCCTATAATTTCATTGCTCTTGTCTTTATGTTTTTATCAAGTTTGTATTGATATCACAAGTAAACTAATTCACTTGTTTACCCTTACTGGGCCTTCATCTCCCCCCTTTACTTTGATGTATGTCTCCAGGTTATGAGATTTAGTAATTTTACATTGGATTAACTTATGATCAATCCTTAAAAGTGTATTAGAATAAGGTTTTATGTTGTTTTCTTGTTTTATGTTCCTTATTTTCAATACACTAGACTTTAAAAGATCCTCTATTTGTAAGATGTAATGAAAAGATATGTAATAAAAAGGAAGGATTCCATATAATAACATATAATTATACTTATAATACTTATTTTATTATATATATTTTTAGGAATAATTAAAGGATGTGTCATAAGAAATAAAATAAAAACGCATGTGGAAGAACATTACCTCTTCTTTGGGTAACTTATTTTAGATGACACCAAAGGCCTTCCATGTATGGATTTATAAAAAAAATAATGCCACTATGATGATAGTATGAAATTAAATTTTTTTTTGAGAAATCATTTTCTAATACAATATGTTATGATGATGTGAATAGAGGATTATATTGGATATCCATTGTGAGTGAGGTGAGTGGCACACTTGTAATTTTTTGAAAAAAATTAATTACACCCACATTTGATTAATTTCAAAATGTTACAATAAAAAATAATTACCAATAATATGATAGATAAGGTCTAAATATGTGTATAAAATTTTTTTAAGACAAGTTTTTAGGTCATATCAATCCTTATTATTTCAGTTTTACCCCCGATAAATCCATTTTTACTGTAACCGTGGTAATTAATTTTTATTGTCCTCACTATAAATTTCAGTAAAAAAATAATGTGATCTTATTAGTTAATATAAATTATCGTGATTAAAAATATAAAATCAATTTTTTGAAATTAAATTCACAGAGGATAAATGTGTTGATTTAAAATTATTCTCGCAGAGGCGATGTGAATGTTGGTACAAATGAGAAAATGAGAAAACATTTTCAATGTTTCTTAATACTATTTCAATATAAAATTTATCAAAATGAAAAAAATGGATTAATAGATATATAATTCATTTATTTTCACATATAAACAATTTATAAATATAATATAAATTGATAAATTATTTATACATAAAGAATTTTTCAATTCAAATTTAGAAAAGTTTACTATTTACCAAAAAATTAATCTTTTTGAGAGAATTCCAAAAAATTAATCCTATATATTTCGAAAATTTGTACTTTAAATAGAAATATTATTTTTTTTAAAAAAATAATGTAAAAGTTGAAAAAATTAAATTGAAACCAAAAAAACCACAGATGGGGAAAATAACAGGTCTATGAGAAGTGTATTTTTTCAATCAAATGATGATTTTATATTCTCTTTATTTCTAAAAATAATCATTATATGAATCTAAATTAATATTTTTTAATATATAATCTATATATTATAACTAAATAATTCCCCATTATGGTTTATTTTATTTCATTAATATGTAGAAACCTTAATTAATTAAAACCAGTTCTCAGAAGAAGAAGAAAATATTGTTTTTAAACAAAAAAAACAACTTATAATAAAATAAAATATAATGATGATTAAAATATATTTAAGTGGATTACCTATATCTAGATAATACTTATATTACTTAAAAGAATATTTAAAATATAATGTTACTATTAAATTACATAATTTATTGAAAATAAATGTCATTTTTTCCAAGATCTATATTTTCACTATTTATTGAAAAATCAATATTTTTCAAAACAATCTCAAAATTTCACCCAAAGAAAATTTTGATATATCGATTTAAAAAAAGTCGATTTTTTGTCACATAAATTTCCTATAGGTTCCAAAAAAATATTTATAATATTTGGTTCATGATAATAAATAAAAAATCATTTTTGATAAAAACAAATTTTTGAAGAATAAATTCACATTACTAGAAATTGATTGTTTATTTACTAAAAATTTAAAAATAGTTAATATTGACTAGGAAATATATATATATATATATATATATATCTATCATAAAGGTTTTAATACTACCATGCCTTCTAATTTATTGGATAAGTTATAATGGTTATATATATAGTTGTTTGATTAATCTTGTGGTTGTTTGTTGAATACTTTGTCCAGCAAAAAGTACTTGGGTTTCATGTACCAAAAAAATAATATGTTAAATTTATTTAAAATAAATATATCATAATGTATAAGGGTGTTAAATTCTCTTCTAATCTCAAGTATTTATTTCTCTTAATTTATCGAAGATAATTTTCTTCTTTTAAAATATTGGGGTGTTAAATTAACATTCATTTTAAAATTTTTACAAGGTAAGTAATTAATGAAAATTGAAATTCATTATCAAAAATAATGTTTCTAAAATGAATTTTTATTGTTTATATTTATCCTATGTAAAGTTAAATCATTCAAAATAGATAAATTGAATCATATGAAATATGTCACATATTTAGAATCATAAATATTAATATAATTTAATTGAATTTACTTTATTTTTGGTATTATTGAATAGTAAAAAAAGTAAATTCGTGTATCATCATTTACGGTTAAAATTGTTTTGTTAAGGGTTAAAAATACAGATTATATTTTTAATTACACATAAACATGTATAATTCATATTGGTTTTATATATTTCAACTATATTATCATCTCATTTTGTTTTATGGCCATTTGGATCAACTTTTTCATGAATGATACCTTATATTAATGAAATCCTTTATGAAATTCCATTTTTGTTCCTCCCCACAACTGTAAAATAAATCCACTTATCATCCCTTATTCACATATTTTGAGACATATTTCCAATAAAATACCTTATCATAAAAACATTATTATATTCCATATATTCATCCTATAAATTATCTTTCTTCTCATAAGGTAAATCATTCGAGGAATAAGTTGCAATATAGTGGAGGAATCTCAAGGAAGATGTATAAATCTTAATAGATCTCTTTAAATTTTATTTCTTCTTCTACTTACTCTAATATATTTTTCCTATAATAATATTATGAATCATATAACATCAATACACTATTTTTTTATATTCATGGAAAAACCATTTTAAACTTATTCTTCATTTGGATAAGAGATTGAGGTATCCCTCATTCACACATGGGGACCACCACATCCACATTATGATATGAATAATTTTCCTTCACCATCATTCATGATTAGTTATTATATTAGATTTAATATATATATATATATATATAATTTATTATATAATAATTATTCGATAATTTGGTATTATTATTTATCTTTCATTAATTACATTCATTGAATAATGGAACCATAAATTGTGCATATATAGGGACTACTGTCAACACATATTGATGTAGTTATTTTTTCAAAAACAATTTATTTTAATGTATATAAATTTTTAGATATTAAAAATATATTATATTTATATCAGTATAATAATTATGATATATAATTAACCATCATTAGTGCACTAGTAAAATATATACAGAACTAACCATATCACTAACCATCCTATATACCCTAGTACCCTAATGACTCGAGCGGGCTATGACATAACGTGAAGGCCATTCTCAATCCCCATGGGCTGAAAAATAGATCCCAAATCATAAATTTTCCAAGAGGGAATGAATTTTACACAAAAACTATGAATGATAGAAGATAAAAGTCAGCATGATCAACACTCCAGAATGGACAATGTACCATAAACAAATGGTTAAAATAGTTTCTAAAAATATAGATAAACACTCAAAAGGAAAGAATAACATCAACCAAATAAATACCTCTGAAACTCCTATGTATCATAGAGAATATAGCACCATTTATTTACCACCATCACTCCATAGTCCTAAGGATCAATAGAATCCACCACCTATAAGTGGAGCTTTCTCTTTTTTCAGACATGGCATAAGAAAGTTTACAAAAAAAAATTAAAAACCTAGGGTGTGTTCTATGAATCCCAGTAGGGTCTCACCAAGTGTTCCACAATAAAAACCATAAAAATTTACCATTTATGCTATAAGTTGCAATAAAATATTGAAAGGGATTTATTTTTGAAATATTTAACAAAAACATGCTTTCATAATCTAAATATAGAGGGCATATCAATGCTATCTTAAACAAAAAAATTAATAATAAACATCAATATAAATCAATTTTAAAGAAGAAAATAGTTCAATAATCATTAGAATATATAATAAATTCAATAAGAAATAGAAAATAACCATCTTGTAAATCCCCATAGTAATTTAGTTTTTCAATTAATAGGATCCTCACACATCTCATAATGGTCTCAAATCTTATCAAGAATGAACAATAAAATACACCCGAATAGGGGAACCCATCATTGGACGTATACACCCCAAGAGGGGAACCCATCATGGATAGTCACGCAATATTTTTTAGTATCATTTTTCATCATCAATCAATTACTAGGGAATCATGGTCTTAGCATCATTTTCATTGTTAGCACTAACTACCAACGATATGTTCTTCAAACAAAAAATAAATCAAACATGGGAAAATGAAAATTTCAAATCAATTAAAATTATATTTTCCAAGTTATAAGTGTTAACCATGACTTTTGAATTTCAAATCCAAAATAAGGATTTAATCAATTCATGTAATTTCATATCAACTTTCATTATAATCCATTTTTCTCATGGTTCAACAATAAAATCAATTTCAATATCAATACATCATTTTTTCCAAGAATCAATACCACATTTAAATTCCAAAAAAATGGTGTTCTCTTATAAATTTCAATGACTTTTCATATCTAACATAAAATAATTTTAAAATTAGGGTTTTTAACGCATGTAAAAAATAATTTCAATTATATCATGAAATTTTTGTTTTTTTGTAGATAAAAGTATTATAGAACCACCCACTATTTCAATTAGGGGATCAAAATCTAAAACACCTTCAATGGGGGATTACAATGAAGATAGAAGATATAGATGATCTATGAACAAAAACTAAAAATAGAATCCAACATATATGAGTATAAGATCCATCAAAACCAAGATGATCTGTCACTCTATAAGGAGGAGATAACAGAAGATCAGATGGAACCATGCAATAGTATATCCACATTAATGGAAGGAGAAAAAATGAGTTTAATGACACATTGATCCACTACGTAATGGTGTTTAATGGTCCAAAATATCTTATTGGGAGCTTTCACAACCAATGAATTTTATTTATGGTTGAATAGGGTGATTATGCCTCTAAAATTGGTGTCTACGTGTCTTTAGAATAAGTTTTAGAGGAACAAAAACCCATGTTCATGGTTTGCTGGGTAGGCATGCACAATTAGAAAAAATAGTGCACCCTAATCATGTAACCCTACCTGAAGGGTGGACAGTTTCTCCTAGGAGGTCACATGGTTTGTCAAGACATGTGTCAATAGTGAAAATTATCAATCTCTATGAATGTAGGGTTTAGAGGGGTTTGTCACGCTATTTTTTTAAAACCAATCTCCCCTTCTAGTGGCTCAAAATATGGCGAATGATTTGTTGGGACAAACCACATGATTTACCCTAACTATTCACCAATAATGCACATCCACTAGTACTTCTAAAATTTTCCAAATTCTCATGGAATAACCCCAAAAATACCAAAATTTAAGGAGATAAAAACAAAGTTCAAGGAATAATTGAAATGAGGTAATAGCATGTTACAACATCCACAAAATAAAATAATTATATCCCTTGGATTCATATAAACAAATATATATAGAAAATAGATGATGTAAATTATATCTAATAAATGCATCATTCTACCACGTCTCCTGAGAATCAGAACCATGTTACTATAGCATATAGACCAAAGGTTTCATCATCCCATGAAGTACCTTGTCTGAAAATGAATAATCCTAACTGGATGCTCAGTCAGAGATAAATTAGTTTCAACATCAATTTCATCCATACTACGAAAATTTTATTGGTTGGAAATATATTTTGGAAACTCTAATACGATGAACACAATATTTATCATTGTCAACATCTCTAAATGTGCTAATTGATAAGAAACATTCCCCACCAATACAACAACCAACACAGGTCCTACAAATAATTTTTTAACCATCCCTTGATTCTCTAGATGTTGATATCCTAAATGGGGTAAAACTCTCAAAAACACATGGTCTCCAATTAAAAACTCAAACAGTCGCCCATGAATGCCATCATATGATTTTTACATGATCGGTGATGTCAAAATTCTCTGAATAATCAATTTAGTCTTGTAAAATTATTATTAGACCAAATGAATCCTAATCAAATAACTTTTACTAATCTCTGACATAATGGAGAATTAAAAGGCTGGCCATTCAATTCCTCAAAAGGATCCATCTGAAATTCAGACTGGTAAATCGTATTTTAAAAAAACTTTACCAGTAAAAAATGGGTACCCATGCTCCACCAAAATCAATAATTCAAGAAAGAATAATTCCCTCAATAATTTGTATAGCTTGTTCAATGAGGACATCTATCTGTAGATGATATGTCATGATCAAACACACATGAGATCTAAATTCATATTAAAGGCCTCTAGAAAAGTTATAAGAAAAATTGGGAACCCTATTAGATACTATAGAAGAAGAAACTGTATCCAATATGGAAATACCCTACATTTAGATACGTCCCATGTCCCCAACTATAGTTATATAAGAAATGGGTAATATGTGATTAGATTTCCTAAATTGATCAATCACAACCCATATCGCAATCTTTTTTTTGAATATTATATGGTAACCCAACCATAATTTCCATATAAATATCATCCTAATTTCATGTCGTAATTGGAAGTGGATAATGTAAACAAGATGGTCTCTACTGCTCATATTTAACCAACTGACAAGAATAATAATGAGAAACAATGTCACTAATCTCTCATCTCATAATTGACAACTGAATTCATCACTGCATATCATAAGACATATTCGCAGTTCCAAGATTCACTGCTAATTTTTAATTATGGAAATACCCCAATACATCCTTCTATAATAACAAGGAAAAATAGACCAATTATGAAATTAATAGATTCCATCATAATAGAATGTCTAATCATCGATGGTATCCCCACCATAAAGAGATTACCTAGTGCTACAGAATTCATAATCAAGATACAGTTTCTAAAGATTCATCTCATGAAGGGAGGATTCCATATGAACACATTTCATGTCAATCACATCTCTTCCTCCCAGGATCCTAAATTAAACATTGAGAAAAGAACCATCATGACGCACTATTATAATGATTCTTTCACATCTTGGGATGAAATTTTACTACACAAATCATTAGAAGAGACATTCCACATCCCTCAGGTATATTAAATGTTGAAGTTAATATACTATAGGTAATCTATCCAATTCTTATAATGGAGGTTAAAATCTTTTTGGGAGAATATATAACCTGGGTTATTGTGGTCATAAAACATAGTATATCTTTATTTCAAAAGGTAATTCCACTATCTCTTGAGAACATGCATTACGACTGTGAGTACATGGAAATTGGTCAGATAATTCTTCTCATGTGTCCTATAATGTTGAGAACTATAGGCTACCACTTGATCACTCTATAAAGGAATATAGACAATCTATGAACCAGATGTGTCATAGAAGATAAGAAAGATATTCCTGGACTTTGGAAGAATCCACAACAGCACAGAAGTTAAATACATTTCATATTAATAAATGTAGTCTGAAACTTATCATCCCATGTGAAATTCACCATCATCCATGTTAGAGAAGTAATCAGATAATCCAACTTTAGTATCTGTTTACATACCCAAAATAATACCCAACTAAACCAATTTTTTTTTTGAATCGTGAAATAAGTATATGGTTTTTCCTCTATCGTAACAGCATTCTACTTCTCATAATACACTAAATTACCATGTTCAAAAATCAAATTTCATAAAAAAACACTTCCTAAATCAAAAGACATCATATTTTGATTATTTGGCATATTGTTAGTGATTTCTCAAAATTTCCAGAAATTCTTCCTGATAACGGATGTGATCCTCTATAGGATGGGAGTAAAGTAAGATTTCATCCACAAATAATACCTTGATTGTATCATGATACTCATGGAAGATTGTTTTCATCAAATCTATAATGACTACAGAACCATTGGTTATACCAAATGTCATGAAGAGATGCTCAAAATGGACATACCTACTTTGTAATGTGGTATTCTAAATGTCAAATTCATTTATTCTTGACTGGTTTTAGAGACCCGGGCATATAAATCTTGGAACAAGTGTCTAATAACTTTAAATTGGAATAATATACAAGTAAATAAAATCCCAAAATACTAAATAGTTTAGTAGTCTTGGTAAACTTGATACATAGAAGATTTTTTGTATTACAAATAAAGAAAAAAATTACAAAATAATTTTTTTTCTTTCAAGGATAATAAATTTATACCATATAGTATATCTTTGATATATTTTCTAATACAATTCATGGAATACTAAATAAGGAAAGTAAAATAAGGCTAAGCTCAAATTCTCAGTAATGATCGCGTATAGTGGAATAAAAAATGAATCAATGATCATAACCAATATGGAAAAGTAATGACTTAACAAAAATTCTATTTAATCAATGAGAAGAGAATGAAATAAATATATAGATAATTTAAAAGAAATTTTCTCATTGATAATAATTACATAATCTAAATTACGGAAATGATTAATTATTGGATTCCATGTTTCATTGGTATATAGTGAATTTACCTCCATGACCTTTCAAAAGATGGTTTATAACATAATGTGTAAAAATCTCACTAGTAAAGGTTATCCAGCAAATTTCATCTCCTAAAACTACTATGGAATCAAGGTGATATCTATAACTGGGACTCACCCATGGCATGCTTATCCAAATGAATCCCTATATATCTAATAATCATTTCAAGTAATGAAAAATGTGCATGATCAAAGATCTGAATTTATTAAAAGATGCATATTTATCAATATTTTTATAGTAAATCAAAAACCTTTAAAATAACACATTGTATGTAAAAGTCTTATATTATTTTGACAATGAACATAACTATGATAAATGATATGGATAGTATAGTAAATTAAATGATCAATGATAATAGGAAATTGATAATTTCCATAGGACTCACAAATTAATTAAAGAAGTGAATGTCAATATTATTAATGTCTAAAAAAACATAACCATATAGAGGAATAATAAGGATGTTATCAATAAAAAATATCCCAAGTGGAGTAATCATATATGGTTTTTGTAATTTACTAATAAAAATACTATAAAAAGATATTTTCAAAGCATTGTTGAGGGAAAATGTACTTTTCATTTAGAATTTTTATTGAAAATACAATTAATTGAAAATAAATTTTAAAATAATATTTATAAAGTATCATTTTAAAATTTCAACGGAAAATTCAATGAAATTATGGGGGTAAATCTGTAAAGGCCATACAAGGTAGAAAATATCATTTCTTTTTCATAGTAAAAAAATAGAAAACTGCCTTTCCCAGAATGGGACAAGAATATTTCTTTGAAAATGTTTGTAAAAGATAAAAATGAAAAAATTGACTTCAATAAATCATTTTTTGGAAGGTTAAAAACATGTTTTTAAACCTTTTTAAAATAGTCCTTTTTAGAAGAAATCTTTTTCTCTAATTAAAGAGGGAGATGAAGTGAGGTTTTCATAAAAAAAATTCTAAACCATTTTGAGTACCAAAGAGTTGAAAAATGGTACCATTACATTTAAAATATCATGAATAACTAGAGTAAAATAAAATGGAAATAATTACTAAAAATTATCCAATAACTTTCTCTAATTTAAATTCATGTGTAAACAATCCGGAACAAAAATTGATTTTTAAGTAAACCCTTGAAAAGACCATAATGCTGATGTGAGAAACAATTAATGAAAATATTATTTGTGTTGAATTTAAATCATTATAAAACAAGTTTAAATAAAACAAAAAATAGTAAAAAATTGTTACACACGTAATTTTATTATATTAAAAACAATTATGATGTAATATACCCCAATTAAAAGAAATCGGGTTATGAAATTATTTACCACTTGGTGCCTTTTAATTCAAATCCTATTAGACTAAATAATGAAAATTGAGTCTCAAAATACCATGAATCTAAATAATTCATTATAAAATATATCATATTTTCATTAGACACACCACACAAAAGATTTAAGTACTGAATATTACATTTATCTCACAGATATAAAATGTGAGATAAAAATCCCTTATATTGTGTTTCTTTTTGAGTGAACATCATTTAACCTCGTGTATAATGGTTTTTAGAATTTCAACAAAATATAAAAAAAATATGCATATTTATAAAATGATATGTTAACTTCTTATAATATCTTATTACGCATTTGTTAATAATTTTTCATTATTTTCACTATTTTGTCTGTTAATTTCCTTATTTATCGAGTATGTTTGAACATGATATTTTGTTCCTTTTACTTAGGTCATGATCTAATAATATCTATAATTTAAACCATAATTTACATGCTTTATATAAACCATGTATATTTATTTATAATAATCCCTACTATTAGGATATAGGAAATGAAATTCACCAGTCATGGAGAAAGTGGGTCGTACATATGCATGAATCGTACATTCATTTCATTACCATATTAAGAGAAAGAAATGTAAATGATATATTTTTATATTATCATTACAATACCATATTTATTTCATATATTTAACATAGGTTTATTAAAAACATCCTTTATATATTCCATGTATAACATGAAACAATCACATCGCTTGGAGGAGACATTAGTCCACACGTCCACAAATGATGTTATCATATACCCAAAAAATGAAAATCATGAAGCCATATGTTATAATATAGTCACTAAGTATAATTAATTATATATATCATATAAAAAATATAAAAATACAATTTCCATCATAATTTCTATCATGATAGTGGGTAAAGTAAAAATAAACAATCATTATTTTTTGAAGCGGTAATCCACCGTACACAAAAACGGTAAGGTCATTACCCGTTAGATAGAAGTTTGTGTAAGTGTAGGTAGAACCAATAACATAAAAAAACCTTAGTATATTGAGGATATAATTTTTATTATATAATAATGGAATCACAATAAATGAAACAGTGTAGAATAAAATAAAACATAAATGTACATTGAATAATGTTACTTCATATTCAGGTAACTTTTTTGGTTTATACATAAGTCTTCCTTTGTTTTCATTCTTCCTAAGGATAGGCTTATAGTCTGAGGAGAAGGGTTTTATGATATTATTTTATAATATTTTTTTCAACCCAAAGTTCTTGATAGGTTTGAATAAGTGGGATGGGTGAGTTACTTTTTATAGTGGATGCAGAGTGGCACTCACGTAGCATTCTAAAAAGGGAATTCCAACCACGTTTTACCCATGTAATGTGGATCCACTAATGAAAAAATTTAATCCAATGAAAATTATTAGGATATTATATGCTCATACATTCTTGGTGTCGTGTGTCACACACTCTATCGAAAACAATGTTCATGTCTTAGAATTTTGGGGCATTACATTATCCCCATATTAATTAAATTATATCCTCAAAATTTAAACTCATAATTGGTAATAGATCATTTGATATTTTCAATCTTCAAATATCACATCATGATAAGGGTTCATAAAACATCCTCTTGAGAAGAGAGAATGAGAAGTATAAAGGTCATGTGGAATAATATATAACTAGGTTTCTACATAGTATAACATTCGTTGAAAATAAAATATGGACTTAGAGGAAAATTGTAACTATTTATAGGGAGTGATTGAGGAAATAAATCATAAAATAGTAAATGATTAGTGTAATTTTGAGGGCCTTAAATATATAAATATCTGATGATTTATAATTCAATCGGTTCAACAAAAATTTTGTTATACGGAAAACATTTTATTTTATGATATTTTTCATAATGTTGAGGAATTATTTTATTGACATTGAATATGTGGAAATATACATATTTGATAGGGTCAAATTTTATATGGAAAATTCCATATTTTGGTTGTGCTTTGAGTAATTCCAATTCATAAATTACTTCAATAAATGGATATCCAATTGTTAACTTTTATGTCTTAAGCACTAAAATACCCTTTTAGAGGATCTTAATTTAAATAAAAGAGATACAGGCCTAACTATTTTTCCGCAATTATTCTCCCATGTAAATATGGTTAATACATTAATCTCTAAACATAAAGAGTAAAACTAGTAGTTCATCATTATTATTTATTCATCAAATGGTTGAACAAAAAAAAACAAAGAAATATTAACTAGGAAATTTTGTTGAATAGTGGTATTCATTAAACCATTATCGTCATTCGGTAATGGGTTCAATCCCCACATCCTTACCAGACATGATGGATTTTAACGTGGAATACAAGTTATCCATTTCTAAAACCATATTAATATAATTTCCAGTATAAATATAATGGAAATTAATGAAATAAGGTTAATAACTAAATATACTTTTAACTATTTTTTTCAATATAACCCCAATAAATAAATACTTCATCCATTTTACTTCAACATAGATCCTTCCTTGGTATAATATTTAACCTAGGTCATTCATTTTCATTATCTATTCAAATAACTCATAATGGTGTGTAAAGAAAATGTAAATTATCATATGTTTATCCCCCATGATTGTCAAATAGGGTGATAAGTAAGGCCCATTTTCTTGTTCAAGGTTACATTTGATTCAGTCCTAATATAACCTTTTGGAGTTTTTACCCCTAGGTACATTGGTGCCAGAAACACATGCACTTGTAGATTCTAGGCATGGATGTATTTCTAGTAAAACAAAATAATCTCTATCTAGTAAAATATTTATTATTTTCTTATATACATATCCTCAAATTCTACATTAGGGATATGATTGCTAAATTATGTTTTCCAAAATAATGTTCCAAACGTTTCTTCTAAACCCTCTCTGATACCAACTATAGAAACTAGACCCCAAAAAGCTCGAAGATGGTGTATATTACCATTAAATTTTCATAAGATAAAATAAAATTGTGTCTTAAAGGACCAAACGTTTTAGTAGTCTTGGTAAATTATATACATACATAAGTCTTGTATTATTAATGAATACAAAAATTAAAACAAATTTTTTTCCTTTTGAGGATAATAAAATCATTCCATCTAGTGTATCCTTGAAAATATTTCTTAATATAATTCAGGGAATCTTTTGGAAGAGAAATAAAATAAGGGTGAGCTCAAATGCCCAGTAAGGGTCATGTGTAGAGGAAGAAATAATGAATTAATAACCATAATTAGTATGGAAAGGTAATGATAGAAAATAAATTTAATCAAATCAATGAACTAAGAATGAAATTCATCTATATATAATGTAAAATAATAAATCTCATGTATAATAATAACTTAATATAAATGAAGGAAATAATTAATTGTTGGACGTTGTGTTTCCAAGGTAAATGGTACCTTTACTGTCAAGACCTTTCACAAGATGATTTATAACATACAGGGTAAAAACCCCATTTTCTTACACTAGCTAACTAGTTTCATCCCACAAGAGTACTGATATATTGTGAGGCTATCGATAACTAGGTTCCACCCATGTCATACATGACCAAATAATTCCTCATATATCGAATAATCAATCTAATTATTTAATAATGTGCCTTGTCATATGTTAGAATTGAGTAAAAGATGAGGATTTATCAATATTTCCCCATTAAATTAAATATCATTCAATGTAAATGCCATATGTAAAAATGATATACAGTTTAGGTAATGAACACATCCATGATAAATAATATGAATAATTATGGTAAATTCAATGTCTAATGATTATAAGAAATTAAATATTTCAAGGGGACTAATAAAATAATCATGGAAGTGAATGTTAATAATATCCTTGGACAAATCAATGATAGACTATACAGGGGAAGAATAAAAATGGTATCAGAACAAAATATCCCATTTGGATTAATAATAAAGGTTTGTTTTCATTGATAAATATTAATACTATCAAAATATATTTTGGAAAAATTCATGAGGAAAAATATACTTTTCATTTTGAAAAAAAAATTAAAAAAAATTAATTTAATTAAATTTTCAAAACAATTATTAAAATTTAATCTTTTAAACTTGTAATTTAATATTCCATTAAATGATGGTGGATAAATCTGTAAAGGTCATACAAGTTAAAAATAACATTACTTTTTCCTGGTAAACTGGTTAGAAATGTTCCTTTTCTATAAAGAAATAAAAATATTCATTTGAAAACGTTTGTAAAAGAAAAAATGGTAAAATTTTCTTTAATAAATACTTTTTTAATGGTAAAAAATATTTTTGAAAACCTTTATATAAAATAGGGTTTTTTTTTAGGAAAACAGGTTCTCTGAATAAAGAGATAAATAAAGTCAAGTTTTCTTAAAAACATTTTGAGTACCAAATAGAGGAAAACTTTTACCATTACATGGAAAAGTTCGTGAATAAATGAGTAAAATAAAATCAATGGATTTATTAAAAAATTATCCAGTTATTTCATCTAATGTAAATTCAATTGTAAAAAATCCCAAAGAAAATGAGATTGTGATGAAAACCTTTAAAAATAAAATAACATTGATTGGGGAATTAATCAATGAAAAGATTATGTGTATAACATTTAAATACACATAAAACAAGTGTAAATATTAAAATATATAGTTAAAATTTATTATATACATAATCTTATAATATTAATGACAATGACGAAGTAATATAACCCAATGAAAAGAAATGAGATAGGAAATCCATTACTACTTGGTAACATTTAATTCAAATCCCCCTAGAAGCAATAATTCAAATTGAAACTCAAAATTCCATGAAGTTAATATAATTAATGATATAATATACAAAAATTGTAAGTATATAAATAACAAAAAAATATTTAATTAGTGAATATGACATTTATCTCGCAAATGTAAATAGTGAGATGAAAATACATTTCATTGTGTTTCCTTTCAAATAAACATACATTAAACTCATGTTCAATTATTTTAAGAATGTATCTAACTTATATAAGAACAATACTCATATTTATAATATCATATATTAACTTCTTATAATATCTTATTACACATTTGTTAATAATTAATAATTATTTTCATTATTTCATGTGATAATTGAATAGTTTGTCGAGTATGTTTTTCTTTTTATTTTTGTTCCTATTACATAGATCATTATTTATCATCCCCAGAATGTAAAAAATTATTTAAATGTAATATATATAAAATATATATTTATTTTTAATGATAATTTATATTTTTATAAGGAAAATAAAATGCAACATTCATAGATATTGTAGGTTGTACGTACGTATGAATGCTACTTTCATTAATTTACCATATTAAAAATTTAAAATTAAATGATATATGTGTATATTATAATTCTGGTGTCATATTTATATCATATATTTATCATATATATCTTAAAATCATCCTTTATATAATCAATGTATGACATGAAATAATCACACCGTTTTGAAGAGGTGGTAGTCCACAAATACAAAAATGACATTATCATATCCCAAAAAAATGGAATGCATGAATTTATGTGTTATATAATAAATAAATAAGTATAAATACATTAAAAATATCACATATAACAAATAAAAATAGTATTCCCACCATAATTTCTACAATTGGTGGGGGTAAAGTAACAACAAATAATCATAATTTTGTGAGGCAGTAGTCCTCTATACACATGAACTACAAGTATGTTACCCATTAAATAGGAGTATGTGTAGGTGTATCTTGAACCATTAAAATAATAAAATCATATTATATTGATTATATTGGTGTTATTATATAATAATGTAATAATAATAAATTAATGGGTGTAGTAACAAATAAAACATAAATATACATTGAAGAATGTTACCTCTTATTCAGGTAACTCGTTTTCGTTTATACCAAAATATTTCCTTGGTTTGATTTCAAAAAATGTTTGAGATTTTAGGATTAGGGAAGGGATTTTGGGATCATATTTTTTTCTTAGTTTCAGTGATCCAAAGGGCTTTATAGGTTTGAATAATTTGGAGGGGAGAGTACCTTTTTATAGTAGAGGAAGAGTGGCATTCTTGTAAATTTTTAAAAAGGGAATTCCACCCATGTTTTTTCTCTTTCATGTAGCTCCAATAATAAACAAAATTATATAAAATGGAGGATAGGGTATAAATATAAACATAAAATTTATATTTTATAAGTTTATAGGTCATTTTGGCAATTATTTTTAAGGTTTATTCTCTTGCTAAGATAATTTTCCTCTTAATCGTTGTAATTAATTTTAACTACATTCACATATATTTTTTATCTATAAATAAGTTGAAAAAATTAGAAATTATAAAATATGATGGTTCATAATATGGAATCCATTTTTTAAAATTCTATTCACAGAATGTGATTATACTAATTTGAATTTAAACCCGCATGCAGGACGATAATGTGGGTTTTAAAAGTAAAAACGTTTCTAAAGTTTGTGATGTTTTTATGTCCAGTTTCATTGTGAAATTGATTACAATGAACTAAATTTTATTATTTGATATAATATATATATATACTATATTATCGAATGTAAATATAATTTTACTATATAATAAATTAGATCAAAAATATGTTTTTAATTAAAATTAATTATTTTTTACTATTCATCAAAAATTGAAATCTCACAGATAAATACTAATAATTCACCGAAATACAATATTGATTCAACTATTAAAAAAAATATTTTTATTTCTAAATATATAATTTATAAGTATTCTAAAAATTATATTTAAACATGTTCTCTATTAAAAGGCGGTAAAAGTGTCTTAATAAAAATATAGGTTTTTATGCATCATATTGGGTTTATTCTCATTTTACTCCAATAAAGTCAACTAGATGAATATCAAAAATATTTTTTTGGATATATAAAATATATATTTAATTAATATTATTCAATAATATTAATTAAATTATTTAATTTTGGAAAATCACTTTTGTGATCATAAAAAACATTCCATTATATTCAATTGGATTTTATATTCATTTTTAATTAATTGGTCGCCTATGAATTAATATTATATTTTCATAAACCATATATTTTCAAAAGTTTTCTAATAATATACATAACTAAAAATTTCAAAGTTAGTTTATATGTTATTATATTAAATAATAATATTTTAATAATATACTATTGTGCGGTAAAACCACGACCTTGTGTGTAACGTAAGCTATCGAAGAATGTATTTGTTGCGTGTAGTGTAAGAAAACTTAGTATTGTTTGTATTTCAAGATATATCATAATTTTAATTTATTTAAAATAATAATTTTATTATATATTTTTTGGAAATTATATTCCCTTATATGATTAGTGTTACGTGTCATACACACAATCAAATTAAATCTTATTATTTTAGAATTTTGGGGAGTCACACTTGTGATTAACATATTGAAAATTAATATTCAAGAACCACTTTGTGTCTTTCAACTATTCAAATATATCATCAATCAATGTTAACTTATTCTTTTTCTTCAATGTAACTCAATTGAGTTTCAGTAATCAACTTGTATGGGAATTGATCTATTGTCTTTCTAAACATAGAGAATAGGTGCCACCTATGGTGACACACATGAGCTTAATAAGACTTTCACTAATAGATTGTAAAAATGATTCTTAAACTCTTTTAGTTCACCTAGTTTCATATGGGAAGATGAAATAGTCATTGGCTTAGTACTAACCCCTAAATCAATATAATACTCTACATATCTTATTGGTGGAAAACCAAAGAAATAATAAATAAACAAATTGGGAAACTCAACAAAAAATATTGGGAGATCATCACTAAAATATTCTTGTTTCATGTAAAAAAATAAACATCTATATTACTTTTTATAGCTCCATGAAATATGGTCCAGTTCAACTCGACACATTCTCCCTGAAAAAAATCAATACACCCCATGAAGCATAGTAACGGTGACCCATCGAAGATATCATTTAATTTAGGTCTTCCTAGAAATGAGAAAATACATACGGTGAATGTTGTCTGGATTTTTAACATTGAGAAAAAAATTCAAGGAAAGCACAATCTCTGATAAATAGAATACAAAAGCAGGACAATGTAGAACATACTCTCTCGTCATTCAGAGTGGTGTAGTAATAACAAGAACATAATGAGAAATCTCTAAAGAATGATTTAAAAGGTTTACAATATGAGTTGATATAAATGAGTTATATTAACTAATGTCAAATAAATAATTCTATAGTGATTTTATTATAGTCATAGTAGCTCTCATAGTCATTATACTTATACTATCTTCCACTAGATACTCTTCCACTGCATGAAGAATCATGGTTCAAGCTATATACGGCTGGAACCCCGTTGTTTTTTAATCATCTAATTTCATCCTAGTACATCTAGGTATTGATTACCCCATTACACTGTGGTAGTAGAAAAGAAATGTATTAATTTATATTTATGTCCTGAGAAATAGAAAGAACTATAAATTATGGTACCTCATTGTAATCATATATTGAACTCCTAACCATTCCACAGAGGACGATAGTTAGAAATCCTCTTCTAGGAACTTCAAGAAGTTTAGATTATGCCTACCATTTTCAACCACCATGAGACCCATCACACATCCACTTTAATTTAAAGGAACTCATATAACTTACATTGGGAGAAAAAGGAACGCATGTTAAACCAAATTAACCAGCCAATTCATGATCGACCATCAATTCCATATCTAGTACGCTAGCATATGAAGTGATCTTAAGTAGGAAAACCTATTAATGGATATCATGTCATAGACCCATTTTAAACCATTAAGACTTTAATTTCACATTCAATAAAATATCCAGTGAAAACTCCATGAGATAAAAAATGTTGTTTGCATAATGCATCAGGGTCATATCATCCAAATGTAGGTTAGAAAACTCCATAGAATTAGTCAGTATAATATATTCTTTATATATTAGTGATAAATGAAGAGAACTATAAATTACTTCCACTAAAATCACTCTTTTTTATTATTTACTACCATTGAATCCCACAATATCCTACTAGTAATATCCAGTTTGAAGGTTTCACTTTTGACCTAAATTAGATTTTTCCTTTCCATGAAATAAAAAAGGATCTTTATTTTTTTTTTGACCAATCCTCATTCTCTGAAGGATCATTAGTTATTTGTAAAGAAGGTGGATTATATTCATAAAACTCTTAAACATGATTCTGATATTCATTCCATTTATGTTTCACTACTAGTTCTTGAATAGAAATGGGTATTGGTGTCTGTCATGGAACATAGGCAGAGCAAAAAACATTCTTATCAAGATTCTAGTCTACTGTAAGATTTTAATTCTATGGTTCACCATTATCTTCCTCCTAGGGATCATTTAAACTTCTTCTTGGAGAGATGATTTTATAAAAAATCAATATTTAACATATAATACATCAAAAATATACACAAATAAACTACTCAAAAAATATAAATGGTAATATAAATCCTATGAGAAAAGGTTTCATGATTCTTAATTCAACATACCAAAATTATAAGTAGGTAAAAGATAATAATAAAATCAAAACATTCCATCATGACACATTTCCCAAACACCCATAGTGACTTATGGATTGTCATTTTGGGAGATGGCTAGTAAATTGCTCGTAAATACCTCTTAAGATCCATCAAGACATCAAAAACTACATATTGTCATCAAGGAAGGATTCTTAACATGAATGTTTTATACCACATTATCATGAACCATACTAGATACCCTAGTACCTAGATACCCAATACATATCTAACATTTCCTGAAGGATGGTTCTGATATCCATGGGTTGGTGAAAATCACCTCACATCATGCAAGATCAAAAAGGGAATGAATTTATCACAAAACAATAGAAGATAGAATATACTAGTCCTATTTCCCAACACTCCAAATGGGAGATATTACCTAAAACACATTGGATAACAAATACCCAAATAGATAGATAAAAATACCAAATGAAAAAACCAAATCAACAAATAAATTCACAAAATCTATTATGTAACATGCTTACAAACTATCCATTGGTCACCATCATATTTCCATGGTCCCAGGCATCAAGAACACCCACCACCTCCATGTATTGCTATCCCTTTTCTTAGATCTATTATATGAAATTCTAAAAAATCATGAAGAAAAAATTATTGGGTGTGAGATATAAATCCCATCAGGCTCTCACCATTTTTCCATAACCAATATCATAATAATTTAGCATTTATGCTATTAGTTATAATAAATCAACACAAGCCATTTCATTTTCATAATTTAAACTAAAAAATCTTTCATAATCAAATGTTGGAAATCATGTCAAATTGGATTATAGAAAAAATTATATAAAACATATATATAAAACAATTATCTTTAATTAAATATTTGAATAGTCATTGGAATGTGTAATAAATTAAATAAATAATAGGAAATAAACAAGTCTGAAACTCTCCAGGTAAGTTAGTTTTTTTTAATATGATCCCCACACATCTCATAATGGTCTCTTCACTCGTAAGGTTTGAACGCAAAAATAAACCTCAATATGGGAACCCATCAGAGGAAGTATACAACCCATATATGAACCCATAAATTGTATTCATACAGAAGTTATTTTAGTAATAGTTTTCATCATCAATAAATAGATACAAAATTAAGTTCCTAGCATGCTTTAACTAGTTAATAATAACTACTAAGGATTAAATTTTCTTCAAAAAATTAACCAATAAAACTTGTTAAAATCAAACATTTGAAATAAATTCAAAGTACAATCACTCAGATTATAATCTTCTACATTCCTTTCTCATTTTGAAACCAATACAAGGTTTTTGTCAATTCATTCCATTTAAGATAAACATTAACATTAATCTACTCTTATCAGGTTTCAATAAAAAAATAAATTTATCTAATCAATATAAAAAATCAATCCATAGTTTTTCCAAAAAAATCTTACCCACATTTAAATTCCACTAAAATTGGGGGTTTCCCATAATTTTCTATGCCTTTTACAATCTTGTATCATATCCTATTTAATCATTGGATTTAAATAATTTTAAAAATAATTTCCATTTAAAAAATAAAATTATGATTAAAATAATTGGTAAAAGATATAAGAAACCACATACCTTTTAAATGAAGGGATAACACACATAACCCCTACAACAGAGAACACCAACAAAGAAATAATACACAAAACAACTATTAACACAACCTAAAAAAAGCTAAAACAATACAGAGTTTAGATCCATCAAAAACATGATATTATGTCACTCTATAAGGAGGATAGAAATAAATAATGGAAATAATCACATGAGAGGAAATCCAATTACCCGTAAGTGATCGAAGGAGACAAATGGATGTTCTATATGCTAATATAATGGGTTTTAGGAGACAAAATTACATCTTGTGATCCTTTACAACTAAGAAACTGGAGTTGGGTAAAATAATGTGATTAGAAATATTTATCTTGTGTTAGTGATTTTTAATTTAAATCTGGTAGTAATTAAATCCGAAGTGAAAGGTTTTCTTGGTAAGGCCACATGGTTAGAAAAACCATGTTCTCTAATTGTGTGTCCCTGCTGGTAGAATGCGTAGTTTATATGTGGAGGGAGAATGGTTTATAAACCTCTTTTCCCAAAGTGAAAACACTCATTGTCTATGTTTTCATGGTTCAAAAGGGCTAGCCACATATTTTGGACAAATCTTGATCCCCCTTTTAGTGGCTCACAACATCATACACAATGTGTAGGGCCAAACCGCAATGTTTTCCCTAAACATGAACCAACCATGCATAGCATTTATGGATTCAAAAAGAATAAGTTATCCTATAATGACTCCAAAAAAATACATGACATAAAGTAGATAAAATCAGGGGTCGAGGAATACCTAAATTAAGATAATATGATGTCACAAAAACAAACATAAAGAATGAAGAAGTTAACATCGGGAATTATCATATTAGTGATATATAGCTAATAAATTTGTGATATGATTTTATAAGAATCCCATGTATATTATTATTTGATTTAATACGATTGTTTTATAACATTATTTTAATTTTTTTATTATATAGGTGTATAGAGGGAATATTATGTAACATAGTCCTGACATAAGGACTCTTCATCATAATTTTGTTTCGTTGATACATGTTTGTTGTTATGCACCAAATTATTTTTAAGATGTGTACCTAATGAACCATTGAAATTTTAAATCATATATATTTATATTTTAATGTTATTTATTATTAAAATTCATATTATATCATCCAAGGGTATTTGAATAGACTGTTACTAAAGTGGTAATGGTTTATCATCTCAAAATGTATTATTTCAGAAAAATGTTATGTTATACACTTATCCTCTATTATAAGTTGTATTTACATCCCCATTGATATTTTGAATATGTTGAGATGGTATGTGAGTAAGATAAACTCTATAATACCAATTGTAGGATCGAAATAAAAGAGATAATGTGTGGAGTATCTAATGATGCTCAATATAAAAGAGGGGGCTGAATTATACACTTTAAAAAAATCTTTTGTAACTTTTAAAGATGGTTATGTATAATAAGGTTAAACAAGGTAATTCACAAAACCTTTAGTTCTACACACTTGCTTGATTCCGGAAATATGATTCTGAGAAAGTGATTCTGGAAAAGATGGTTCCGAAAATGAAACTTAATGAAAGTTTACAATGATGAAGATTCTACCTTAAAGCATATAGAATCTTACAAAATCAGAGTACAAGTATATAGAAGTATAAGATAGTTATACTTTCCTCAATAATACAAATGCAGCAGAAAACTTGTAACAAAACAAGTAACAAGTAGTAAATATTTTAACCCAAAGAGAAGGGTATCCAACAATCTTGGATAAAGGTCCCTTGACTTATACTTTCAAGAAAGTCTGTCTTACCCACATTAGGGTAATCCCTTAATATGAAGATCGAAGCATGTCTTCCTATCCCCGCAATCCCTCAACTTCTAGGTATTCGACACCTCTGTCTTCCTCAGCAAGGAAGCCCTCAACATCAAGGTAGTCGGCACATCTGTCTTCCTATATTCAGAAGCCCTCAATTGTACACAGCAACAATTAGAGTTGCACAAAGAAAATCTAAACAAGAAGTTCAGTACGCACAAAGAAATGAAAGTCTCTCTCTCTCTAGAAGTCACTTCAGCATTATGTAATCTCTATATTGATCAACTTTTTGGGTTCTCATTCAAATGAGATCCTATTTATAGGCACGGCTTCAACAGCCGGCTCCCTCTTCCAACAGTCATATTTTACCTAGAATTTCAGAGGGCCATGTACACGTGTAAATCAAACGATGGTTAGTTTGTAACTGAATGCATGAAATCATTTTATAACAGAAACAAGTGTAAGCAAAAATATGGTTACATTACTAAAATCCAATATTCGGAATGTAATCAAATGAAAGTTTGGAGTCTAACCAAAAATGAATTCGGAGTCTATAACACAAGGATATTCGGATTCTTTTTTCTAGGAATTTAGAACCTCGACTCTATAGAATTCTGGAGTCTAAATTTCAAAGAAATTCAGAATCTGGATTCACAAGAATTCGAAACCATAACATACAAAGTTAGGAGTCATAGTTCATGATAATTTAGAGTCATAACTCATAAGAGTTCAGAGTCTGTATTCAGAGAACTCGGATTCAGAAATCGGAAGAGTACGTAACCAGAATTCATATTCAGAATTCGGAGTCAGAACTCTGAAGAGTTTGTAACTAGAATTTGTAATCAAAATTTGGAGTCAGAACTTAGAAGAGTTTGTAACCGTAATTCATATTCAGAATTCTGATTCAGAACTCAGAAGAATTCGTAACCAGAATTTTGAGAATTTGAATCCTAAAATAGAATGCTTCACATCTAGTTATATATAGGATTTTGAGGTTTTATTTACAAACCAAATTTTACACTTAGAAAAATTATGATATGAAAAATAAAATCATGGTAAATATAAATTTCCTTGGGGAAGGAAATTTTTCCTTGTAGAAGTAAAACACAGGGTAAAAAGATATTTTCCTTGAGATAAGGTGTTTGTGATTTTCAAAACGAGAAGGAATGGTAAAGTCATAAGGAAACCTTGATGACTCAACAATCTCCCCCAAGTATGAAGGAATGGAAAATTCATAAGGAAAACCTTATTGACTCAACAATATCCCCTTTTTGGAAAGCACCAACATCCTTATGAATAAAAAATAAGGACTTAGAATTTTTTTTATAGATTTTGAAATAAAACTTATCTCCCTTTTCACATTGGCAAAGATGAATATGACTAACTCTCCCTTAGGATTTGGAACACTAAGGATTATGTTCTAGATTTCCGGAATGAGATTTATCATTATCTTGAGTACAGAAATCTCTGTAATGAAACCCCCACCCCCACCCCCCCCCCACCCCCACCCCCCTTACATAGGGATATTTCTTCTTTACATAGCATTCTTTTTCCTTTCTCCCTCTTTGTGATTTTCAAAAAGAATTTGAGGGAATGGAAAAAAAAATATGGTACCTGAAATATTAGTACAAAAATCCAAAAAAAATAGCAACCACAATTTCATTAAGATTGGAAGAATTTGTACACGGAAAAAAAACATCAAAAGATCGGATTTATTTTCCTTCCTTTTCCTTGGGTATGAATTTCTTCACAATGGTTTTCATATTCTTTAACTCCTTGTAACCTTCCTCTAATTGCTTCTCTAAGAATTTGATCCTATCATCCCGAGTCTTCAGAGCTTCTACCTGAACCTTCAACAAGTCATCTTGTCTCAATATCTTTTCTTCAATCTCGATCCGGAGATCCCTTTCTCTCTTCCAGCTTTGAGCAATAGAGTACAACTTCCCATTCAGATCCTTGACCTCCTGAATCCAAGTATTCTGCTCAAGAGTTAACTTTCCCTCAAAGCTAGTTGTGAGATACTTTATTTTTATATCTTCAGAATCAAAATATTCCTTAATATCATCATGAAACTTATCAAGCTCTCTCAAATCTTCAACTATATTCTTTGACCAGTTGACTAAATTCTTAAAAAATTTCTTATGGGCATCTTAATTGATAAGGAAGTTCTTGTAATCAGCCTCAATCTTTACACACTTATCCATCACCATGGATACAGAATCCAATTTTTTATTCAAGATATTTTGGAGCATCTGACATTTGGAGTCAATGGTTGGAAAGATTGGAATGGTGTCAACAAGCTTCTTCAGTGATTGAATGAAAAAATCATGTCCCAAAGTTGATGATTTGGAATCTAACACATTTCTTGGTGATGGTTCTTCCTCTAGCTCGACAAGCTTCCTCTTAGAATATCCACCATCTTCCTTCTTCCTTAAATAAACTTTGGTAGGTGTATCGACAACCACCTGTTTTCCTTTATTAGTTCTCAGAATAGCTTCTTCATCTGGAGACTCATGTTCACTGTCAGACAGCTGAACAATTCTATCTTCATCAACCTTCTCCTTCTTAGATCTAGCCTCAGCATCCTCTAGGTGAATAAAGTGATGATTATAGCTTTCTTCCTCAGAAAATTTATTAACCTCTTCTTCACCATTCTCATCTTCACCTTCCTCATCCTTCTTAGGAGTTGGGAGCTTTGAAGACACTGCTTCAAAAGTTCGGATTGATAGCTTCTCAGAAGGGGTTTTCTTTTCATAATAATCTTCAACTTTCTTAATCAGATCTTTAGTTCCACCATTACTTTCTTCTTTTTACACTTTTTCAATAGCTTCCTTTTCTTCAACAAACTTCTCTTGGGATTTTTCCAGAGTCATAAACTTCTTCCCTGGAGTCTCAGGTAAGGGTTCTACCAAGAAGGATTTCGGTACAAGGATATTCTCATATGCCTTTTCGGTATCCCTCAGAAGGTATTAGAAAATTTCATCCATATACATTTTCTTCTTTTTCTTTTTTCCCTTATCTTGCTTCTCAAGCTCATCAGTTGCCTTCTCTTTCAAAGCCTTGGCCTCAGCAAGATCTAAGCCAAACTGTGGCTCTCCTTCCTTATGATTATTTTTTTCTTCCCTCCACTTGCCAACAACCTCATCCAGATAATCTTTCTAATTCTCAAGCTTTAGAGGTGTGGATTAGGTTCCTTTAGCCTCTGGAATTTTTCCTTCTTCTACCACTTCCTTCAACTTCCTCTTCTTTTCTCCTTTTTACGATGGTTCAGGAACCTCTTGTTCCTTTGGAGTAGCATCAGTCTCTTCCTCTGGTAAGTCATAGAATTCTTCTGTCTCCTTAGAGAAACCAACTTTCATCCTCTTGAGAGTATCATCACTGATTAGCATAACTTTTCAATTCCTTAACTTTGAACTTCAAGGGATTTTGAAGTACTCCAAGCACTGAACAATAAGCATGGAGAGGATAGCTGGATACATGATTATCTGTGCTTTCAGGTTCCTATTCTTAATATTCTCTCTCGTAATCAGAATATGATTCATCAAATTTATCTTCCTTAGATTTACCAAAACATATAGGATATACATATCACTCTTCTTCAGCGTGTCTTTTTCACCCTTCCTCGGAATGATAACCCCTTTAACCCAAAACCCAAGGATCCGATTATTTGTAGAAAAATGAGAAAGATTTGCAGTCTTGACATCTGAAAGTCCAAGAAACTCCATAGACTTCACCTTTACAAAACTTCCTTGAACATCTGGCAGCTTGTGGGAACAGAACTCGGCTTCCCCTTCATAAGACAGCCCCACCAAGCTAACAGCCTTAATGTATGAAAGGACATAGGTTTTTCCGTAACTCTTGAATGAAAACTTATCTCTCCCTTCTTCCTTATAGAAACTGACCAACTCATAGAACACAATAAGGAGATCCGGATACACCATGTCTTGATCCCCTGGCTTCGAAATGGAAACACTTTCCCATTCATTAGGCTTGATGTTCTTGGAGATAATGGAGTCATACTAGTTAGAAGAAATTCTAATGCACCAGCCTTTCTCTGTATACTTTCCACTCTGCAATCGTCTTGACAGAATACATCTCTTGGGAATGAACTTTACCAAACATTCAGAATTAAGAAACCTTTGAAAATTTGGAATGGGATTTAGAAGGAGGGGAAGATCTTCAGCATGCAAAGTCTTGAAGATCGATGTGGGACAACCCTTCGGGGGTTATTTATATAGGCATTGATGCGACGGTTCATCTTCCCATCTCAATCCAATGGATGATAATTATTATGATTAGATATGACGGTTGAAATGATATCCGCAAAGAAAATTTGGTAGGATCCGATCTTTTGAGGTTTTTAAAGGAAAACATTCGGATTTAAGGAAACTAGAATCCGAGAAATTTTAAAAAACAAAAGAAACTACCAGCAAGTAAAAGGTGATTATGAAAACTCAATAAAGAATCTTACCTTTCGGATTTCTAGGAAGATTATTCTTAATAGGTAATTTTCTTTAAAAAAACTATGAAAACCTCCATTATGAAAAAAATAATATGAGTACGCAAATATTCATTATGAAAATTTCAAGTATGAATGTCTTCATTACAAAATTTTTGAGTACGTAAATCTTCATTACAAAAATTTGAAGTACGAAAAACTTCATTACGAAAATTTTGAGTATGAAAAACTTCATTACAAAAATTTGAAGTACGAAAAACTTTATTATGAAAATTTTGAGTACAAAAGACTTCATTACGAAATTTTGAGTACGAAAAACTGTATTATGAAAAACATGAAAAACATCATTACGAGAAACATGAAAAGCATCATTACAAAAAATATGAAGAACTTCATTACGAAAAATATGAAAAACTTCATTACGAAAAATATGAAAAACATCATTACAAAAAACGTGAAAAATTTCATTATGAAAAATATAAAAAACAACATTACGAAAAATATGAAAAACTTCATTACGAAAAATATGAAAAACTTCATTGCGAAAAATATGAAAAACATCATTACGAAAAATATAAAAAACTTCATTATAAAAAATATGAAAAACTTCATTATAAAAAATATGAAAAACTTCATTACAAAAAATATGAAAAACTTAATTACAAAAAATATGAAAAACTTATGAACAAATGTACTCCCCCTATGAAAAGGAGTTCATTACTGTAAGGAGATTGATTCAATAGATAGTTAACAAGGAATATTACCTTATGGTTATCATTCCTAAATTCTATTTAATGTATTAAAATCAATCATAGGATAAAGATTTTCTGAAAATATCAGCAATTTGATCTTGTGTTCCGATAAATTGAAGAATGATATCTCCTTTTTGTGTGTGATCCCTAAGAAATTGATGCCTAATATATATGTTCTTTTTATGAGAGTGATGTGTAGGGTTTTTACTAAGGGAAATGGCACTTTTATTATCACAAAAAAATTGTTTTTTGGTAAAACTCATACCATAGTCTATGAGTGTGTGTTGCATCCACAACACCTGAGCACAACAACTTCCATCTACTACATATTCAGCTTCAGCAGTGGAAAGTGCTACTGAGTTTTTTTTCTTGCATGACCAAGAAACTAATGAATATCCTAAGAAATTTTAAGTTCCAGATGTACTCTTTCTATCCATTCTACATTCACCATAGTCAGCATCTGAAAATCATTTCAAAACAAAATCATTTCCAGAAGTATAAAGGAGTCCTAAATTTATGGTTCCCTTTAAGTAGCGAAAAATTCTTTTCACTGCCTTTATATGAGATTCCTTAGGATTGGATTGATATCTTTTGCATAAGCATACTGAAAACATTAAGTCTGGATGACTAGCTGTCAAGTAAAGTAGACTTCCTATCACACCTCTAAAAGATATTTGATGTACTGGTTTCCCAACTTCATCAAGATCAAGTGTGTTTGAGGTACCAATGGGAGTACTTATACTTTTTGTGTTATTGTATCCATACTTTTTAAGAATATCTTTAATATAATTCTGTTGGGATATATAGATTCCTTCTGGTTTTTTAGAGATTTCAAAACCAAGTAAAAATGTTAACTCACCCATCATACTCATTTCAAACTCAGATTTCATTAGATCCACAAAGGAATTAGTTAAAGATTTCTGAGTTGAACCAAATATAATGTCATCAACATAAATTTGAATAGTCAAAACATTTTTCTTATCTTTATTTATAAAAATTGTTGGATCTTCATTTCCATTAACATAGTTATTTTGAAGCAAAAATCTGGTAAGTCTATCATACCAAGCTCGAGGGGCTTTATTAAGTCCATACAGAGATTTGGTAAGTATAAAAACATGATCAGGATGTTTTGTATCTTCAAAACTAGGAGGTTGTTCAAAAAAGACTTCCTCTTGAACATAACCACTAAGGAAATCACATTTCACATCCATTTGAAAAAGTTTGAAATTGAAGAATGCTGCAAAGGAAAGTAGAATACGAATAGATTCAAGTCTAGCTACTGAAGCATAGGTTTCTTTATAGTCTATTCCTTCTTGTTGATTATAGCCTTTAGAAACCAATCTTACTTTATTTCTAACAATGATTCCATTTTTATCACACTTATTTTTGAAGACCCATTTTACAACAATAACAGAAGTTTCATTAGTTCTTTCAACCAAGGTCCAGACTTTATTCCTTTCAAATTCATTTAGTTCCTCTTGTATAGATTTAATCCAATCATCATCACCTAAAGCTTCATAAGTGATTTTTGGTTCTAATTGGGAAAGGAATTCTAGATGTTCTACTTCATTTCTTAAGGAACTTCTAGTCCTTACAGGTTGATTCACAATTCCAATGATACTATCACTAGGATGATTCTTTAGAAACAACTGATTTGGGTTTTGTAAAACCTATTCATCAACATAGGGTAGTAAATCTTCTGGGGTAAATGTTTCAGGAGTATCTTCTTGAACATTTTCCTTATCAGAAGGATCATTTATCAAGGGTTGATAATCAGTTTTTGAAAACACATCCAAATATGTAGGTTGGGGTTCTTTAAAAACAAATGGATCAGTTTCATCAAATTTAACATGTACTGTTTCTTCTACAGTACAAGTGTTTTTATTAAAAACTTTATAAGCCTTAGAAGTTGTAGAGTAGCCAAAGAAAATTACTTCATCAGATTTTGGTGAGAATTTATATAGGTAATCTTTAGTATTTAGAATGAATATGTTGCAACCAAAAACCTTAAAGTAGTAAAGTCTTGGTTTTCTACCATTCCAAAACTCATAAAGAGTATTATTAAAAAAAGGTCTAATCAAAACTCGATTTATAGTATAATAAGCAGTACTTACAGCTTCAGCCCAAAAAAATTTGGCTATAGAATAATCACTCAACATGGTTCTAGTTATATATTAAAGAATTCTATTTCCTCTTTCAACAACACCATTTTTCTGAGGTGTTCTGGGTGCTGAGAAGTTATGATTAATTATTTTTCTACTAAAAAAGTTTCAAAATCAGAATTTTGAAATTCTCCACCATGATCACTATGAATAGTTTTCAATGGAAGGTTTTTCTCTTTTTTAACTTGGGATCTAAATATTTTGAAATACGAAAATGCTTTAGACTTATTTTCTAGAAAATAAACCCACATAAATCTGGTGTAATCATCAACTAACACAAATACATAATAGTTTCCTCCAATGCTTCCAGTTTTTTTGGTCCAAAACGATCCATATGATCTTACTCTAATTAATCAGTAGTTGAGACTTCACTAATTGATTTAAAACTTGATTTATGTTTCTTTCCATATTGACAAGGGTCACAAAATTTTGATGAATCAAATCTAAGCTCCGGTAGATCCTTAACTAATCTTTTCATAGAAAGTTTGCATAAGTTCCTAAGGTTACAGTGTCCTAACCTTCTATTCCATAACCAATAATGATCTTCCATTTCACTAAGGAAAGGTAAGTCTTGTCTCCTAAGGTCATCTATGTTTAGTGTGTAAACATTCTCTTGCCTATAGGCAGAAAGAATAAACTCTTCTTTGAAATTGTGTACTAAGAACTTGTCATTCCTAAAATTCACAACGTAACCTTCATCACATAATTGTCTTATGCTAATGAGGTTGTTCTTAAGACCCTTAACAAATAAAACCTTTTAAATCAAAGTTTTTTCAAGAAGAACGAAGTTACCTATACCAATAATTTCTCCCTAAGCATTATCTCCGAAAGTTACTTTTCTTCCTTTCATGTTGATAATATTTTCAAAGTAATTTTTGTTACTAGTCATATGTTGGGAACATCCACTATCAATGTACCATGTATTGATGTTGGTAATTTCTTTATTTTCTTGAAAATAAGAAAAAGTTAGGTTTTCGGAACCCAGACTTTCTTGGATCCGAAAATCTCAGAAAGTAAAATTTTAGGTACCCACGTCTTTTTAGAAAAATAGGCTTTATGAAATACTAAAGACTGAGTTTTGTTTAGGGAACAATTTTTTACCCAATTCCCACCACACAGACACTAAGTATAGAATGGAGAACTTTGAGGAACAAAATAATTGTTACTAAAAACTGGTTTAGAACCAGTATAACCAAAACCAGAACTATTCTTTAGAGGTCGGATTTGAGAATACATTTTATCAAAATTTTCCTTACCGAAGGTAAAGTTTGACAAACACTTCCTCACAGAAAATATTTTGGATTTCAGTTTGATAACCAAGTTATTGTCTTCTAAAATATTTTATTTTAAAATATAGTTAGGCTCGAAAACATTTTTCTTAGAAATTACATTTTCTAGATCCTTAGAAATTTTATTCTTTTCAGAATTTACTTCCTCCAGATTCTTTGAAATACTTTCAAAATCAACCTTTTTCTTATCAAGATATTTAGAAAGATATGATATTTCCTTAGTAAGAATAGTATTCTTAGATTTTTCCTTATCAAGATTTTTCATGAGTTTTGAATTCTCAATCTCAAGAAGTTTGGAAAACCTAGAAACTTCATCATAGGTAGGTAAAATATTAACTTCATCAGAAGAATATTGTTCATCAGAATAGTTATAGTATTTATCATTACTATAACTAGAATTTAAGGAAACATTGGTCATTGATTTAGTATTGTGTACCTTAGCCATTAAACAATGATTTTCAATAGGTAGTCTAGCTATTAAACCAAGATTCTTCTGTCCATAAGATTCGTAATATGACAATTCATCTGAAGAATCTCCACTACTGGCACTCTGGGTGTCATTAGCTTTCAAGACTTTCTTAGATTTAGCCTTTTAGTTCTTCTTTCTGTTTCTATCAGAATGATTTTCCTTTATTTATTTTCTATTATTCATAGGACAATCAGGTCTTATATGTCCAGCTCTCTTGCATTCATAACATGTAACTTCTGAATCTTTCTTATCTTTCCTTTCTTTCTTCTTGTTTCTAGATTGAAAGTTCCTCTGTCCATCTATCTTGTTCATTCTTCGAGCAAGATTTTCTAAATGATTCTCTGAGTATTCACTTACACTAGATTCGGATTGGATAACAACCTTATTATATTTAGATCTTGTAATTCTCTCAGAAGTCTTAACTTTCATATGATTTGAAGTTGTAGTAAATGCAACAATTCCATTCTCATTCTTCTTCTTTACATTATCAGCATCTCTCTTCATTCTAGTCTCATATTGATGAAGAGTTCCGAAAAGTTCATCAAGAGAAATCTGACTAACCTTTCTATTTCCATCAATAGCAGTCCTCTTGGATTCCCATGCATTGGGAATGATTTCTATGATCTTATCAACAATAGCTTCATCATCTAATCATTTATCACCCATGGATTGTAAACTATTCACAATATTCATGAATCTTTGTTGCACCTTACATATGGGTTCTCCATAAGGAAATAAGAAACCATGATATTTATCTCTGAGCATGGCTCCTCTAGTTTCAATAACTTTGGATGTTCCAAAGTGTGTAACTTCAAGTTTCTTCCAAATAAAATTTTCTACTTCACAATATGAAATTTTTCTATATATATTTCTAGTAATGGAGAAAAGAAAAGTATTGTATACCTTATAATTAAGTTGGTATTCATGCTTTTCTTGATTGGTAAAGGTATTAACTTCTTTGTCAGGGATTTTATATCCTCCAGTAAGCATAACAAAATTATCAACACCAGTATTGATAATGAAATTCTTCATACGATATCACCAATATTCATAATCATTTCCATCAAAAATAGGTGGTCTAGTTGGATTGAGATTGTCTATGGAACCAACATTGATTCCTGCCATATTTAAGAAAAATCTTTCCACACAAACTTGTTAATAGTAATAAGAGTTTGTAAACAAGGAAAATATTCCTGAGCAAGAAAAATATAGAACAAGAGTATCTCTAGTAAAAAATGAATCTGAACCATACGAGTTCGAAAAACTGATTCTGTAAAATAATGAGATGAATTCTCTTCTGAATCTAATCGTGAGATTAATTTAGATTGAACCAGTCCTCTAATACCGATTTTTTAATTGGTATAGGGTACACAGTCACCAACCTCTGATACCAATTGTTGATATGGTATGTGAGTATGATATACTCTATAATACCAAATGTAGGATCAAAATAAAAGAGATACTGTATGGAGTATCTAATGATGCTCAAGATACAAGAGGGGGGTGAATTGTACACTTTAAAAAAAATCTTTTGGAACTTTTAAGGATGGTTATGTTTAACAAGGTTAAACAAGGTAATTCACAAAACCTCTAGTTCTACACACTTTCTTGATTCCGGAAATATGATTCCGAGAAAGTGATTTCGGAAAATATGGTTCCAGAAATGAAACATAATGAAAGTTTACAATGATGAAGATTCCACCTTAAAGCGTATAGAATCTTACTAAATTAGAGTATAAGTATAAGTAACTATAAGATAATTATACTTTCCTTGACAATACAAATGCAGTGGAAAACTTGTAACAAAACAAGTTACAAGTAGTAAATCTTTTAACCCAAAGAGAAGTGTATCCAACAACCTTGGATAAAGGACCCTTGATTTATACTTTAAAGAAAGCATGTCTTACCCACACTAGGGTAAGCCCTCGATACGAAGATCGGAGTCTGTCTCGCTATCCCCGCAAGCCCTCAACTTCAAGGTAGTCGGCACCTCTGTCTTCCTATCCCCGGAAGCCCTCGATTGTACACATCAACAATCGGAGTTGCACAAAGAAAATATGAACAAGAAGTTTAGTATGCACAAAGAAATAAAAGTCTCTCTCTAGAAATCACCTCAGTAGTATGTAATCTCTAGATTGATCAACTTTTCGTGTGCTCTTTCAAATGAGCTCCTATTTATAGGAATGGATTCAAAGGTTGCCTCCCTCTTCCAACGGTCATATTTTATCTAGAATTTCAGAGGGACTTGTATACGTGTAAATCAAACAATGGTTAGTTAGTAACTGAATGCATGAAATCGTTTTATAACAGAAACAAGTGTAAGAAAAAATATGGTTACATAACTAAAATCCAATATTCGAAATGTAATCAAATAAATGTTTGGATTCTAAACAAAAATGAATTTGGAGTCTATAATACTAGGATATTCAGATTCTGTTTTCTAGGAATTCGGAACCTAGACTCTATAGAATTCTGGAGTCTGAATTTCAAGGAAATTCGGAATCTGGATTCATAAGAATTTGGAACCCAAACTTACAAAGTTCAGAGTCAGAGTTCATGAGAATTCGGAGTCATAACTCATAAGAGTTCGGAGTCAGTATTCATAGAACTCAGAGTCAGAACTCGGAAGAGTTCGTAACCAAAATTTGTATTCAGAATTTGGAGTCAAAACTCAGAAGAGTTCGTAACCAGAATTTGAAATCAGAATTCAGAGTCAGAACTCATAAGAGTTCATAATCAGAATTTGTATTCATAATTCGGAGACATAACTCAGAAGAGTTCGTAATCAGAATTCTGAAAATTCAGATCCTAAAATAGAATTCTTCATATTTAGGTATTTATAGGATTTTGAGGTTTTGGTTACAAACTGAATTTTACACTTAGAAAAATTATGATATGAACAATAAAAACATGGTAAGGATAAATTTCCTTGGGGAATGAAATTTTTCCTTATAGAAGTAAAACACTGGGTAAAAAAAGATTTTCCTTGAGATAAGGTGTTTGTGATTTTCAAAACGAGAAGGAATGGTAAAGTCAAAAGGAAATGTTAATGACTTAACAATATCCACCAATTATGAAGGAATGGTAAAGTCATATGGGAAACCTTATTTACTCAACAGAATCTTGAATTAACTTCTGTTTATCAAAATTAATTTATCATTTGATTCTTCTTCCTTTCAATTGAATTGTAACATGAATGATACAAATGTAGTAAGGTTTGTATATTAAATACTTGTTTTTATAGGGTTTTTAATTCATAATTTTTTATGATGAAATTATATTATATATCTCTCCCAAATATTATATAATTTATTCTATAATATTTATGAATTAATATTAAATTTTTTTGTTTATTAATCCTCTCATTAAGTAATCAGTAGCCAAAATAATGTATTGAATGTAATACAAAATTATTTCACTCATTGGTTAGTAATATTTCTATTCCATATCCATATTTTAATTAAAATATTTTACTGTATGGATTTTACCAAGAATAAATGAAATTATAATATAATTTTTAACCATGTTATACTTCATAAAAATTTTGATTCAAAATGTCTTCTTGTAATTTTTCGAATGAGGTATTATTGACTCATTACTCAAAACATGAAATGTATTTTTCTGTTAAGTTACATAGCAAGAATATATTTTCCCATATACATGACATATCTTTTATATGAATATTACATTAAAACAATCAATGGTTCTTTTAAATTAATTTTTTTCCCATTGAATTTTGTAAGTGTATTGATTTTAATTAGGTCATTTCAATTTAGAAATGGTGTTTCAATAGGAAATGTTTTAGTGATTTTTTAATGGTATTTTCATCTAATAAATATCCATTGATTTTTAATTTCATTTAATTAGGATATCATAAATTATTATCCACTATATACATTATTTTGATAGTTTTTTATTTTGATGATGAAATATTGATGAAACATGATTTCATTTCCATATGTTATGAAATGAAATACTAATAAATAATTTTATTATATTGAGGCCAACATATGAATTTTTTATGATTATTTAATGAGTTATTATGTTATATCCTTATAATTAATTGGTTTATGTTTAATGTTTTTTGTGCTCAATTGTTACATGGGATGTTATCCTAGTCCCAAAAAAGGGATTATGGAAGGTTTTACCATGAAAAAAAGAGTGTACATGGAAGGTTATCCCAAGATTAATAGTGAGTACATGTAATTTTATCCCAATGCAGATATAGGTACATGGGGGGTATAATAATCAAAAAATGTGATGAATTCTTTAGTGGATATATTTAATATATGATTTATAAGATTATGATTATGCCATTATTTATGCCACTCTTTTTTGATATGATATGATGAAAATTTTATTCTATCATGGCTTGTGTTCTTTGATTAATTTATGATTCAAGTTATATGAATTATCATGAATTGTTACATGAATCATTATTATATGAATTGTTGTATATGATTTCAAAATGTTAATCTCATATTTAAATATACTTTTTCTCATTATATGATTCCATATAATCATATATTGATATTTCCCCTATTTAATCTTAATAAAAATTGATGATACCCCTTTATTATGGATACTTTTCCCCATGAAATGAATAAATGGTTTAAGTATGATATGCTTAAGAAGGGTTCTAGTTCTGACAAACTATGTGGGAGATGTTGTAGATATTTTATATACTAGTTGTTTATGTATCCATCTTTCCAAATACAATAAATATTTAGGGTATTGGTGTTGCTAATAATTATAATTAATGAATATTCATCTAATAAGATGTATTATTTAATTATATAATGTTTTGGTTACTGTACATGGCATCAAATAAAGGTTTTATTATTATTTTAAGTAATGATTATAAAACATTAGTGAAAAAACTTTGGATAATCCAATGGGTAGGAGAACAACATCTGTTATATTAATTAAAGGATGTGTTTTTCTATAAAAATTCATTCCTATATGGATACTATTATGTGGATGTGGTTTTTGAATAGACAAAAATATGGGTAATATCTCAAAATAGGTATAATTGGTATTAATCCAATATTCGATGGTGCATGATTAGTGGTCCTGAGACTACATGCCTAGTGAGAAACTCCCATGGGATATTATTTGTTTAATTAACATTTTATTTATAATATATTCATATGGGTTTGAATATATGATTACCATATATATCATAGGATAAATATAAAATTTAATTGGATGTAAAAAGGTTTCATGATTTACAAATCCTTTGAATGATATTTCATGATTGAACACTCTTACTAACTCTGCTTAACGTTCATGTCAACCATTTTTTGAGGCATTGAAGATGGAGTTATTATGTAGAGGTGGTGATAGGAATGAAAAAAAAATTAATTATCTTATTTTATATTATTAATATGAATTTAATTATATCATCAAACTTATCTTTTAATGTTAGTTAAAAGCCTCAATGAATATATTTTGAATTAGAATAAACAACTCTTAATGGTATAATGATCAAATATGAAGTCAATTATTCTTTTGGGATTGATATTTGTGGGAATATTGTTCCTCTATATATTTTTAATCATCCACTAGTTTAATTAGATTTGATTATAGTCTTGGAATGGGTTTCAATATGTAAATCAAATATCAATTACTAATGAAGGAAAGTCATGTTTGTTGTTACAAACATTCATATGGTTATCTATTGGTGCAAGGATAAATTAGAACCACCAATGGAAATTACATCCATTATTGGGGTATTGATTCCTATTTAAAGGGATAATTTCTATTAAAAGGTTGGGGAAAAGAACAATGTTAATGATATTAATATTTTATTAGAGGTGTTTATGTCATTCTAGAATAGCTTCATAACATTCCTCCCAATTGTGATCTTATATTTTCAATAATTCTCATACATGATCCCACGCCTATTTAAGTGAATTTATATAGAATGAAACAAATTTAGTTGTAAAAATTGAAGAAGAAAATATTTTAAAATCATTTTAAGGGATTAATTTGAAAAAGTTCACTACCTTGGGGTGAAGCTATCCTTTTTTACAATAAGAAAGATAGATCACTGAGTTTCTTTATATGTTATTGGAAAATTAACAAAATCATTGTAATCAATCAGTTTAATCTACCTTATAATGAATTTTTATTTGATAAATCATGATTATGTATATAATTTTTCAAGATTTATCTTTGATATTGATAAAATTAGTTGTAGGACAAAAGTGAAGAGATAACCAAGACATCCTTTCAGTAAAGGTATTGATAATACGAATTTATATTCATGAAATTTGGTATTAATAATACCTAAAATATATTGATTGATATAATGAATTGAGTCTTTGGATACTACCTTGATTAGTTTTTTGTGGTGTTTTTTGAAAAACAAATCTTATATATTCAATAATCAAGTAAGGGTTATTAGTGGATCCGTCAGAGATGAGTATTATTAAACATTGGCTAAGAGAAAAAATATGTTAGTGATATAAATTATTTTCATTGATTTTCTAGATATTATTAACACTAATTTAAGGATTTATTATGACTATCTAATAAAATCTTTATGTTATCCTAAAAGGTAGTGTAGTTACTATAGATTGATGAATGTTATGAAAATTGCAATGAACTTAAGGTAAGGTCAGTAATATAACATGTGCTATCATTAACTTGTAGTATAGAACTATTTATGTTTTTTAGTGATGCATCTAATAATGGGATGAGATGTGTTGGTATTTAGAATTACATTTTGATATATTATACCTCAATCCAATTGATGGTTCAAGAGGAAAACTACTCAAAACATGATTTGGAGTGGAAAAAGGATATATTTTAATTAATTATATCAATGAATTATCTTCATGGAGAAAGTGTGGACATCTATAGTAGTCATATAAGATTAAATTATATATTCTCCTATAAATAGTTTAATATTCTCTAAATAAGATAATAGGAGTTGGTTAAAGATTATAACTACTCAATACATGACCACCTATTGAATGAATATATTGTGGTTAGTATATTTATTCAAATATATCATTCTATCATATCTATGATTAGGAGAGAAAAAGACCAAATATTTATGGATTTACAATGTATAGACCAACAAATCCTAAAGGAATGAGAAAAGGCTTTTCTTTATGAAATTTACATTCAAACCCCAATCCATGTGATGGATATGAAGGCACAAAATCATGACATGTATAGATACAAGGGAAGGTGAAAATAATTTCATTTTATTCACCTTGATTATTATTGAATTATTAGGTTTCTAAATTGACTATATGTCACATCAATACAGCACATGAAGAATAATATATTGTAAGAATATCATAGTTCGTCGTTATGTATTCATCCCTAGTGTATGAAGTTCTATAAAGACCTTAATGATAATTTATAGTTAGATTACATGAAGATATATAATTTAGAGTATGTATCTTGGTTCTTAAAATTTGAAAAAGTTAATGTTGAGTTAAAAAATCCTAAGGGGATATTACTACCATTACCATAATCCATATTAAAATTGTAATACTTTACATTTTATTTCATTGATCGACTCTTGAATACATATAAGGAAATAAAGGTATTTAGTCTATATTCAATCACTTAATGAAGTTATAACATATCATTTATATTATATATGAATTTATTCCCAATAAATATTCCATTATCTATAATAAGTATGTGGTAATTCTAGATGGGCTAAAACATTCTACTATATCTAACCAAGATCTATTTTTTACCTCAATGTTATATAGATTTCTTTAGTAAGATCTAGAAAAAGACTTGTGTTTCTATAATAATTTTAATTCATAGATAGATGGTATAACTAAAATTTCTATTTAAATCTTAGAGGATATGTTGAGATCCTATTTTCTGGATTTCAGTGGTAGTTTGAATAAAAACATCCTTTTATCATGTTCTCATAAAAATAACTTTCACATAAGAATTAATATGGATCCATGTAAATACCTATATATAAAGAAGTGTTGTACACTAAAATGTTGACATGAACTTTTAGAAGGAAAAATATTGGGAAATTATCTTGATAAAAAATGGAAGAGAAGTATGGACCCATTAAAAAACATGTCAAGGTAGCTCCTAGTTGAAAAAAGTGTCATGATGAAAATCATCAGTGAAATCTAAAATTAGATGATGGGGAGAAGGTTTAACTACTAATTTACCTAAGGAATAAGTTTTTTATATTTTAAATGAATGAAATATGTGTCCTAGTTATATTGAACCCTTTTAGATTCTTGATTCAGTCTTAACTATAGATTATCCCATTTCACTTCAACTGAACCAGACTCTAGATCAAGATGTGTTTCATTTATTTATCTTGATAAATAGCAAGCATGATTTATCACATGCACTAAACTCATAGGTTATTCTACTAGAGAATAAAATTTCTTATAATAAATAAATCTAAATCATGGAGCATAAGGTTGGTTTTTTAGGGAGCATTACCACTCACATGGTTAAAATTAATTGTAGGAATCACAATGTTGAAGAAGAAACATGAGAAGGTGTTTTTGTGATGAAGCGAAAATATCCAAATTTGATTATATGAGAGGTAAAATATCTTGAGGATAAAATTAATTTCAAGAGGTTTAGAATATAACACCTCAATATTTTATATGTATTTATATTTAAATAAATATATGGTAATTAATATCATTTGTTACACACAATCTCGAGTCTAAATGAAAAGTGATATATTATTCTATTATAACCTCAAAGTTAATTCATATGAAAAAAAAATAGTAATAGGAATATTATGAAAAATATGTATAAAGGTTTTAAACAATGGATATTTATTGATTAATTAATAATAAATAAGTACTAAAATATTTATTACAATCATTTTATGCTTCAAATTTTTTATCATTAGATATGTATTTTGAAGAAATTTTTGAATTAAAATTATATATAATTTATTAAATTTTTTAGGAATTATATTTTTAAGAATTAGTATGATTTTTGAAATCATCATTTTAATATTAACATATGGTTGATTTTTTGGATTTTTCTAAAAATATTAATTACTCAATGGCTAGTTATAATATAATTTTTTTGAAATATACCTTTATTTTCATTATATAATGTAATTTAAAAGAAAAAAATGTTTTTAATTTTATCTTAAAATAAAAAACCCTAATTTAATTTAAAATAATCGAATTAATTACATAGGTATTTGTGTTATACTTGATTTTAGAATAAGATAAATTTTTGGCATTAATACATATATGTCTAAAAACTGTTTTTTACATGAAATGTGTTTTCATATTAATAAATTAAACTAATATCCATTGATTAATGGTTTTAATGGAATTTATAACTTTTATATTTAATCAAATAATTTATAATTCATTTTATTTTTTTAAAAGGAATTTGACGGATCTACTTTCGATTTTAAGCTTAATAAATCATTTTTTCTGAATATGTTTTCTTTTTTATTTCCACACATACATAAAAATAAATTCTAAAACATATATAAATTTAATATATTGAAATATAAGCCATATTTCAAGATCATAATAATTAATAAAATTAAATAGGTTCAATATAATTTGTTTTATAATGAATAGTAAAAAAATGTGGTAACCATGGTTAAGGTTAAAATAATTTTATCGGGGGTTAAACAAAGTGATAAGGGTAGTAATTCCAAATAAACTTGTATAATTAATATTAGTTTGATATATTTTAATATAATATTATCTTACCTTCAAATTCATGTCCATATGGATACCCTTTCAGAAAGTACCTGACCATAAATATTTCAAATTCAAGTGAATATTATACAAATTCAATTTCATACATTCTTAATGATCTTATAGGTGTAAATTTTTATATTTCTAGGACCAAAAAATTACATAATAAACACATATACTGAAATTTGGAAAACTCTTTTTTAGTATCCATTTCACAATAAAAAACTTTTAAAAGGAAACATGTTTTATTTTCATGACATATCTTCACCACTTCCATTTTTACCCCATATTTTTCCTAACTCATCCTATGAAAACATTTTAAAACATGGGATTAGAACAAAAAATTTATTAAAGGATATAAAAATAAATAAATCCATTATAATGTTGAAAAAAATTAAGTCCCATAAAATATTTACATTTATATCATTAATCATTGAACTTATTAAATAAATCATTTACACATGAAAATATATATATATTTTTTTCAAAGGAAACATTAAAACCCTATAGCATGAATATATAAAACAATTTTGAATCATGGGAAATCATTTTCATATCGATCATACATATGGAGTAACCCTCATAGTTACTGTAACTCACCAAGGTTTAAAAAATAAATTAAAATACAAGAAACATTGAGTCTCTATATAATGGAATTATTTTACAGAGATAGTGATAAACTTTCTGTCAAACATAATTTTATCACTTCTATTATTTGAATTTCGAAAAACAGACATCTACGGTTTCAACTAGTAAGTTATTTGGAGTCTGATAGAACCAACATGATTTTGGTGTAATAGTAACATACCCTTATGAATAGTAATATGAATAGTAATATGACCCAAATGAATAGTAAATTACATTACTGTTTTATTGTCTTAAGGTTATAAGATAATGAGACCTTGATTAATTTTTCAAGGTGATATAAAATGAGTTATAGTTTTAAAATTGTTATTTTTTGACTAAATTATTATTTTATTTAAAAATTAAACTAATCATATTTAGAAAGTTATTTTCTAAAAGTGGTGTCCATTTTTAAATTCAACCCATCAAAAAATTGTTAGGGTGGTTTTTTCGGTTTTTTTAGAAATACATGAATTCTTAATGAATGGTGAAATTTGATAATTTAAAAAAAATGCTATGTAAACGAATTTTGACATCATGCTTGAGTCATGGATGATGTAAATGGTCATTTGATTGAACTCTAAAAATCTATTTACTATTTTCAATCACATGAATCAGGATTATTAATATTCTTGAGAAAAAATATTAAACTAATGATTAAAATAATGGAAAACCCTTCCTCTCCTCCACTATAAATACCACCCTCACACCCCCTCTCCCTCTAACACCTCTAAAACATTGATAATTGTATAAATTATGAAAAATTCCCTTACCAAGGCTCTTACCCATGTCTAAGACTTTCTGGTGTCACCAAAAGGCCAAAATCAAATGCCTTAAGGACGATATCAAGTAGAAGAGATCAAGAGGTAAAAATACCCTTTCATTTTCTTGTGTTTTCTTTTCAATTATTTTCTTTTCTTATACACTCTTCACCTCCCCTTATACAAGAGGAATTAAAGTTCCAAAATAATATATATTTTTTATGTTATCGTTTTTATGGAAATATTCATCAACATACTTCCTCTCTGCTTCCTCTTAATCAAAAAATAAAAACATCGACCGTGATGTGTCGTTTTATCGACATCAGGGATGATGTGTATTCAATTTCCATTAATTCCTTCAAATCTGGTTGTAAAACCATTTTAATGGTTGAAATATATTTTAAATTGTATGATATAAATTCTTTTGTATTCTCTAGTTTACATATATACATAATATTAGGTAATATAATGAAACAAGTTTGTGATTATTAAAGAACCACCAAAATGATCTAAACAGATATCACTAATGATTTATTTAATCATTCATCCTCATTACATATAACCAAAATTATTTATGGAATAATTTAATATTCTAGAAACATATTAATACCATTTAATTCCACTTCTGTAATTTTTATTCCATTCGACAAGGAAATCATTTATGAACATACCATGGAAATCATGTAAAGCACACTCCCAAAACAATGGAACTAATAGAATATTATTAATAAATGGGTTGAATGATGTTATAAATGATCATATAAGGTGTTATAAACATGTTTATGTTTCTATAAAATATTAATAACACCCATTTAACCATTATAAATTAGGTTTAAAGAAGTTTGAAGTAAGACGAACTCGAGGTAAGGGAATTCTTAACCAAATCTCCATTCATTGGCTTAACCATATACTTCATTGATTATATTGTAAACAGAATATTTTTGTATGTAATTTTGTTTATATTATGTTTTATTATGTTTATTTATATTTTATAAACATATTCCAATCATTTTATTGATTCTCAAATCAATGATATCATATTTTTAAGGGCTTCTCTTATAAAATCCTCTTTAAAACTTCTAGTTTTACAAAATTCAATGTGAATGTTTTTATGAAAGTATTCTTGATTTTTTATTATGTCATTGTTCTTTGGAATTTTTTATGATGAAGTTTGGGACCTATATCTCCCTCCAATGAATTGAGTATGTGTAAGTTTTAGGTTGGTTTTATGGTTAATTCAACTGTAACTATGATGGTTACACCTTAAGGTAGCCGTGAGGGTTATATTTTAATGTAGTCGGGATGGTTACAAATCATAAGGTAGCTGTGAGGGATAAAATATATTTAAGTAATTCTCCAAGATACCATTATAGTTTTATATATGTTCTCTAATTTTTTATTTAAATCTCATGTTTTAGAAATTTATTATATATGGGTGAGAAGTATGTCTTTGTTAAAACGATTTCATATGTTTATATGTATTCATTGTCTAAAGGTTTATTTCCCTATTTTTATATCCCTTACTGATATTTTAATGTTCATATCATGATTTTTAAATTTTTTTCATGGGATATAAGTATTTTTAAGATACATAGTGATGTCAAGTTAAATGTTATGAAGATTTGTAAAAGATATCATGTAGTTGCTTTGTGTTAAAAAACTATGTTTTAGAAGAAATTGATATTATTTTAATGGTACCCAAATTGTATTCTTGTTGGTTGATATGTATTATTTATGTCCTAAATTTCTAAAACTCTAAACCTAAAAAGATCTTTGGGAATGTACAGAAGTTAAATCTAGTTAAAATAGCTAGATTATGAAATGTCTAAGGTCAGGTCCTTAAAGTTTGTATTAGAGCACGGTTTATATAACATTAGTAGATATTATTATGTTAACAAAATACCATAAATAATTTTTACCTTATCATTATGTTGAAATGGTATAGAATTTAAAGGTTACCATGTTACTTCATCTAAGATATTTCTATTCAGAATGGTTTTCTGAAGAAGAAACAGGGAAGCTGAAGTTGGAAGTAACATAGAGGCCGATATCTTTCTGAATCCACAGTTGAGAATAGTGGAAATTGAAACCGAGTAGTCTGTGAAAGTATTTTATTAGCTTCCATAGTCAATAAATTGTGGTGGAATCCATGCAATAGAACAACTAGAGCTACCACAAAGGAACATGAAGATAGTGGAACATTTTGGGAGGAAACACCCTTCTGCTTTCAGTGGATCTTATGACCCAATAGCAGTGAAGGATAGATTGGATCCCTTGAAAATATATTCTATGTTTTGGGATATTCATATAATCAAAATTTTAGTCTTTACCTTTATCATTTTGAATGTGAATCTGATTAGTGGTCGTCAATGGTCAGTAATATCAGGGATAGAGAGGAGATTGAAGCCTTGGAGTGGGATGAGAATTTAAAAGTCTTTTACTTGAAAAATATTTTCCTAAGGTGGTTAAACATAGTATGGAGAAGTAATTCCTTGAATTGACATAGAATGAGAAATATTAATTAGATTTTTATGAAGAAAACTTCACCCGACTGGCAAGGTATGCTCTAAATCTTATTCGGGATCTTGATAGAAAAATCAATCATTTTTACTTAGAGTTAAATCCAAGATACTGAAGGGAATTAGCCTCCAATAATTTAAAAGTTATGAGAAACTTATTTGATATTACAAGAGGGTAGAAGTGGAGTTTTCTGATGATCGATTTTACTTTGAAAACAAATAGAAGAAGAGGTCTTGATGGAAAATGATGGGTAAGAATCAATCAAATAAATCTGATGGAAGAAAAGTCCAGTTTCTAGTTTGTGAAAAGTGTGGTAAAAACCACCCTGGGGAATGTCTTACAAAAACCGAGAAGTGTTCAAAATGTTGTATGTTTGTACATATGGCTCCATATTGTAATGAAAATGATCTTAAGATCAATTCTGATAAGAAAACTGTAAAGTGTTTCAAATTTTTTGAGATGGGCTATTATGAAAATGTCTACCTAAAGAATTATCTAAGTGATGGAAAACATTCATACTATAAGCATAAAGGTCTAGTGAGATCATTTGTGACTATGTTAGCATATTTCAGGCCATCCAATGAAGTGTTATCAGGTAATTTGTTTATTTACTCAGATTTTCCTAAAGTCTTATTTGATATCAGGTCTACACATTCCTTTATTTTGGAGAAATTTTCTGGTAAATTGATTTATCACCTCAACAAATGAGACCAGAACTTATTGTTAAAACACTAGGGGAAATGTTACTGCAAAAAATGATTTTTAAGAATCTTCCTTTTATTATCTATGGAAAAATATTACTTTAAAAACTTGTTTTTTTCATTGGTGGAGTTTGATGTCATTCTGGTTATGGATTGGCTTTTTGTTTATCATTCTAATATTGATTTTAGATATAAAGAAATTGTTTTTATAAATAGTTTAATTTTGTAAATAAAAATAAACCCATAAAATTGAAAAATTATCAACTAGCTGAGAAAGTGTTGAAATATGGAAATTAAAGTTATCTTTCTCATTTTGTTGAAAACAAGGGAACTAATCATATTAAGGATGTGTCAGTGGAAAATGAATACCTTGATTTTTTTCTTGATGAGTTACCTGATGTTATACCCGATCGGGTAGATGAATCAAAAATTGACCTAGTTCCTGTTGCTAATACAATTTTAAATCCCTCTTATCAAATGGCTCAAATGGAACTACTTGAATTGAAAAATTATCTACATGAGTTATTTTATAAAGGATTCAATGATCCTAGCACTTCACTATGGGTAGATCCTGTTTTATTCCTTAAAAATAAATATGGTTCCTTGAGACTTTTCATTGATTATAGATATTTTAATAACATTTATGTAAAGAATAAGTATCCTTTACCACACATCGATGAATTGTTTTATTAGCTCGAGGGAGCCCAGTATTTTTCCAGGATTAACTTGAGATCTGGGTACTATCATAAAAAGGTGAAGGAGGATGAGATTCCAAAAATATATTTTCAAACTAGATATTTTCATTACTAATTTTTTGTTATGATGTTTGGGTAAACTAATGAACCTATTATATTCATTGATCTTATGAATAGAATTTTTCATGAGTTCATGAATATGTTTTTGGTAGTTTTAATTAATGAAATTCTATTACATTCTATAAGTAAATATGATCATGAAAAACACCTAAGTTTTGTTTTGAAAACCTTAAAAGAAAAGATACTGTATGGAAAATTCAACAAGTGAAAATTTTGGTTGAAAAAAAATTCTTTCCTTAGTCACATTGTTTCTAAAGATAGAATAACTATTGATCCTATTAAAATAAAAGTGGTTGAATAATGACCAAAAACCAAAAATATTACTAAGATTCATAGTTTTCTTAGATTGGAAGGCTATTACCAGAGGTTTTTAGAAAACATTTAATGGTTATCTAGTACGCTAACTAATTTAACTCTAAAAGAAGTTAAATTAATCTAGACAAAAAATGTAATTATTGTTTTTAGGCATGCACAAGAATATTGGTGAATGCTCCATTTCTAACCCTACCTTCCATAAATGGAATGTTTTTCATCTACAGTGATGCTTCATTAAAGGGACTTGGTTGTGTTTTGATGAAGAATGATCAGGTAATTTCTTTTTCTTCAAGACAACTGAAATATCAAGAGTAAAATTACCCCACACATGATTTGGAATTAGAAGTTATGGTTCTTTCATTGAAAATTTGGAGGCATCATTTATAGGGAGCAAAATGTGAAATATTTACGACCCCAAAATTCAGAAGTATATATTCACTCAAAAGGAACTAAACTTGAGGCATAGAACATGGATATAATTGATAAAATATTATGATTATATGATCAATTACCATCCTTTAAAAGAAAACAAGGTTTTGGATGCCTTGGTCGATAACATCATTCATTATTAACCATGTTATGTTTGTAACATGACCCCTTTGATTAATAATTTGGTGAATTTTGGATTGAAAGTTGTTGGTTTAAAAAATTCCCCAGTTTTGATTTAGGTTTCAGTGTCATAATCTATGTCACACAGAATTAAGAAAGCGCAAAAGGAAGATGGGGAGTTATAGAGAAATGTAAAATTGGATAAAATGGGTAAGTTTCCAGAATTTATCATTGATAAAGATTGTGTTCTAACATTTGGAAAGAGATTATGTGTGATTTTTTATTTATATATGAAGAAATAATTATTGTGAGAAACTCATAATTCACCATTTTCAGTTCATCCTGGTAGTATAAAAATATATAGAGACCGTAGGGAGTATTACTAGTGGTATGGAATGAAAAGAGATATTGCATATTTTACTGTGAAATTTTTGACATGTCAACAGGTTAATGTAGAGAAGATGGTGCCGAAGGGAATACTTCTGCCTTTATTATTTCCAGAGTTGAAATGGGAAAGTATATCCATGGACATCATCATGGGAATACCAAAGAATTCTCGAGGAAACAATGAAATCTGGGTTATTGTTGATCAACTGACTAAATCTGCTCATTTCCTTCCTATTCAAGATACTATGTCTTTGGATCATCTTTATCGACTATACCTCAAAGATATTATTAGGTTATATGGAGTTCTTCTTTCCATTTTACCTAATAGTGATCCCAGGTTCACTTCTAACTTTTGAAAAGGACTTGAGAAGTCATTGATAACAGAATTAAATTTTAGTACAGATTTTCATCCTCAATCAGATTGGAATCCAGAATAGATGATTCAGAATTTAGAGAATATTCTTCGAGCTTGTTTAATGTATTACCAAGGAATTTGGTATCATCAAATTTTTTTAGTTGAATTTTCTTATAATAATAGTTTTCATTCTAGTATTTAGATGGAACCATTTGAGGCATTGTATGGGAAGTGGTGTAGAACTTGATGTTTTTGGGATAAATTAAAGGAAAGTAAGTTTATGGAACTAGAATTAGTAGAATAAGTGGCTAAGAAAGTGTAGATGATCCAGAAACACATGAGGGAAACTCGTAGAAGGCATAAAAGTTATGCAGATAATAGGAGGAAACACTTTTATTTCAAGGAAGGTGATCATGTTTTTCTTAGAATCTCACTATGGAAAAGTGTTATATGCTTTTGTAAGAAAGGAAAAATAAGTCCACAGTTCATTGGACGTTATGAAATCATAAAGAATATTGGACCAGTATCCTACTAAGTATCTTTTCCTCTAGGTTTCTCTCAGGTATACAATTTTTTTCATGTTTCGATGTTGAGAATGTATGTGCCAGATTCATCTCATGTTTTGAGCCTAGAAACAGATTAGCTGGAAGAGAACCTTTCTTATCAATAGAAGCCTGTTCTGATTAATGATTGACAAGAAAAAGTATTTCTAAATAAGGTAATTCACTAGGTAATTGTTTTATGGAAAAACCACATTTTTGAATAAGCAACATGGGAATCTGAAAATTCTATGAGGGAAATGTACCCTCACTTGTTTAATAAGTAAATAAAATTTGGGAGGATGAAATTTATAGAATATGGGGAGAATGTAACACCCCAAGGTTTTAAAAATAAATTGAAATACATAAAAAATTGAGTCTCTACAAAAAGGAACATTTTTTAATGAGGTAGTTATAAACTAGCCATTAAACATAATTTTTATGCTTCTATGGTTTTAATTTCTAAAAATATTCATCTACGGTTTCAATCAGTAAGTTATTTGGAGTCTGATAGAACCAACATGTTTTTGGTGAATAGTAACATACACTTATGAATAGTAATATGAAGCTAATGAATAGTAAATCATATTATTAATTTATTTTCTTAATTTTATAGGATAATGAGATCTTGATTAATTTTTCAAGGTTATATAAAATGAGTTATAGTTTTAAAATTTTTATTTTTAGAATAAATTGTGATTTTATTTTAAAACTAAATTAATCATATTTAGAAATTTATTTTCAAAAAATGGTGTTCTCTTTTTAATTATACATGTTTAAAAAGGTTTAGGGTGAATTTTTTGTATTTTTATGAAATACATGAATTCTTGGTGAATAGTGAAATTCGATAATTTACAAAATATGCTAAATAAATGAATTTCTACATCATGCTTGAGTGATGACTACTATAAATGGACATTTTTTTAAGATCGCATGCTCTCTTTACTATTTTTTGTCACATGAATCAACACTATTCATAGTCTTGAGAAAAAATATTAAACTAATGATTAAAATAATGGAAAACCCTTCCTCTCCTCTACTATAAATACAACCCTCACCCCCTTTTTCCTCTCACACCTCTCAAGCTTTGATAATTGTATAAATTATACCAAATATCCTTCCCAAGTCTCTTCCCCATGTCCAAAATCTTTCTAGTCTCACCAAAATGACAAAACCAAAGGCCATAAGGAGGATCTCAAGGAGAAGATATCAAGAGGTAAAAATCCTCTTTCATTTTCGTGTGTTTTCTTTTCAATTATTTTCTTTTATTAAAATCTCTCAAAATACCCTTATCTAAGAGTAATTAAATCTATAAAATCATATATATTTTTGAATTTATCATGTTTATGTATAAATTTTTCAACTTACTTCTTCTCGTCTTCCTATTATTCTAAAAATAAAAACATCGCTCATGATGTGTCGATTTACCGACATCGTGGACTATGTGTCTTCAACTTCCATTACTTCCTTCAAATCTGGTTTTAAAACCATTATAATGGTTTAAACAGAATTTAAAGTGTATTATATAACTTCTTTTGTACTCTAGAGTTTACATATAAACATAATATTAAGTTATATAAAGAAATAATTTCGTGATTATCGAAGAACCGCCCAAATAATCTAAACGGATATCACTGAGGTAAGGGAATTCTTAACCCAATCTTCATTCTTTATGTTAACCTTTGACTTCATTGATTATATGGTACTAAGAATAATTGTGTAATGAATTTTTTTTATATTATGTTTTATTTTGTGAATTTACATTTTATACACATATTCTTATCATTTTATTTATTCCCGTATCAATTATATGATACTCGTAAGGGACTTCCCTTATAAAATCCTCTTTTACACTTCTAGTTTTAAAAATTCAAAATGAATGTTTTTATGCAAGTATTTTTGTTTTTTTATTATGTTATGGTTCTAGGAAATTTTTCATGATTAATGGTGGGACCTATATATACCTCCAATGCATTGGGTATGGGTAAGTAGGAGGTCATCCGTATGGTTACTCCAAGTGTAACTGTGATGGTTACACCATAAGGTAGTCTTGAGGGTTATATCGTAAGGTAGTCGTGAGGGTTAAAAATCATAAGGTAGCCGTGAGGGGTAAGATATAACTAATTAATTCCCTAAGATACTTTTATGGTTTTATATATGTTCTATAATGTTGTATATAAATCTCATGTTTCACAAAGTAAGTATATATGGGAGAGAAGTATGTCTTTGTGAAAATGATTTCATATGTTTATAAGTATTCATTGAATAAAGGTTTCTTTCCTTATTTTTATATCCCTTATTGAGATTATTATGCATATCCCATGTTTTCAAATGTTTTTCATAGGTTATAAGGATGTCTAAGAAAAATAAGGAAGTCAAGTTAAATGTTATGAAGATTTTTCAAAGAAATCATGTTCTTGTTTTGTGTTAAAAAGTTTATGTTTTGGAAGAAATGGATATTGTTTTAATGGTACCAACTTTTTATTCATGTGGGTTGATATGTATGAGTTATTTCCTAACTTTCTAAAACTCTAAACCAAAAATAACTTTTTCAATGTAAAGAAGTTAAATCTAGTTAAAACAGCAAGATTATGTAATGTTTAAGGTCGGGTCCTTAAAGTTACATGTGGAATAACCATTGTGGTTATACTTGAATTAACCAAAATAATTACATGTTAAATATCCATCATGTTTATACCTAGAATAAAAATTGTAGTATTTTCCCATAATATCTTAGGAGAAACCTAATCAGTTAACTCTATCACTTTACCCAAGAAATTATACTACTATAACTAGAACTACCATTCATGTTTTTTATAGAACCATCTTTCCCTTTAGAAAATTCACTAGGACCATAAAATTTTCATAATATATGAAACCATGAACTCCTAAAAATAATCATTACTTTCATAAGAAAAAATTACTCAGTATTGATATATCATTTTTATTTAAATCCCATTTTTTAATATAAATTTCCATTAACAAATTCATGGTGATTTTTTTGAAGAAAACATGGAATATATTAATGTAATCTACACATAAAATAATTATTATGGTTTCAATAAAGTCTTTTTTTATATATACATTAAAATAGAACATTCCTTTTTATATTTTTATAAAGAATTTCAAAAAAATTAATTAAAAATACTCCTTTAGAAATAATTTAAAATAAATTAAAAAATTTATTGATAAATAAACTATTTCAATATAAATACATCCAAAAAATAATTTTAAAAATATGGAGTAGAAGAAAAAGTGTTTTAAGTTAAACATTAAAATAATATTTAGAATAGAATGTCCCTTCACATGAGTCTAACTCGTCACATTTTTTCTTTATCTACCTAAATGATAAACATAGGTCAATAATATTCTTTATCAATAACATTTTTTTGGATTACAATTATATTTATTTTTTCTCTTACCATGTTATATTTTATTATTTAATCAATTAATTTCACATCATATGCTTTGATGATATAAGTTTAAAAAGAACAAAATGGAATCGGTAAGTTGACCATGATTATAGAGGCCATTATTCCATCATCAACATAACAATAGTCATGAAATATTAATTTCCATCCATCAATTAAAATTTTAAAACCAATCCTGAATGATGGATATAAAAAATGAAATATCTTATAATCATTGAGACAATAGATCCTAAGTACTCATGAGTAACATTACCATTTTTCAATGATCAATATGGAAATAAGTTTTGTATTATTTTATATTTCCATAACTATCACGATAACATAAATATAACATTTCTTCATTAAATATAATTATATATGTCATCCATGTAATATGGAAATTAAAAACTAATCACATCGCTTCATGGAGGCAGTATTCCACACGTACGCACTAAATACATTATCTTTTCTCCATGAAAGGGAGGGTATGAAGGTAAATGATATATTATCTCTTCAGAATGATATATATATATATATATATATCATGAATATAATATATATAAACATTAATTTAATTACTATAATTCAGTGATGAGAGATTGGAATGTCAAATGAATTACATCGGTTCAATAGGTTGTAGTCTACCGTACAAACAAATGATGAATTAAAAAGTAACACTTTTATATAAAACCATATAATAAAAAGATTTAATAAAACCATTTCACTTTTTAATTAAAAATATTATATTTAATATTAATATATATCTCATGAATTAAAATAAATATGAAAATGTGTTATTCCATCATTACCTGGGTTGTAACAGACAGTATTCGGTGTGAACACAGATTAATGAAATGATTAAATGAGAGGTGAAACCAATAAACAATGATAACCTATCTATGAGACTTCATTATGGAAATGATTTTATATGATTATTTTTATTCCAAAATCAATTTTTTTTATTATTTTAATAATCTATCATGGGTTATGATTGATTTTTGATGATTTCCCATAGTTATGACTATTTATTTTGTTATGGAAATACCTTTTTACAATATTTATGATTAACGATCTTTGATTGATTGTGTATGATGGATATAACTTAGTATACATACCATTATACGTATATTATGCTCACTTATGACCATTGACTAATATCTCTTCTGTTCACCCTTACTAGGCATTTAAGTTCACCCATTCATATGATCGCTTCCCCCAGCTTATGAAGACATGTTTTATGTAGGGTATTCCTAAGAAGATTAATATGTTATAATATTATTTTGAGAGGTATGGAATATCTCTCATTAAATAATATTATTACATATCTCATATCAAAAGTCACTAAAAATTTAAAATGATGTTGTTTTTATGAGATGTATTCAATATTCATGTAAAATGATGTATTATATATATATGAAATTCTTGGGTCACCATATCTACTATTAGGTAATGGTATAGTTAATATATTTATATTTTTATTATAGATGCTTATTGAGAAATATGGAGATATAATAATATATTTGATAACATCTTGAATATTTGGTAACGTAGATATTTTGTGGGTTTCCAAAAATATAAATCCATGTTTTAATAGTAGAATGTCGATATGGTTCTGGAACTTATGCACTTGTTGGTAATAAAATTTAAAGTACTTGATTGGGTATTGAATCAGTCATCATAGGTTCATGATGGGTGGACCTATGACTGCAAAATGATATAGACACTCTTAGGGTATATTCATGGGTTAGTTTTAATAACCCTTATATAATATTGTTATGGATTTGAATAGATTATAGCCATGAATAAACTAAGTCAATCCTATGGTGTCATTTATTAAAATTAATGTGTTATTATTGAGATATATTATGAGTAATTATTAATGATAATATTATTACTGACTATGATTATTTTTTCACACACTAGTCTCTTTAGTCTTAGTTAATGCTTGGGCCAAAGAGGAATCATGTTAATGTTGAATGTAATGTTAAATGAAATGACTGCCCTCATGGGAAACCAAATTTAATGGGAGCTAATATGGAAAATCTGTTGTCTATTCTCGCCCAAATATCTTTTGATATGAACACTAACAGGAATCATGAAGAGATTCCAAACATACAAAAGAAGGAAATACTCATTATTGAGTCTTTTATACGGAAACATTTACTTTACTTCAATTGTAATTATAAGGAACTAATATTTGAGAAATTGATAATTACTTGTAAAAAGTATGTTATTTTATATAGATTTTGGAATATGAAAATGTTTTCACAGAATTATATCATTCTAATGGAAAAGTATATCACTGGTGTACTCTAATATAGAATATAAGGAAAGTATAAGATTTTAAGTCCAAGAAATGGGAAGAGTTTAAGAAAGTATTTTTTGATAAGTATATTTCCTAGACTCTTTAAATGAAAATGGAAAGGGAATTTTTTTAACTAAATACTATGGATGAAGAATCCATTAGTTCAAATTAGGAAAATTTCACCATACATTCATATTATGCATCCAGTTTTAGCATCAATCCTAAATGAAATGATGATTTAATCCTTACTAGTTTGAAGCCAAGTCATTAAATGTAATTTTCAATAAAATAAATTTATATCTATAAAGAAATCATCTGATTTAATCCCAAGCTATAATTTGAAATTGGAGACTCTCAGTGTTATTGTTTTCTTTGGATAAAAAGAGAATGATGGAATTTTAAGGAAATTCTAATTATAAAACACATAGTGGAAAGAAAATTCATTTTCCATAACGTCAAAAGTGTATAAGGAATAATTGAGTTAATTTAATTTTTGGCTCATTAGAATATCAAAATATATTAATGGAATTAATTTTTTCCATAGCATATGAAATACACGACACTGAGCCTAAACAAATGCTGAAATATTACTATTTTAATATGACCATTACAAATTATACATTGAATTGGGGGTATCAATATGATTATATTATGAAATATATTTATATTTCATATTAAATTAAAATTAATTTATGAATTATTTTTTAATATTCACTCAATTATTAGAATTTTTATTTTATGCTTTAAAATTTTGTTTTCATAAAAAATGATATTTATTGATTTTTGTGAGAAAATTTTAAAATAAATCATTAGTAAATATATTTGATATAATTAAAATAATTTTATAATTCACCATATCATGATTATATTATGATGAATTTTTTTAATTTTTAAAAAAAATCAATGAATATTGAAAATACTAAATTTGTTAAAAAATTATTATTTGCAAAGTAAAACTAAATTTTATTTAGTTTTATGATTTCATCAATACATTTTGATTTAAAATAATCCAATAACTTTTTTAAAATGAACATTATACATTATTTTAGTATAAAATCTTTTAATATTTAAGAGGATGTGTTTTCCTAAAAAACAAGTTCTCGTCACATTATTCCAATTTGATACTAAATTAAATACTTCCACTTATGGGTTTTAAATTTGAAAACTGTATTTATTATTTCTAATCAATGGATCCAATTTTTTTAAATAGTTTGTTATTATTTTTTCTCAATATATATAGTATCCTCATTAATTTTTGTACCACGATTATGGGTAAATCGTGTAATTGAAGATAAAAATAAATTATATAGTCTAGAAAATAGACCTAACCATGGATTAGATTTAATTTTATGTGTATTATTAACCTATAGTCATAAAATTTTTAAATATATGACATTTTCCCCATTTTTATGTGATTATAACCATTATTTTATTTTATTTAATGAAATGTCAAAGATGTCACACTCTAGTTTTTAATAACTATAATATTTTGAATTTGGGGATTACTACTGGATATGTATGGATATAAATATTAAATTAAAATAATAATGATTTATATTCGTAATTTTAATTTTTTATTCATTTTTAGTGGAGAAAATATTATCGAAACTTCCAACACAACACTGACATAATAATTATTCATATAATGGAAAAATAAAATAAATAAAATTAAAAATCTTAAAATTAGCATAGTTTTAAAGAATTAATGTTACCCAAAAAATTTATATGTGTGAATTATATATTATGGAAGTTTTTATGAATTGGAGTTGAGTTTAATTTTTTTATTTGTGTTATAAGAGTCAATGTAGATGAATAACTCTAAAATTGTCATTATTTATATTTTTTGAAAATAATATATCATTAAATGACATAAAATTCATAAAAATACTATAATAGGTCATGGTATTAGGATATGGTTGAAAAATTGACCATCTTCCATTTATGTTCCAATGTTCTTATTTATAGTAACAATCAAGACCATCCAAGCATAAAAAACATTTTCATTATAATTGTTAAAAAGGGGTAACCGGGTTTGTAAAAAATGTAAGGAAAAATATTTCATCAATACATCCCAAGAAATTATTTTATGATATTATTTTGACTCATACATGTAATATATTAAAATAATTTCAATTTGGTTCTATTTTGAAATCCAAATTAATTTATATTAAATTAGTATTTTAAGAAATTTCAAGAGTGACTCTCCCTTCTCTCATAAAATGGAACCACTTATTCTCATTTTTTCACACATCATAACTAATTTGGTTCTATTAATTTCCCTAAAAAATTTATAATAAAATCTCTAACAATTTTATAGTGAACTTATAATGGCTATAGTACCAATATTATAGGTGTTAAGGAGTTCAACAAATGATATTTTCCATTAAATAGGTACAGTTTTTACCGCATATTTTACTTTTATTTATTCTACTACCTCCTTAAAATATTCTTCATCACTAAAAAATTAATAAACAAATATCCTAAATATAATGATATGTTATTATGTTGATGTAATAACCAATATAAATCTTCTCTTCCATAAAATCTGAAATGAGACCATTATTCTTGTATACGGTAGACTACCACCTCATGAACTAATGTATTTCATGTTCCATCACCTTCTCTAAAAATAGGATCATAATGATGGAATTCTCATTTATATATTATATTAATGAAATATATATTATTATGAAAAGAAAATATACCATTTACCTTATTACCATTCCATTTATGGAAAATAATAATTTCATTCGTGCGTATGTGTGAACTGTCATCTCCATAAAATGATGTGATTCATTTTTCATCACTAAATAACAAATATTATATATGTACATATAGTTAAATAATTAATATGAAACTTATTATATTATAATCATTTTTAATGATGAAATAATATTTAAAATCTTTCCATAATGGTCATTCATAAATGGAAATGTTATTCATGCGTACGTACGACCTTCCATCTCCATGTTTATAACGTAGTTCAATTTTCCTAAAAATCGTTCGTGATATGTTTTAAAAGTATAATTTATGTAATAAAATTATAATTATTTCATGATCATAATTCTTGTTATGATGGAATAATGACCACTATTAACATAGTCAACATAACAAATCCATTTTTGACATATAAAATGAATATCATCAAAACATATGATGTAAATTTAATTTATTAAATAAATAAATATTGTATAGTAAGAGATAAAATAAATAGAATAAAAAATATAAAAAATTTATTAAATAATTAAATAATTGAAATATTTTTTATGTTCATGAATATTAAAAATGATCATGAAAAATCCGACTCAATGAAATGGAATTTATTTTAAAAATATTATTTTAATGTTACTCTTAAAACTCTTTTTATTACATATCAATATTTTAAAATTATTTTAGGGATTTTTTAATATGAAAATAAGTGACTTATAAAATTTAACGTATGATTATTTTTATTTATTTGGTGGTTTCTAAAATTAATATTCTTATGAGATGTTTTAACATTGTTTATAAAATACAAAACAAATGTTCTATTTTACCATATACAGTTATAATGCCACTCCCCAGTGCTTTAAATGTCATTTTATGTTTTTATTCCTTTATAAGTTTCCATGTTTTCTCCAATAAAAAAATTTACTTCAATTTTATATGGGGATTTCTTTTAATATTGGTTTTGATCAAAATTGATATCTAAATATTAAAAAATGCTTTCTTATGTGTAAAATATAATTTTTAAGACTGCACGCTTTAATATATTTTTACTATACTATTATACAGGGAAATTTTTTATGTGTATGGTTGGTTATATTATATATCAAGATTGGGTGAACCCATTATATCTCTAAAATTAATTTGGTAAATGAATGGATTTAACTGATTATGTTTGTACTATGAGATTATTGCAATATATTATGATGGTTATTCAATGTATAACTAAAATGGCTATTCAATGTATAACTATGATGGTTATTTTAAGGGTAACTATGATGGTTACTCTAACATATCCATGATGGTTATTCCATTTGTGACCATGAGGTTTACATCATATGTAAGATTTATATGAAAATGATTCCCCAATATTCCTATAAGTTTTAACTATTCTTATTATGGGTTTTAAAATTATAATTTGTAAAAATACATTTTTGTATATAAATTGGTATTGATTAATTTCATAATTTCAAGGAATAATTTGACAAACATATGTATTTTACTAATTTTCATTTTTTTTAAATGGGTTAATGGATTTTTTCATTATATTCCCTTACTGAAATTTCTTAATCATCCCACATTTTAAAATTTTATTCACATGATTAGGAGGGATAAAAATAAATTCAAGATGAAAATAGTGAATATGTGTCATGAAAATAAAACATGTTTCATTTTAAAAATATTTTTTTTGGAAAAAATGGACAAACAATAGAAGTTACCACTTTATAATATAGAGGTTTCTTATGTAGTATTATGTACTAAATCTCTTAAAGTATAAACCTGAAATATCTTTTTGAATGTAAGAGATTTAATTATAATTAAATTCACATGGGTATGAAATGTTAATGGCTGGAACCTGGTATTTGGTATGAGAACAAGTTTTGGATAACATTATGAGTTATGATTATATTAATATAATACTCTTAAAATATTTTTAGGATTGGTTAACTTGAAATGATATATCATTTTAATATTACCAGTTAGCATCATCTAAAATATATTATTTTCATAATGGTTTTCTATGCTGGAATTATGGAATATATAATAGCAATCCAATAAGATTATAATATACTTCCAAATCAGTAACACAAAATATTTGAAATTGGAACTGAAAAGTTTGATAATGAGATAGATAATTTTATTATTTATATAAATAAAGGTGGTATCCATGGCATAGAATATTCAAATATAACACAAAGTAACATGTTGATATTGTACCATTTTATAAAGAAACACCCTCTTGTATTTCGTAGAACTTCTAACCCAGTGGTAGCTAAGAGGTGGATTAATTCCTTAGATAAGATATTTTATGTCATGGGTTATGTGAATTAACAAAATCAAACTATTTTAATATATCATTTTGAAGGTGAATATGATTGATGGTGGACTTTTATTAAGAATACCAAATAGTGAGATGATCTTGATTCCATGGAAATGTAAAAATTATAAAAAATTTCTAGTGAAATATTTCCCTATAATTGTTTGGTTTAGGATAAAGAAATATATTTTGGTATTGTGTAAATAAGATTAAAATTAAAATTCCATGAATGAAGAAAAATTTTCATGATTGTTCAGTTTTGTGATGGATTTTATTTGGGATACTGATAATAAAATTAATAGATTTTACTCAGTATTGAAACTATGTTTACAAATAACTTTTGGACTCTTGGGAATTTAAATGATATGGAAATGTTATTTATTGTGATAATAAAGTTGAGATGGAGTTCATTGACACATATGTTCTCTATGATGTCAACTTTATTAAATTAGAAAGGTGTCGTGTAATAGAGAAAATGCAGATAAGAAGTTTGGAGGTAATATCCCAACATAATCTATGTGTGCTAAACAAAATTTCATGTAATTTATTATTGTAAATAAGAAATGTGGTAAGATTGGGAATATGGTGCATGAATGAAATGAAAATTATATTTTTAGTGGAATGTAAAATTTGTATAATCCATAAGTAAAGTTTATTAAATGTAGTGAAACGAGCCATTATTAATTTTAGTTTCTAATAAAGGTAATGAATTATGGGAAACAACATGAAAATAAGAATTAAGGTGTGGTGAGATCCTTTTCAATTAAAATAGTACATTTTGGTCCATAAAATAAGGTATTTATAGTTCTTGGGATCAATGTATTTTTTTAATGATTGGCCTATGGTCCAAGTACCATCAGATCATGGTGAAGGAGAATGACATTTCATAAGTAAAACTTCAGGCTAGAAATGAGCATTAGGAGTTATTGCCATTCCCTTTTGGTTAATAATTTACATAGGTTTATTTATGGATTTAATGAATATAGTATTCCATTAAATTTTTTATAAGTTTTTTTTTGATTTTGATGGTGATATATTTATATATTCGAAATGGTTATGAGGATCATGTAATACCTAATGATTATTCTTCCATAGTTTATTTTACAAAAAATTTGGAATTATATATTAGATGGAATATATACCTTTGAAATGTTGTGTGGTAGTAATTGTTTTTAGATACATTAATTTTAAAACATATGAAAAATAGATAAATAATAAATTAAGATAATATTTTCTTGATGGAAAGTAAATAAATATCAGTTAATATTGAATGGTTTCATGAAAATATGGTGTATAGAATGCTATAGTTTTTTAAAAATGTATTTAGGATTAATGGAATTTGTTAGGATTATCATCATATTTTTTGGGAATATTATCATAATTATATATTTTTTTAAAAAGGGAAACCTGTAAGCTGAGTGAAAGTTCATCACATATAGCAAGGCTAGGGGGATTCAAACCAAAACATATGGGAGCCATGGGTGCATGGTCTTTCATTGACCAATGTGATTTTTTTGTTAGTATCAAAAAAAATTCTTTACTTGAAAGATTTTATAGAAAAGGTTTTTTTGGAACAAATGTTTTTTCATAGATATAACCATTGTATTGAGAATGTGATTAGGTTAATAGGTGGTTAATTTTATTTTAGAAGAAGTTCACTATTTAGGGAACCTGATATGATTGTGTTTAATAGATCATTATATGATTTTATTTAAGATTAAAGGATGAATTATATATTTGATAAATTTATGATTTTATATATTTATAGTGATTCAAGCCATTTATGGATATAATTAGCATATCATGGAGATTATATGATAAGGTAATAAACATTTTTTAATGATACATTAAAATTGATTGATGTTATTAAAATGTAAATGTTAAATTTATCATGGAATAATATGTGACCAAATCCTTATTTTTTTGTATTTAAATCATAGTATGGAATATTTTAATGAATTCTAAAGATAGTAATTTATAGAATTATTTACTTTGGTCAATCCATATTCTTCTAAATTTTTGATACTATTGTTGAATTTATTTACATGAAGGTTCATTCATTTTGGAAATTACCAAATCTTTCCCTAAAAAATTTAGTTTTAGTTAATATCTTTATATAGGTGGAATATGTTATTATCATTTTATAAATTATGGGATCTAGTAGATGTCGATGAAAAATTTATCATGAATATTCATCATTAGGGTAAATTAATGACCTTTCAAATATTCATAGATTTACTGATTTGTGATGTTTAACATTCCCTTGATCATGCTCTATGTCATTATATATTAATCCATGGAAATTATTTTTTTAATCCATTTCCATAATTTCAAATCCCATTATTGTTACCCCATTTTGAAACATAGTTATTTTTTATTATTGATGACCATTTTACTTCTCTTTCCCTCTTTTAAGAGGAGGTCTTTAATACCCTTTTTACGATGTGGGATATAATTAAAGGAGTTTTCAATTGTTAATCATTTTATTAAAAAAATAGTTAAAATTTTGAATGAGAATTTTATTAAATATATGGATGATGAAATATACCATGATTTTAAAATAATGAATATGTTTAGTACCGTATAGAATATGTGATGTCGTGCAAAATGAACACCTAAATATTATTATTTTTATATGACCATTATAACCCTTCTATTGATTTGGAGGATATGAATAGGATTAAAAAAATGAAGTATTATATTTAATATTACTTAAAAATTTAATTTTATTGATTAATGATATAGAAATAAGAACTGAATATTTATAAAATTCATTTTATTCATCAAAAGTATGGTTTTCTTCAAAAATGATTTTATTACTTTTTTGTGGGAAAATATTAAAATTAATCTCTAGAAATTTTAGAAAATATATTTGATGAAATTAAAATATTTTATGAATTTATCATGTTGAAATTATCTTATGATTAATTTTTTAGAATTTTCAAAAAGAAATATTCACAATGAATAGTGAAAATACTGATTTTATTAAAAATTGTATTTTTATTTCGATTATTTACAATGTAAAATTCTATGTTAGATTAATTGTTATATTTAATTAGTTCCATTTTATTTAAAATAATCTAATTATGTTGTTTTAAATGAAAATTATTATTTCATTTTTTATAAAACCTTGTATACATAAAGAATACTTCATTCAAAAAAAATATTTTTGGTCATGTTTTTTTAATTTATTATGAAATTAAATTCTTTTAATTATGAGTTTAAAATTTGGAAAATTATTTATTTATTTTGAAAAAAAAAATTAAAATTTATTAAATTATTCTCTTTTATTTTTGGTTAATATAAATATTAACATTAGTGATTCTTGTTACCGTGGTTAAGGAAAAGTCTAGTTAATTATGTTTACAAAATGATATCGACTATAAAATGAACCAAACATATTCTTAAATTTTATTACTTTATTAAATATATCCAATAGTATTTATATGAATGAATATACAGTATTTTTTTGTCATTTGGGTGTTACTATTAACTTTATAATATTTTATATAATGAAATATTAAAAATATCACACTACTGTATTTAATAACATTAATATTTTTAACACAGGTATTACCAGAGGATATGTTCAGTTATAAATAGTATTTTTGAATTTAAATGACATATATTAATCATGGTAATATTTTTTTAATTTTCCTTGAATATATAATTATAATAAATTCTTACACAATGCTAATGCAATAATTATTCAAATAGTGGGAAAATAAAATAACTGATACTAAAAAAAATAAGTATAATTTAAAAATAATTAATGTGAAAAAATTAATTTTATAGATAAAAATGAAACATAATAGATTTTTGGATGAATTTTATTAAAATTTAATTTTTATTCATGGTGTTATAAAAGTCATAGTAAATGATTAATTCTAAAAAATTTGTTACTAATATTTTATGAAAATAATATTTTTTTAAATTTTATATGATTATTAATGATACTATAATTATCCAAGTGGTTATTATATGGTTTACAATATATACCATGGTCCATTTATGGGTGGTTTTCTATTTATTTTTACTATCTTTATCATCAAAATTTTAAAATCCTTAATGTCATGGTATGTGTGAAAAGGGTTAATAGGGGTTAAGCAAAAATATATGGGTAAAGTCCGAGAAAAAATATTATAAAAAAATTATTTTATTAGTGAATGAAAACTAATCCTAATCTTATATTACAATATTATCATTTTTGGTACATCTTAACATAGAAATTAAATTATATTGAAATAATATTTTATGAAATTTGAAGAGTATTTATCCCCTATCTTATAAAAGGGAACTACTTATTCTTATTTCATATTAAGTAAATTCCCATTTAGTTAAGACAATATCTAACCAAATACCTTAATAAAATCCCACCCTGTATTATAGAAACCTTATTTTGGGAAAAATACCAAAAGTCGTGGTCATATACTATTAAGTAAATGAAATTTTTCATAGAGGAGGTATATTTTTTACAACATATTTCTGATTTATTTCTTCATCAACCTCCATAAAATGTTCTTACACCATGATAAAATAATAAAAATAGTATAATAAATACATGATGATGTTATTTTGTTAATGTAAAAATATATATTCATCTCCTCCTACATCAAATGGGAAATTAATCTATCATTCATGTGTATGATTCCCACCTCCTCGCGTACCGGTTTAATTCATTTTATATCATTGTCTCTCAAGAATATATTATAATATAAGGAGTTAGTGTTTATATATGATATTCATGACATATTTATTATTCATAAAAGTTATTATATCATTCACTGTCGTACATTTCCATTCACAAAATAATGATTACGATGTTCTTGCATACATGTGGACTACCACCTCTATAAAGAGATATGATTCGATTTTAATCACAACATCATAGGGATGATATATAGAATTATATTTTATAATTACAATGGAATTTATGATATTATTATAATATTTTTATTAAAAATAGGTCATAAATTGTTTCAATAATTATTGTATAAAAATGGAAACAGTATTCATGTGCACGTATAAACCACCATGTCCATAATTAAAACCTAGTAAATTTATCTTAACAAATTTTAATTATTTGAATTAAAAGTATAATTTATGTATTAAAATAATAATTATTCCATGATTATTATAGAGGATATTATTAAATAATGACCTATATGAATATATTCAACTTACTGATTCCATTTTTGACTTATAAAATGAATATTATAAGAATATCTGATGAGGATTTAATTGATTAAATAATTATATATATCATGGTAAGTGATTAAATTAAAAGAATGATAAACATGAAGGTGTTTATTAATAATTTAAATAATTATCCATTGTTTATTATTAAGTAATATAAATAATGGATGTTATGATTCAATATCAAGGTAAGGGACTTTATTTTAAAATTAGTCTTTTAATGTTTCTATTAATTGACCTTTTCTTCCATGTCCATATTTTTTAAATTAAATTATCAATGTAATTATATGGAAATAAGTGATTTAAAAATGAAATTTAATTTTTCTTTTTGATTTCATTAAATTTTTTTCAAAAGGAATTATTTTCATAATGTTTTTACTTACTTTAAAAAATTCTAAAATAATTTTAATTTTTATATATAGAGAGATAAAAAAATTATCCCGCCACCACAACCATTATTTTATGTTTTGATTACATTATAATATTCCATGATTCCTTCAATGAAAAACACACCATCCTTTTATTATTTTATTTTATTTTAAAATTTATTTTAAAATAAAGGTATGTATCAATATATGAAAATGTTTTCATATTGGTGAATATAATATTTTTAAGTGTGAAAAAATTAATATATTATGATTATGTTATGAGACGTGGGAATTGTCTATGTGGAAATGTCGTTCCATTATAAATTGTGAATGGGGGATCCTTTTATATCTCTCTTATTAATTTAGTAATGGGATGGAGTTAATTGATTAGGTTTATCCTATGATATTATGTGAATATACTATGATGGTTACTCCAAAAATAACCAAGATGGTTATTTCAAGTGAAACTATTTATTCCATAGGTGACCATGATTGTTACTCCATTTGTAAGAGTAATATGAAAATTATTACTCATGTTTTCGATATGTTTTATCTATTATAGCTATGGGATTCAAAATATTCCATTGAGAAAATTTTGAATTTCTAAATTGGGAATTATTTATTTAATAAGCTCAATGAATAATTTGATAAAGGTAAGTATTTTATGGGTTTTCATTTTTTTAAATAGACAAATGTATTTAATTATTTTTATAACCATTAAAGTGTTTTTCCCATCCTATATTTTATAATGTTTTCCAATAGATGAGTTGGGACAAGTATGGTGTCAAGAAGAAAATGATGAATATGTGTCATTAAAAGAAAAAATGTTTCTCTTTAAATCTTTTTTTATGGAAAAAATGAATTCTAAATAAAATTTTAAACTTTGTAATATATGTTTCTTTTATGTGTGACTTGTTTCCTAACTCTATAAAATTCTAAAAACAATTGTTATTTGGGAACTTAAAAATGACAATTATTATTATATTCACAATAATATGCATTGTTTAAGGAATATTCCTTATATTCAGGTGAATATTTTAACTATGGAAAATAATTCCATCAAGATAAATAATTTTTATGTGATATGAAGTGTATTTTAAATTAAATGGGTTATGAAAATAAGAAATTAATGTTCCACCTACACATTAGTGAAATAATTCCAAGGAATATCAAAATTATGCTAATCCTGGGATGAATTCAAGAGTACATGATGATAATTGGAATCAACAACCTCATAATCCAAGGGACAAAATGGTATACCATGTGATCCCAACTACTGATGTGGGTCACATGAATGAAGTAGTGAAATGAACACATGCCATCGAGTATATAATTTAAAATGTAGTATTTTATTCTAGATCTAACCACAATTTTTTATCTAATTAATTTGATAAGGATGTCATGTCACCAGAACAATGATGCAATTTTGAGTTAGTAGTAAAACTCATTATGGTATGATGATCGCATCTCAAGTCTATAACTCATCTATGATAGAATATTGTGTAGAATATAATTCCTTTACATATTATGATACCCCCTCTAGTTTCATTTGATTTTATTTTTGATCATGGATTGGTTCTCTTTATATAGATCCCATATCAATTTCTAAAGAAGGGAAATAATGTTTGATCATACAAATTAACCTATAATCATTCATATTTGTGGGGATGAATATGAACATAAAATGAAAGTTACTTGTATTTTATGGAACATAGTACCTATTCATGAAGGATATTTAATTAAAATGATTCGAAAGAAACTATACCACAAATATAATCCAAATTATTAGGATTATTATGATGTATTTCATTTAAATATTCATTGTCATCTCTTGAATCATAATTTTGTGTTATAAATAGAACTCATACCTAATGTGTCACCAATTTTAATTAATCTATATATAATGGATCGAATTGAGTTGTAAGAATTAATGAAGAAAAATTAGGGGAATCTTGATTAGGGATTTATATATTCTAGTGTTTCAAAATAGGTTGCACCTATTGTTTTTGTTAAGAATAATTACAGTCCAATGGATATTTTTATTTATTTTCAATAATGTAATATGATAAATATTAAGAAAAATTATCCTCTACCCTGTATTGATGATATACGTGATCAATTAGTAGGATATAAAAATTTTACAATGATTTATCTTTGATATAAATATCATTAATTAATGTGCGTGAAGGATGATATAGCCCAAATATCCTTCTTTAAGAGGAATATTCTTTACGAATTTATAGTGATCTCATTTTGACCTACCCACACGCCCATAATAATTATGGATCAAATAAATAAAATATATAGTTAATACTTTGATTAGTTTATGATAGTATATATAGATGATATTATTATAATACTAAATATAAATTAAGATAACAAATATCCTTTGATAATATTAGTGAAGAATATGATCAAGGGGAAAATGTATGAAAATTTTATTAAGTACTATTTTTTCATTCCAAATATTTAATTTAGGGTTTATATAATCACATTTGAGGGTATATCATCGGATCCTCCAAAGATGGTTGTTTCTAAAAAATGGCCCAAAAAAACAAGGTAACAATGATCCATGGTTTTCATACATTATAGTGTTACTATTGAACCATTATTATTGATTTCTTATGGTTATATTATATTTTAAAAAAGGTGACTTGGAAGGGATCCGTGTTTATTTGTACATATAAATGTGATTAATACTGCATGGAGATGAAGAGAAGGTAGGTCAATGCACATTTTCTTTTATTAACCTATAGTGGATATGGTTTTGTATTCTATATACAAGAATTGAATAATTCTATTTGATTCATATTGAAGTAAAACTATATGGTGATATCATATTCCTCATGAAATTTGATAATTCATGAGAAAAATTACTCAAATCATTATTTAGAGTTGGTAGAAATAATTTTTTCCTAGAAAATATGGAGGAATTATATTTATGGTGATATGTTTGATATGTAAACTGATCATGAAATTTGTAAGTATATATTCACAATGAAATAGTTCAATATCAGTCAAAGTATGTTGTTAGTGTTTATTCAAGAGTATGAATACTGAATATACTATCACAATAGGAAGGAGAACACAGTGTCTGGTGTTCTATGTCTTAAAGACCATTCTAGTTTATCCATTAAGTGTATTGAAAGAGATACAATATTTTTTTATTTGTGATTGATGTATATTGAAATAATGAGGAAATGGGACAAATTATATCTTTCTAAGATGAATATTGAAATATTTATCCATGTGACGATTAAAGAGGAATAAAATAAGGATGTGGAACTATAAAAGATATTGAAAATTTTTCCAAACTTTATTGATGATTTTATAGAATGATATGATTTAGTAACTGGGTAACTGTATTATAAATACAAAACATGAATAAGGATGTATTAGTTTAAACTCATGGTTCCTCATTTTCAATTCATCATGATTGTTTAATGAAATATAGAGATCTAAAAATTTATCAATTGGTGTCAACATGAAAATAGATATTGTATAGTATATATATTCATTCCAAGTATGTTAGAATGTTATAGATAAGAAACAAAATTCTATTATTATGTTATAATAATTACCCATACAACAATATAAATGGAAAAATATTACTTTGGATTTCTACATGAAGAATATCATCAGTCCTAGCCAATGAAAAATACTATCATCTCTATATTTTTACTTTGGGCTCCCCAAAACATTTAAAGGGAATAATGATATTTTGGTTGTTGTAGATCGCCATGAAAATTAAGATCACTTTATTTCTGATATAGAATATTTATCCCTTGATAATATTTCAAGGATATACATTATGATATTTGTGATATTTCAATGTGTGCCAATCAAAATTGTATATGATTAGGATTTGATGTTTACCTCGATGTTCTAATGAAGTATTTATCATGATCAAGATACAGAGATGGGGTTCAGTAATACATATCATGTAGTGTATTATCTTTTATATGAGATAACCATTCAATCACTATAATATATTATTTAAAAAAATTATTTATTTTAATGGTTTTTGGGCCAACACCTTTCTATGGTTGAATTATCTTATAACAATAACAATTATCCAACCATTTAGATAGATCCTTGTGAATAACTATATTTTTGGAATATTATAAATTAAATTTTCTTGGATTACCATAGTAAAATAATGATATGGGGACCTAGGATAGATGAGTAAACGGTGGATAATTTCAAATCTATTGAACAACACATAAGGGTATCATAGATTCAATAGAAATGTTATGATGATAATCATTGGGAAGATGTGGAGTTTGAAGTTGGAGAGATTGTATTATTAGGAAAGTATTCATGTATAATACTTATTAGATTTGGAATAAAGGTCATTATTATCCATAGATAAATCAATCCATTGAAATTTCATGAACATATCAGGATAGCTACTTATCACTTGGAGCTTACATTGAATATCTCTCTAGTTCATGATGTGTTCCATTTACCTCTCTTGAGTAAATACATACGTAATGCATCATATTTACTAATATAACATGTCATACCAATATATAATGATATAACTTATAAGGAATAATTGGTGGTGATTTTATATCAATGTAAAAATGGTATAGAAGAATAAAAATCACCTGGTTTATGTTTTGTTTCAAAGCCATACACTTTTGGAAGTTGTGTGGGAACTCGAAGATGTGATGATGCATAAGTATCCAATTTTTTATTTATTAGAGATTTTAAATATCAAAGAAAATTTTTTTATAAGGGGTGTATAATGTAAAACCATGATATTTTTTGATATATTTCTCTTTAAAATATTTTTATTTCCTTGGTAGGTTTCTTTATACGCAGCACCGAGTTTAAAAAATAGTGATATAAATAATATTATTTGAGGAGACAGTTATTTCCTAGTATTTGGATTATTGTGTAGTAATATAACTTTTTGAATTGTGAAAAAAATATATTTAAATATTTATAATATTAATTCATTATATTTAAATTGGTCAAAAATTAAAAAACATGGTGTTCGAAGGTAAAAAGATTACATTTTCTGGAAAAAAACAATTTTTCTATGAAATATGTTTTTTTATATTAATAAAATGATTTAATATCCATTTATAGATGATTTAATTTATATTTTTAGATATAATCTTTAATATAATATTTTAACATTCATATAATATATTTTACATGGTGCTGACTCCTGGTAAACTCAACATTATTCTAAAAAATGCATTTTTCAAAAAATGGTTTTATTACATTTCTCAAACTAATTTTAAAATGAATTTATGTAACTTTTATATATTTATTCATTTAAAATGGATTCCATATTTGGAATCATCATAATTAATATAATTTAATAAGTTTTACATATTTATTTTCCAAAGTGATTATAAATAAAATTACAAAAAGTTTTTCCACGGTTAAGGGTAAAACAAGTTTACCAGTGGGTTACCTAAGTGATAAGGATTAAAATTTAACAAAAAAATTATTTAATTTTATTTTCTTATGTTATATTGATATTATTATTCATTTCATTGATTATATTTTATTTTTTATCCACTTAACTTTAGTATAACTATATGATATTTTAATATTTTGAAGAATTCTAAGTGTGTCCTCCCACTCCATTATATTATGATATAACTTCTAATTTATTAAAAATCAATATATATATATATATATATAATCCATTATCTACCCTAATAACTTAAAATAATCTCTCCCTATTTCCTAGAAGCCCTGGTTTTATCATAATTCCATCCTTTCAGGGCATAAGTTATATGCTAAAAGATATTTCTCAATATATAAAATTACTAATAAGAATTTAATATCAATTTAATGTATTCCTAGAAAACCTATAAATAAATGGTAATTTGTTAAAAAAACAATTAATTAATTATCTTAGAAATATTTATTTGTTAATGTAATAACGGATCTATAATTTACCACATCTATTCTATTAAATGGGAAATTAAATCATCACAACTGCATACATGGGTACTACAATATCCACATTGTTATTGGATTGATTTACTATATCCATCATTCATGGTCACCAATATCATGTATTCAGTGTTAAAATATGATATTTATTTCATAATTATGATTATATACATATAATATCCTATCTACCTCCTTTAATTTCCAATTTTTATCAAATAATAATATCACTCGTGCGTACGTGTGGACTACCACCTCCACACTGTGATATGTTATTTTTCATAACCACTATAGATGAATAAATATAAAAGTGTATATAATGAATACATTTTATACTTATATCATTATTAATATTATTTATCTAAATTAAACTTGACCAAGTTTAATCTACCTGAACAATCGAACAAAATCATGTTTGGAAGACGAACCCGTTTTCACTTGAATATTCATTTTAATGAAAAAAATATTCATAAAAGGATAATAGGACATTAAAATGGTACTAAATATAGAATATTATTTAATAAAATTGTTATGTAATGTGTTTATAATAATTCTAAATTTATTATATAGGCTATTTGAACTTGTATGAAGAAAGAGGGAACATTCTGTGAGGGTTTATGTTAAAATCTAATTTATTTTCCAAATTCCCTAAGATAAATTTTAATAAGATAAAATTATATATATTTCATCCTTAAAAACTTTTTAATTTATTATATTTTGTATATATATGATTTTTTATTATAACTATTCTCCAATCTTTGGCATTTTAAATGATTGAGAAAATTTTTTAATTAAATGTTCTCATTATGTCCTCTTTAATCGAAAGAATTATTTTTCAATGTAAATAGTATTAAAAATATATGAATTCTATTACCTAATAAATACATATTTTAAATTTTAAATTTTAAATTCCTTTGACTTTTTTATAATTTTTTTAAAAGAGGTCATTTAAAATGTTTTCCTAAATAACTATTTTTATATTTTTCAAAAGTGTTAATAGAATGTATTATTTTAACATAATAGGGATGAACATATATTCCAAAAAAAATTACCATTCATTAAATTGAATCTTACATTACATGATTCCTTAGAAATTTTAAATAAATTTTATTTTTTAATTTTCTATTTATTTCTAGTTATAATGCTTTCAAAATGATGTGATATTTTCTCATGTCTTCAATGATGTTATTGAATAATTTTTTAAAAGTATCTGTTATAAATTTTAGCAGTTTTAATGATTTTTCTAACTCGCAGGGGACATTATCTTATGATACAATTTAATTTTAGTATATAGGGTCATTATAATGAAGAAAATTTATGTTTGATTCTATAAAAACAAGTTTTTTTATAGTGAGTTCATTATGATTTGAGAAAACCTTTATAAAGCCCATTTATTTTTCCATTACTTGTGATATAATGAAATTAATAAATTTTTATCAACTCATTTTCATTCCATGAGTTTTGATATATGATATAATTAATATGTTATGATATTATACTTAACATATGTATAATATTCATTATGTGATGGGTGGGACTAGAATAATACATCCTTCTAATGCATCGGGTAATGATGGATATATAATGAACTATTAAGTAATCGAATGTGGAGTGATCCAAATTCAACCGGGTATTCTATCTACTACTATACTCTTGGATGTGATACGTGATTAAGGAAATGATGGAATAAGGAGTGAACCAAAACTACTATTATAACCACAGATTTGATCCTAGACTATGGAAATGATTTTCAATTCTTATGTGTATTCCATTATTGTATACATTTTTATTATGACATGTTCTCATATGTCATGATTGAATATTGATGACTCCACAAAGTTATGACTTAAACATTTTTTATGAATAAATATGTATACTACAAATTATTATTAATGATACTTGACTGATTTGGTATGTCTTTAGTACTTATGATCTTGTTATATTAACATAATTCTTTTTATATTACACCTTATGATCATTGATTGATATCTTTTACGTTTACGCTTATTGAGTTGTTGAGCTCAACTGTTCTTTGGTTTCCATTCCATAGGTTACAAAAGGAGGCTTTATGTTGGGTATAACTAAGATGTATCCTATGTGAGAAGATATTTATAGAATACTTTCAAGATCATTCATTAAAATGGATGATTAAATTTATAGTCTACAATGATTATTAACATTGATAGTTATTGGGTATCTGTTGTTATGAGATTTATTGAATATTTATATAAAATGATGTAAAATAATTGTATGAAATGCTTGGTTCACCTCATTTTTTGTGAATGAAATGAAATTGTATGTGTGTGTGTGTGTGTGTGTGTGTGTGTATCACAACATGTTGGGTGTTTAGAATAAATTTTAGTTATATGGTATTTCTTATTACCTTTCACAGCATTCATTGTAGTTATTTTTTTAGAAGGGTATATATTTACCACCATCACCTCATAGACTCTCGTCTAATGTTAGAAACCTATACCATATATGGAGGATCAGATAAGGTTTTTTATACCCTATTTTTATTATGAGTTATGTTTTCTTTATTGGGGGATGCTTAAAATAAAATTTAGAGAGATATAGTGACAATGTGGTACATAGATGGTTGTTAACGTGTTATTTAGAAAGTTATTAAGAGAATTTAGATGGATGAATATTGTAATATAATCTATGTATGGATTTAAGTAACCATCATATGATTAAAACACATAATCCTATGATTTTTGATGTCATTTTTTGTTTCAATATTACAATTTTGAGGTATTTTAATGAAATTTATATTTTATTCATATGAGATTTTCATTATAAATCATGGAATAAAGAGGAAACATAAGGTGTTCCTCGTTAATCATTTATGGAATATAAGGATCACATGACATTCATGTACATTTTTGTGTTTTGTAACCTAGTTTTGGAATGGTTTTATTTGTTTTGTCAATGTGTCAACAATATGACATACAGTGTTTTCCTATACATTATCATCATTTAATTCTAATCATATAAACCAAGAGGGATAAAGGTTCTCATAATATCTATTGTGGGGACCAGATTTGTGTGTCACAAAAATTGACCATGTGTTGGGTACATAGGACCAAGAGGCTAAATTGTGTGGGACACAAAAAGGGGGTAGGGTTTGAATAGCCTTGTGGTTCATGTTTCATGTTACAGTTTTCCATATTTATGATATTTTAGATTTAATATATGTGTTTATCCTAGTATTATAAATTCAATTATATAATGCCAGCGTGAAAATAATGGGGTTTCAATAAGGGTGTTTATGTCCATGAATTGAGGTTTGAGTATGTTGGATAAATTGAGGGTGGAGAATAACATGTGTTTCATAAATAGGTACTAAGGAATCTAATGAATTTAAAGTGGGGATGAGAGCATGAAATTTTGATATTCCTCACAACGGTAACATAGTACTCATTATATATAGAATCATTTGGTGGTTTCATTGGGATTATTCAATAACAGAATACATGACCAGTGGGTTGAACTCCTAGCATCCTCCATTGTTTCCATGATATGGTGGATTTTGATCAAAATAATTAAGGATTGAATTTACACGTAATATATTTTATCACATATAAATTCCCCTATTTTAGATGATTAAAATACAGATATATATTCACAAATGACTATAAAAATGCCGGTGCGATGAATAGGACTATGTAATAGGAACATGGGGATGACATAGAAGGAATTTGAGGAGATTTTATTTAATATTTTCTTATCTGATACTTTAGGGTGGATAGATCCCAAGATATCATACAACTTATGTTGTGGTATAAATTATATATAGAACATTATTCTATGTTCATATAAATAAAGTTTTTTACATTGAATATGGAATTTTATGATATCACAATTGTATAAAATTTTGAGTAATAATTTGAAAATTAATTAATGTGTAAAAAATTATCTAGTTGAGTTCATTTTCCAAGGTGGTGGATTAGAAACTAATTATAAGGCCCTAGCCCTAAACATTTCATAATCTTGAGTTAAGTCAATAATTCACATTGAGGATATTTTCAGTTTTAGTGTTTTAGAAAATTAGGCCATAACTATTACATTTGATATCAAATATTACAAATTAGACACTTCTACTATATCCAATTTCATTTCAAAATAATAAAACTCCTTAAATAAAACCATAATTCTTTTCTTGATAAAAATGTTCTTGAATTATTACTTTCTCTTACCCTTCTTTATTCCTTGTGAAAAAAAATTCAAAAACATGGGATGAGCATAAAAATCTCAATAAGGGATATAAAATAAGGAAAGAAAACATTAGTCTATGAATACATATAAATAAATTAAATCAAACTTTTTACTCTTAAAACATAACCCTTTTAAGATACCTTGTGAAATCATAAGATTTAAGAATAACTCATATAAATCATATATCATAAAGGTAACTTGGGGCATCCATAACATACTGATATTGTAGCTTTCACAACTACATAAGGAGTTACGTTTGGAATACCCACCATAGTAAATTCCCTAAATCTCTTATGAGAAATATAAATATTTACTTCTATCACATTACCCAATTCATTGGAGAGCTATATCGGGCTCACCCTCCCTAGTTTTATCATGAAACCATCCGTATTTGTTTTATCACATAACCACTCATTAAATGTCCAAGTACCATCACATAATCATAACACATAAAAGATTGAAATTGTCAAAATTTCACTAATCAATCACAAGAAATCAATTCAAGATATTGAAATATTCAATCCATTTCCAAAAACACTTAAAATATTTAATAAATATATTGTTTAATCAAAGTGTCACATACCACTTTGAAACATTAAAAATAAATTCGATAATTATAATTTTAAAACATATATGTCCAATAAATAAATCCTTAAACCATTTTTAAAATATATACATTAATGTGAAAGTTTTATAAGAATAAATATTTAAAACGTTTAAAATGATGATTTAGTTAAAGAGTATCGTAACACTTAAGGAACACTTGAATTAAAATAATTAAATAATAACATCAAACAAAAATTTAAATATCATGATAATATAGAAATTTATGATATAAAATTTCAAAAGGGTTGTATATACACCTTATATGATATTAAAGGTTCACAATATCAAGATATGCCTCAATGAAATTATATTGAGATGATGTCCCTTACCACTTGAGAAAATAGTTAAATAAAAATAATTAATGAATAACGTTAAAAATACTTATAATATCATGAGAATAAGAATATTCATGATATAATATGTCAAAGGGTAGTATATACACCATATTAAAAAATTATAAATACCATATAAGATATCAAAAGTCATTTCTCACATAATCATGGAATAAAATAATCAAGAAGTAGAATATTAACCCAAAGAATATAAATTGGGTTATGAAGTTCCATTACAAAGATCGTATCATTAGATTTAGTATAAATCAATGACATAATTATTTGTGGAAAATATAAATAAACCCAATATAAGTGGATATTAAGTATAAAACAATAATAGGTCATTCACACATATTATTGTAAAAACAAAACTAGTTACATGGATATTTAACTCAATGAATGTATATTGAGCTAAGATTTCTCTTAAAAAGTTCATATAAATGACTTAAGAATTTATCAATGGAGTGATTATGTGCTGAAAAAGTATATCCACACAAAGTGAAGTGGAAATTAAAACATAAATAAATAAACAATTATTCCATGCATAATCTTTGAATAATATAATCAACTAAGTATGAATAAAACCCAATGAGTGTAAATTGAGTTTAGAAATTCCATTACAAAAATTTGGCATCCTAACAGCATCACTTAAACATTCAGAAAATGAGTTGATGAGAGAGAAAAAGGTCTCTCATTACATGGACACAAAATGTACAGTAATAAGGATATAAAAGAACATATCCCAATATAATAAAATGTAAATTAAAATACATAACATAAAATAACTCTTTGACTAAAATAGGAGGGTGAAAAGTTCCCTTACCCTATGTCTGACTTGTCAATGTTCGTTCTTTATCTCCCTCTAATTCGGGTAACTTCTTCTGATTTGATCTAAAAGGATTTTATGAATTTTCATATAACTATGTTAAGGATTCTAGGAAGAAGGAAGAAATATTGAGAACTTATTTGAGTAGTAATTGGACAAGCCAAGAGGTTTGAGAGGTGTGAGTAGGTGGGTAGAGGTGGTGGCCTTTTATAAGAGGGGAGTGTAACTTTAGAACTATCTTGATATATTATTTTATTATAAAATAATTTTAGGATTAAAATGGACCAAAACACATTTATTTCAATGATAATATGTTGTTTCATTGAAAACCACTCAACAAATAGGTTTTAGACAAGATTATATCACAAAATTAACCTTATCTTTTGGCTTTAACCCTTAGTTAAAAACATTAACTATTACCATGTCTTCTTAAATTTTTATAATATATGGTAACTATATTTACTATAAAATTTCAAATGAACCTTTAGTGGATCATTAATGACATTTTAATCATTATATCAATCAGATGGATAAATATTATATTTTTAGGACTATTATAACATTGAATAAAATATTATGTGTTTCAAAAACTCATTTATGTCAATTTTGACACTATAAAGTAATTGATTTTTCTAAAATCTAAAAATGTGATTCCTTCAAACCAAAGGAATTAACTAAAATATAATATGTCATTATCATCTATAAAATTTGTGGATGGAATCAAAAAAATAAAATTGCATTTATTTTAATATTTATAATATCATTTATTTGAATCCTTTATTAATAAAGCAATCACTACATCATCATTGTGTCATAATTAAATTTATTTATTTAATGTCTAAAAATTATAAATAAAATATCATTATGTATAAAAAAAATTATATTTCTAATGACTATTTATAGTTGAATATATCAATTATATAACCCCATATAAATTTTTTCAGTAAAAGATACATTTTTATGTTATTTTTCTCTTTATTTTAAATTAATTATTATAAAATGTCATTATCACTAATAATTGGATACATGGGGTCCCAAAAATAGACCCAAGTATTACCATGGTCTTGAATATCTCATCCAATAAGATTTGGACATGTGTTAGGGTAGTTTTATATTATTATAATATTATATTTTACCCTTATTTACCAGATTTACACTTTAATCATGGTAAATAAAATAATTACTGAAATTATTATTCATAATGTCCAAAAAAATGTGCATATTTACAGAATTTGGAACTCCTACTTCTAAATATGGAATACATTTTTTCAAATTCAAAATACAATAGTTTTAGTAATTAATTTAAAATAAATTCTCGTTGTCAAAATAAAAAAGAGGGTTTTTAAGAAGTAATAACTATTAAAAGATTGACATGTGTTTATGTCCAATTTCAAAGTGAAATTACATAAAATTAACAAAATTAGATTAATTGAAAAAAAAAATATTCCATTTATACTTTAAAACCATGAAATAATATGGTTTAACCATATAAATTATCGCGATGGAAAATGTTCTTTTCAATTAAAATTTAGCGTATTTTTACTATTCATCAAAACATGATAGTTATGAGAAAAATATCAAAAATTCATCCAAAGTAAATTTCTATGTCCCAGTGCTAAGTAATAAGTTTATTTTTTCAAATATAAAATAAAAAGGTGTCAAAAACTAAATTTAAAAAGGGTTCTCCATCAAAAGGTGGTAAAACTGTATTTTTAGAAAAACACTTCTTTTATCCAAAATAGTGAATTAGTTTTTATATCATATTTATAAAACATATGTGATGAATTTAAAACATTATATTAAATATATAACATATATTTTTCATTAAATAAAAAAACATAAAAATTTATATCATTTTATAAACACAATTATTCTCTTTTAAATAGGTTTTCACAAAAATACATCCTTTATATTCAATTGGTTTTTATTTCCATTTATAATAAATTTTTTAACTAATGAATCATTATTTAAACATGTGTAAACCATATTTAAAAATTCCGTTGATACTATTCATTCCCTCTGTACCAATGGCTAGGTGTTAATTACCATTTAAAATAATATTATTATTATTGTATTATTTTTTGGTATAACTCAATGTTTTTTGCAATGTAAGATTTTAGAGAAACTTGTGGTTGCGTGTAGATTAGGATATCAAAAAAAGTGTCATATTTAATACAAAATTAATATCTTAATAATAAATATTAAAATAAAATAAAAATTATTATTCTATAAATATCTGGGTCATTACATCCTTCCCCCTTTTGGAAATTGTGTCCTCACAATTTTAAAATTGGTCTTGGAAACTTTATTGAAAATCCCACATCGGAAAAAGAGTCAATAAAACTATCACTTTAAAAGAAATAAAGAGAAGTAAAAATGTCACCTAAGATAACACATACTATGATTACATATAGTAAAACATTGATATTGAAGAGAAACTAACTCTCATAGACTAATAGCGAGTGATAGAGAACTTGATCACGGAAAGTTAACCACCACAATACCATAAATTTTTGGTAGGGAAAAATTCTGAGGATAAAATCAAGTTTATTACATTCTTGATTCATGGTCCTTTCCATAGAGTTGAAGAAATTTATTACTACATAGAATAAGATCATAATTAAATATACTTACTTAAAAAGTAGTGTTTTTTCCTTTAACCAATTTCCCCCACAATTCTACTTTTTCTCCAAACAATGAGTATTCAAGATGAATCAACTTCTAGAGAATCACATAATCTAATAAAAGATCAACTATCTATTCACCATGTCTTAAAACATTAATGAAAATGAAAATGGTTAGTAAAAGATAATATAATCCCCAAAAAGAATAATCCTTTATAAAAATAAATACTACTCTTAATCTCTAAAATTCAACAAACAATACCCAGAATTCAAAAAAAGACCATTCAATAAAACATTTTCCTTAAAATTCTTCAATGTAATCCAATGTAAGATAGAAACCCAAAATTCAGAATGATTTGATCATATAGTCTTCCACGATAAATTGTATCTCCAAATAACATCAACTAATCTTAAAGTCTCATACTTAAAAGTAATTAACCTAATCACATCTTCTCAATTATAGGTTAATTATTTCCATAAATAACCCAATTATCTATATGTCCATAATAAAAACATATATTCTTTCAAAATAAAATTCAACTATGATTCTACAAATGAAAACTCATAGTATTCTATTTTCCTTAGGAATATAGTGTTCCAAAAAGAGCAAACGTCTTCCAAAATAATATTTATCACTTAATCACCAAATCATTTTCCTATACTAAGGATATCCATTTGATAAAACACACGTTCCCAAAATCAACTTAGTCTTGATACATAGAATCATTTAACATAAAAGAATAATTCATACTAACGAGGGACTTCATGTAGTCCAGTGATAGGCAATAAATCCCAGTCGTACTTCAATTATGAGTTTGATTCCTACATCTTTGTCCGACATGACAAGTTTTCACATAGTATTCATGTTATCCTTTTTCAGAAACTGAATAATTATTATAACATTTAAAAAATGAGATAAAATCCTAAAAAATAACGATAACCTATTTTAACCTCAAAGGTTGTCTCATACATAGAATTTTTCATACCAAAAATTATTAACCCATAATATCCTCAAAGGTGGATGTCTCCAAAAATACCATTAGTCACCTTAATATTTCAGATAATAAAGACTCAAATGGGGTTTCTAAGACATTTGACTTATCATCTACCTTCAAATTATAAACCCATGATGATATCCCTAACCCTTAAGAAAACATCTTAATCTCCAAATTTGTCTAAAACTTTCCTCTAATACCAAATATAAGGCCCCAGCCTTAAACATTACATAATCTTTAGTTAAGTAAATAATTCACATTGATAAACATTTCAGGTTAAGAGTTTTAGAGAATTAGGCCATAACTATTACATTACATGTCAAATATTACAAATTAGACTCTTCTACTCTATCCAATTTTTTTCACAATAATAAAACACCTTAAATAAAATAGAAATTCTTTTCTTGATAAAAATATTATTTAATTCTTCCTTTCTCTTACCCTTCTTTATACCTTGTGAAAAACATTTCAAAAATTTGGGATGAGCATTAAAAGGTCAGTAAGGGATATAAAATTAGGAAAGAAAACATTAGTCCATGAATACACAAAAATCAATGAAATTTTACTTTTTACTCATAAAACATAAACTCTTTAACATGCCTCATGAAATAATAATATTTATGAATAACTCATAGAAATCATAAATCATAAATGTAACTTGTAGCATCCATAACATACTGACATTGTAGCTTTCACATCTATATAGGTAGTTACGTTTGGAATACCCATCGTTGTATATTCCCTAAATCTAATAATAGAAACATTAACATTTACCTCTGTCATGTTACCCAATGCATTGGAGAGCTATCTCAGGCTCACCCTCCCTAGATTTGTCATGGAACCACCCATATTTGGTTTTTCACATAACCACCTGCCAAATTTCCAAGTACCATCACATAATCATAACACAAAAAAGATCGAAATTATCAATATTTTACTCATCAATCACAAGAACTCAATTCATGATATTGAAATATTCAATCCATTTCCAAAACCATTTAAAATATTTAATAAAGATATTTTTGAATCAAAGTGTCCTATACCACTTTGAAACTTTTAAAATAAATTCTATAATTTTAATTTTAAAACATATATGTCCATGTAAATAAATCCTTAAAATCATTTTGAAAATATGAACATTAATGAGAAATATTTAGAAGAATAAATCATTAAAACTATTAAAATGATGTTTTAGTTAAAGAGTCTCGTAACACTTGAGAAACACTTGAATAAAAATAATTAAAGAATAACATCCAACAAAAACTTAAATATCATGAGAATATATAAATTCATGATATAAAATTTCAAAATGGTTGTATATACACATTATATGATATTAAAGGTGAAAAATATCAAGATAAGCCTCAATTAAAGGAGATTAATATGGTGTCCCTTACCCATTGATAAAGTACTTGAATAAAAATAATTAATGAATGACATTAAACAAAACTTATAATATCATGAGAATAATATTATTCATGATCTAATATGTCAAAGGGAAGTATATACACTATATTAATCAAGTATAATTACCAGATAAGATATCAAAAGCCATTTCTCAAATAATCATAGAATTATAATAATCAAGAAGTATAAGATTAACCTAATTAATAGAAATTGGGTTAAGAAGTTCCCTTACAAAGATCGTATCATAAGATTAAGGATAAATCAAAGACATAATTATGTGTGACAAATATAAATAAACCCAATATAAGTGGATATTAAGTGTAAAACAATCAGATTTCATTCACACATATTCATGGAAAAACAAAACCAATGACATGGATATTTAACTCAATGAGTGGATATTGAGTTATGATTTCCCTAACAAAGTTTGTATAAATGACGTAAGAATTTATCAACGGAGTGATTATGTGTTGTAAAAGTATATCCACGCAAATGTAAGTAGAAATTACAACATAAATAAATAAAAAGTGATTCCACACATAATATTGTCATAATAGAATCAATTAAGTATGTGTAAAAACCAATGAGTGGAAATTGAGATTATAAATTCCATTACAAAAATTCGATAGCCTAACGGCGTCACTTAAAAATTAAAAAAATGAGTTGATGAGAGAGAAAAAGGTCTCTCATCACTTGGACATAAAATGTATAGAAGTAAGGATATATGAGAATATATCCCAACATGATAAAATGGAAATTAAAATATATAACATAAAATAAGTATTTGAATAAAAGATGATGGTGAAAGGTTCCCTTACCTTGAGTCTAACTTGTCTTGTTCGTTCTTTATCTACCTCTAAATTGGGTAAATTATTTTGATTTGAGCCAAAAATATTTATTGAATTGCCTTATTCATAAGGTAATGCTTCTTGGGGGAAGGTAGGAATATTGGGAGCTTATTTGATCTGGAGTTGGATGAGACAAGGGGCTTGAAAGGTGTGAGTAAGTGGGTAGAGGTGGTGGCCTTTTATAAGAGGGAAGAGGGGCACTTTAGAACTATCATGAAATATTATTTTGTTGTAAAATTATTTTCATTTTAATATGGTCCCAAAACCATTTATTTCAAATATAAGACGTTTTTGGGTCGCAAAACTCTCAACCAATATGTTTTAGATAAGTTTAGGTCACAAAATTAACCTTATCTTTTACCTTTAACCCTTAGTTAAAAACATGAACTCTTACAATGTCTTCATGAATTTTTATAATATATGATAACTATATTTACTATAAAATTCCAAGATAATTGTAAGTGGATCATTAATTATATATGTATCATTATATGAGTTAGTTGGTTGAATCTTATATTTTTAGGACTATTATATAATTTAATAAAATAGTATTTATTTTAAAACTCATTTATGTCAATTTTAACACTATAAAGTAATCGATTTTTGTTAAAGTCATAAAAATTTGATTCCTTAGAAAAATTGCATTAAATCAAATATAATATGTCAATATCATCCACAAAATTCGTGGATGGCGTCAAAATAATCAAATTACATTTATTTTCTTATTGGTAATATTATTTATTTGAATCCTTTATTAATGAAGCAATCAGTGTATCATCATTGTGTCATAATTAAATTTATTTATTTAATGTATTAAAATTATAAATAAAATATCATGATGTAGGAAATAATTTTATCTTTATAATTATTATTTATTTTCGAAGAGTTCAATTATATAACCCCGTATAAAAATTGGATTAGTAAAAGATACATGTTTATGTTATTTTTCTCTTTATTTTAAATTGGTTATTATAAAATGTCATTATCACTCCCAAGTGGCTCTATGGGGTCCCAAAATAGACCCAAGGATTCCCATGGTTTTAAAAATCTCATAAAATAGGATTACTATATGTGTTAGGGTAATTTTATATTATTATAATATTATTTTTTTACACTTATTTACTAGATTTACCCTTTAACTGTGGTAAATAGAATAATTATTGAAGTTACTATTCATAATGTCCAAAAATAAAAGCTACCTATTTACACAATTTTGAAATACTAATTACAAATATGGAATCCATTTTTCCAATTTAAAAACATAGAATATTCAATAATTAATTTAAAATAAATTCTCATTGTCAAACCAAAAAGCGGGTTTTTAAGAAGTAATAACTATCAAAAGATTGACATCTGTTTATGTCCAATTACAAAGTGAAATTAAATCCAATGAACAAAATTGTATTAAATGATAAAAATATTTTCCATTTATAGTTCAAAACCCATAAATAATATTATTTAACCATATTAATTATCTCGATGGAAAAATTTGTTTTCAATTAAAATTTACCATATTTTTACTATTCATAAAAAATGATAGTTATGAAAAAAATATAAAAAATTCATCCAAATTAAACTTTGATATCCCTCTTCTAAATAAGAATTTTATTATTTCAAATATAACAAATAAAGGTGTCAAAAACTAAATTTTAAAAGTTTTCTCCATTAAAAAGCGGTAAAACTGCATTTTTAGAAAAATAATTCTTTTATCTGAAACATTGAATTTTTTCTTATATCATATCTAGAAAACATATAATATGAATTTAAAATATTTCCTTGAATTTATAACATATATTTTTCATTAAATAAAAATACAAAAAGAGTGATATGATTTTATAAACATAATTATTCTCTTTTAAATAGGTTTTAATAAAAAAACAGATCCTTTATATTCAATTGGTTTTTATTTCCCTTTATAATAAATTTTGTAACCAAAGAATAATTATTTAAACATATGTAGACCATATTTCAAAATTCATTTGATTCTATTCATTCCTGCCATTCCAATAGTCCGGCGTTAAATACCATTTAAAATAATAATATTATTATTATATTATTTTTCAGTATACCTCTATGTTGTGTGCAGCATAAGATTTCAGAGGAACTTGTGGTTTTGTATAGAGTACGTTATCTAAAAAAATGTCCTCTTTAATGTAAAATTAATATTGTATTCATAAATATTAATAGAAAATAAAAGATATTATTCTATAAAGACATGTGTCATTACATTAATAGCGGATCATAAATACATTGATGGGTGTTCACCCAACTAGTAAGTTTATGATGGATCTTATAGTGGATTTCTATACAGAATGAATCATATATACAATAATACCCTAGAGGTCGGACAATTTTGGTAGTCAATGTAACCAACACAGAGTTGGTTTTCTATGAATTATTTTCTTTGTGGACATAAATGTCATATTAGATATCAGTATGATAGATAACTAACTGATTATGATTCATATATATATGGGACATTTCAAGAGGCTATGTAGGGAATTATTGAGGGTATATTCATGATACAGATTGAGTTATAACTAGTATTCTTAGGTAGATCTAGTTTCTTTATTTCATTAAATTATATACAGTATTTATAGACCCATGAATCATAGAAGTAGGGAGGGTTATCATAAGTGGGGTTAGTGTAAAACATAGAGTTCAAAGTCCATAGGTGGTCAATCATCCAGGTTTAATGGTTCAATTTAAATTCATGTGATCGATTTGACATTCTCAAATATTAATGATGGACTAGTGATAGCAAGGGTCAAAATGTGACAGCATGGTGTTGGTTTTTGAAGGATACATATAGGTTGAAAATTTTAACATTATTTATAATTGATCAAATAGGTGATCTTTGATGTTTAATTATTATTTATGATGCTTAATGATATTGATGTTTGGAACATGTGTCTTCCAAGGATATGGTTGATATTGTATAATTTTTGGGTCATGTATAGTGGTTATAGAGATATTGAATGGTTCATTCTAATTATGGGGAGTTTATATAGAGATAAATATTATATAGGATTTATTTTTCTAGGTAAATTGAGAATATTCAGATGTATTTTTCATCATTGAGATATTTCTTAGTTGAGGAGGGAAAGATGAGTAGGAAATTTTAGGGTATATTGAGCATTTTTTTACTGATATAGCCCATAGGTTATTATTATATAGTGAATATATTATATTTAAAATGATATGTGTGTGAGTTATTTTGTGTTGTATTTTAGGTTGACTATATATATTTCAAAATAATTGATATTTTAGGTGTTATAGTGTTTTTAATGGCTGAGTATTGTGTAGTTATCCCTATCTGAAGGTTGAAATTATATAATATGAGAAATTCCATTCCACAATGTTTGGTATAGTTTCATTATAAGGGAATGTGTTAGATTAATATGTTAAAAAATTTCATAGATTATGTAAAAAATAAAAGACTTTATTTCATGGAGGGTCTCACATTAAAAATTGTGTTTTGGATGAATTTAATGTTACTAGATAGTACTGGATCACACTAAACCATAAAGGGTTCCATTATGATAACATGATTGTTTATGGAATTTTAATATGAGTCTAAAGGTTCATGATGTAAAGGGACCCCATGTAGGTATATTTAGATTTTTTGTTTCATATAGTTGATGTTCCCTAAAATGTGACATGGTTGGTTATTCCTCTAGGATGGTCTTGTCTTGAAATCACACAATGAGTTATGATGAACTGTTTTGGATGTCTATATGTGTAGTTTTTTAGATATAATAATTAATTTGTTAAATTGATTATTGAATGAGTGATTAGAATCATCTTCATCCATTATCTAGAGGGAGATTTCCCTAACTCCCCCACTCAATCCCTTTTCCCAATCCTAGTATGTTTCCATGTAAAATTTGTATGTTTGATGAATGGATTGTGGAAATGGTAAATGTGGCTAATGAAATCTATCCTATGGTTTCATTTTATAGTTATTGTATTCATTAATTCATGTAATCAGCTATTTCATATATACATGGATACAATAGATTTTGTGATTTATTTTATTAAGGTTCGGAATATGAATTTGATTCAATTTTCATGGGTGTACATCTATGAGGAAGATTGTCACTTTCCTTTTTTACTTTTTATATGTTTATAAGATTTTTAAATCATTTAGGTTTGTGTGTCTTACTAAGAATTAGGTCTATAATAGGCTGATGTTGTACGACTTAATGTACTGTACTATGGAATTTCATAGGGATGGTATGTTTTAGGGTGAATAATATATCTGAGTTACTAATATATAGTGGTACATGATTATTCTAGAGATAACTCCAAAATTCCTAAATATATGGTGCTTGGAAGATAGTGGTGACACATTTCATTAATGGAACATGTGGAGTGATATTGATCTTAAATGAATAAAGTGTTGATGGGTTGTTGTCTAGATATGGATATAGGGTGTTGGGGATTCCACTTACCATGGGGTGAGGCTATTTGAAGTAATGTGAACATAGGTTAATGACCATAAATATGGTCTTACCACTCATGGTTTAGCTATACCCTATACATTTGAGAACCATTGAAAGGAGATTTTGATCATCAAGTGTGGGGGGTACGTCATAGGTTTCCTTGAGAATCTAGTGATAATGATGATCTAAATTAGGGTTTTAGTAGGATTTCCATGAATAGAATGTATTACTGATGATTTATAAGGAAATAGAAAGGGATTTCGGTAGTTTATTTCAAAATATATCTTGAATATATATGTTTATACCTTCAAGGAATCATTATTGGTTTAGCGTAGATGGTTTTGGTTTTAATGTAATTTTTCATTATGCAGAAGGGGGTGGTCAAAAAACCATGGTTCTATCGAATACGATAGACCATTGGTATCTCATCCCACTTTAGAACATTATAATGTATTAAAAGGGATCCATTATTGATTTTCAACAAATTCGTATAGTGGGGATTATTTTTCCTTATTGAAGTTTCCCTTACATTATACCTTCCATGAAGACATATTTTTTATGTGTTAACCAAGGAATCCACTAATAGAGGCCTACCTATTTTTTTAATCACCAACAAATAAATACCCATTAGGTTGCATGAATAAATTATGTATCATGAAATAGGTATTGGAAAATGAACCATATTAAGAGTTTATTAGATGATGGTTTTATAGATACAAGGGTTGGATGTTCTGAATAGATATTGTGATGATTGGATGGGTGGAGTTCTTGTGTCCTTTTCTAGTTTCTTCATACTTGAGAATTTTGGTCTATATATATATATGATCATCCCATAGGTGATATGCTTCATCTATATGAATGGTATAAAATTGTCTATATTCATTTTTCAGTAAATGTGGAATGTTTGGTTGTATAAGTTATTACATGAGATAACTTTTTATTTATCAAATATTCATGTTTCCTTTAGTTTTATTTTAGGGGAATATTCACCCCATGATGACCCCTATAAATCTAAACCCTAGTCAATATCCTCTATGATAGGGGAGACATGCACGGGGTCTATGGAACCTAAATTTTTTCTATGGATAATTTTCCCAATATGGATGATTATAAAATGATATTATGCATTCTTCATAATAAAAAATGTTAAAATTTATACATGAATAAATTATTTTATATCAAATGATATTTTCTAAATATTTTATAAAATCTAGTCCCATATAATCTAATATATAACATATTAAATTTAATATTCAAGGAATCTGAATCTAAAACCACTTACCAAAGGCTTTGTTTCATATGTCATATAAATTTGAGTTGCATTTAATATATCAATGAAATTATTGTTTTTTTATTTTTTGACAATGAATCATTTTTTATATATGCTTAATTTTTAATAGGAAATAAAATGAAAAATGATTTTAATGAAAGGTATATAGGGTAAATTAATAATTGAATGTAACAGATATTGTTATCTCTCTCTCTCTCTATATATATATATGTTTTTAAATAGGTATACAAACAAGTGATTCATATTATTTTTAAAACATCAACATTCTAATGTTATTTAAAATATGGTATTTGAATAAACATGGTAAGAGAATATAAATACATCAATTAGAATGTGCGGAGGAATACTTGATCCATTTTATTATATTTTTTTTAACATCATAATATATTTTAATACATTTTTTTACTAATACATTCCAATACATTCACACTAGAATACATTTTATCTAAGCAGTCCTAAAATACACAATAGAATATACCAATTAATACATAAGAAATTTTTATTTTTTTTAGGATTTTTGGAAATACAAGATATATTGGATGATTATGTTTCTTTTAAAATTTAAATTTTATTATTTATTAGATAAACCGAGATAATCCCGGGATATTTCAAAATCTTTCTGAATAAAAAAAGTATTATTTTCATCATTTATTATTTATTTAAGAATTTAATATATATTTTATTAAATCAATTAGTGGAATTTGAAATAATAAATTTCATTTATAAAAAATGGAAATAATTATTAGATATAGTATTTTTAAATTACATAATATATTTTAAAAAATAAATCATCTTTTATTACTAATGAGGTCATGTAGATAAATTGAATAGTGAGATATTAATTATATTATTGCTGATATATGTTGATGGAATATCACTTGTTAGAATTTACATGAATGTTTCTCAAATATTAAATATAATGTCACACATTTAAAAAATTGACTTCACTATTAATAAATATGAAAATAGTTAACTATTTCAGTGTCATTGAATTCCAATTTTAGTAATAGACATGATAGTATGATTAAATATAAGTTTAATTTATTGAGTATTATTAAAAATATGATTATGTAGTAAAAATATATTATTATAATTAATTTAATTGATGTTAAATTGTATGAGTTAGTGTTTTATCATTTCTTAAGAAAAAAATAGATAATTTGGTTCTATGAAATTATTAACATGTTAAAAAAATCTAAATACGTAACAAAATTTCACGATGTGAAATAAATTATTTGAATTTTAATGTTTTTATTTCTGGTTTGATCTAAATGATGGATAAAAATAATAATCATTAAAAATATTTATTTTCTTTAAGGATAACTTAAAATTTATGATTTTAATTTTAAATTTTACATAAGGAATCATATAGGTATACCTCATGATATTATAGGAGTTACATTTCTAATTTATTTGTAATTTTAAAAAACATTTTCATACCAATGATATATTAACAATATAATTTCATGATTTATTAGGATGTTTGTATAAAGGTTCATTCGTAAATATTTTTATTCATTTATTATAGTATATATTACTATGATTAAAATGATTAGGGATATACAAAAGTGCAATGATTTTTTAAATATGTAATTATCAACATATTTTCAATTTATATATTTGATATTTACAACAAGAGAATAAAATGAAAAAAATACCTCAAAGATAAAATTCTAGATTTTCAAAAAATTATAATGATGTCCAATAGGGTTGATAAATAGGGGTAGAATGATATTTTAGAATGAAAATATCTAATATAAAATCTAAAACATATGTAAAAACCCATTATATTTAGATCCACATTAATGAACAAAACAATTACTGAATAAAAACTTATATTTTGTCCTGAAAATGTTGATCAATACATTTTCTAATATATTTTATAAAAAATCAGTTTTAATAAATATATACTCACATGAAGAAAGTTAAAAACTCCATGATAGTTTTTATCAAATTGAAATTTTTTTAAAACATTATAATTTAGAATAAAATTTTGATCAAATAATATTATCTTCAAATCAATGAGAAAGAAGATTGGTATAAGAAGAAATCAAAAACTCCTAATAAATATATCAGGAAAGATATGTACATAATCATGATAGATATATTAAAAAAATTAACATATAAAATGATCATTTACACTTATAAAAATCTCTTTAAGTAAATCACTACTTATAAAGAGATGCCTTACACTTATTAAGTGTAAACAAAAACTAGCAGTGGTATTAAATAGTGTGAAAGGTACCTAGGTGTTTCTAGAAAATTACATAATCATTTAATTCATGTAGATAATTAATTATGTATTATTATAGAAGAAAAATTGTAAACTCACTTATTTATAACACATTGAGAACTTCATATAATAATATAATTATTAAATACAAAACCTCTAAAAATGAAGGAAAAATAATAAAAATAAAAAATGATATTGATGTTAAAACCTATAGTTTCTTAAAGTATATGAAAATGAGGTTAGTGTAGGATATTCTAACTAAGTAACATTGATTTTTCTAGTGAGTAATATTATATGTTATAACTTAGTAATCCTTTAAACATTGAACTTTCTCTAATTTAGGGAATCAGAATGGTTTTATTACCTTTATTAATGTATCCTGAACAACATCCTATTAATTTTAAAAAATCTTATATATACATATATTTAGATTATAATTTTTTAAGTTATTTTTAAATAATAATTTAAAATTTTCCCAATGGATTTATAGAATTTGTATCATGATAATTTATCCAGGTTATAACATTAAATATAATTAAATTGTGTGTCATTGAATAGGGATAGAAATAGATTAGCTTCCTTCTAAGGGATTGAATTTTTAGTTTCCCATGATATTAAATAAATATCTAATTAAAAATATAATATCATGATTTACATCACATGGTCATATGTTTCCTTAAATATATTTACTAGAAATTAGCGAATAATTTTAAATTACAATAAAATACACATGACCACATGAAATGTGTGGAATGAAATCATTGTTCGGTCTGCATATTTTAATTTCACTTATTTTCCATATAACATAGAATTAACCCTAAATACAAATGGTTAAGAAAACCACTTAAAACATTGCAAATATTACAAATACAATCATAAAATATTCATAGAAAATCTATAATTTCTTATACTATTCAAAATTTTGATAAATCCAACAATAGTTATATAGAGTAAATTACATTTTCATTTTTTCCCATATTCAAAAAATGTATCATCATTTTACAAGGTCACCTGTTCCATTACATATATATAAATTTTCAAAGTACAAAATCTATAAGGTGGATAGATTAAATACATTACATTGATTTCTAATTGAATTTTTTTAATAGAAACACATTGCATGTTATGCCAACCATCACATTAAAAAAACATGTTAAAGTATTAATAATCATGAACATTGATTATAGAGATAGTGAATTATTGAATATAAAATAATTATCCCCCTCTATGATAATAAAACATCATTAAAATGAAATTGATATTAAATAATAATCTAATAAAAATATTTTAATGATTCAAATTAAAAATAAATAAAATATATAATTCTTGTGGAATACTAAAAATAAAATCATAGAATATATTATAATCATTACACACGAACTTATACACAGTAAAATTTTTCCTTATCCAATTTTTTAAATATAAAAAATGTATTCACTCTAGTATAGTGAGAATAAAACATGAAACAATATAAACATAACTAATTCATTATTCATTGAAAATTATTATTTTAATTTCTATAGTGGAAAATAAAATAAAAACATATGGAATGGTTAATATTTTCCAATTATGAATTTTTTAATGAATTTAGAATATATCATATGACTATCATGATATTTGAGAATAATAACAATTATATAGGATGAAATTTATTAATATAAGTTATATATATAATATGAAAAACATACTGGATGAAACAATGTGAGAGATTATATGTATAATAAAATTAAAATGAAGAATATAAAATAAAATCTATATGAAATTTACTACAATATTATTTTAATAATTTAATTTCCTCAAGGTAGTTATATTAATAAATATTAATTTTTTGAAAAATAAAAAAATAACCCAAAACATTTAAGAAAAATTTAATATTAATTAGAGCCATTATTATCTCCACTACATTAATAATAATGTGATGAACAATAATATGGATTAAAATTATAAAATGATTCATTCACTTTTGAGTAATAGTTTAATTAGATTTAAAAAATTAGAGGATTTAAAGGTGTAGCCTATAAAAATGTAAAATAAGAATTATATAAATGTAATAAAAAAAATTCTAAAATAAATTAATAGTTCATTAAAATATCCATTAAACAATACCTAAATTTTACATTCATCAATGTTTTTAAATACATTCAAGAGGGGAAGAGTAACTTCTAAGACTCTATTTAGAACTATATATTATATATCAATGTAATGAAACACATTAATAATAAACTTTGGAGGGTCGTATTCATTAAAAAATAAAATTATTAGAAAATATACACAAACCATAATGAAAATAATAACCTTAAAAATTATAATTTTAATTAAACTAATAGAATTTTGTGTTTTATATTAAAATATAACATTATGTTTATTTATATTTGTAAATATGACCATTGGAAGTGTAAATTGACTATTATAATAGTATTATAATTAGTAAAATAGTAATGTGATCATTGTGTATAACATGAATGTGAAATATAAATTTTATTATACCATCATATAGTAAAAATATTGAAAAATATAATTAATAATAATCAATAAATGATAATTAAATTCCACATAAATGTATTACAAAAATAATTATATATAAAAAGTATTTTATATGTTTTTTGTTACAAATTTATGATTACAGAATAAAGAGTTTTAAAATAATAATTATATTTACCATGGATAAGGAATTATTTTCATAAAAATACTTAAAATTTATAATCCACATGACCAAAATATCCAATGATTATTTTTCAAAAATTATAAAATATAATTTAATTTTATAGTGAATAGAAAAAAAAGGTATGCATATATGATATATATTATTACATCATTTTAAACTAATGAAATTTTAAAATAATATAACATCATTAATAAATTAATTTATGACTATTATTAAAATTAATAAATATTAAAATATTTTGATAAAAACTTAAAATCTAAAAAAAATAGAAATCCTAGATTGTATTTTATAAGTTGAAAACTATCCCTTTTTGAAAAAAAAAGTCTTTTCCATAACACAAATAAAACAAAGGATAGTATTTTTTGGTAATTAATGAATTAATGTAGAAAATAATTGGTTGAATTTTAAACAATATGATATGAACCCTAGGGTAATCCAATGGTATTCAATTTTCCACAACCTCAATTTTCAATGTCTAGGTCAAAAAATTATTAATTAATTGGATAAAATTTAACATAAATTCTTCTTTATTAAATAACCACTGATCACGGTTCTCCAATCGTTTTGTTTCTCAATATCCACTCCAATAATATTTTAGGGATATAAGATGTTCTTTCTCAGTTATTAGGAATTATTTTTGTAAGGAATGATTTTCCAATCCATTCTATTCATTTTTATTATTATTATTATGAAATTTATTTAAATATCAATATATAACTTTTTAATAATTCAATATTACTAATCTAATATTTTAATATGAATGATATACCCCAATCACTATAATTAGTCCCGTTAAATGCATTGATATAATTCAAAAAAATATTTCCATATATCCAACTGCCATTATAAAAATCTAAATATATAAAAAATATTATTTTAATTATAGTTATATTGTTTCTAATGGGTGACTCTACGATTGAAAGGATGATTCAGATACCTCTGGTCCAACCACTTCCAAGTATGTAGAAACCACAGTTTTAGGTATGTAATCTTTGTTTATGCATTTTTATGTGTATAAAGTGGTTCGGTAATGTTTGGGAGAGTTTGGAAGGTTTTTTCTATGGTTTTAAGAATTTTCTAAGGGCACACAGATTGAGCATGATTTGTGAAAACCGTGATGAATCTCTAAGAAAATGTGCAAGTTGAGACAAAGGGATTTTATATGGTTGGAACACGGTTTGTCTAACTGTGTGGTCCAACCATGCAGGGAACCCATTGGGAATGTAGCAGTTTTATGGTTAGCCCGTAGTTTATCTAAACGTATGAGATAACCATTCACTGCAATAAAAATGGGGGTTTTAAAAAATTGGGTCACTCGGAATTTAACCTAAACCATCCATTTCTTCTCCCACTAAATCCCAACTCATTATTTGATCTTACTAGGGGTTAGGGAACTTCTTCCACTTGTTTTGGAAGCAAATAAAAGGGTTTTATTAGTGATTTGAAGGCAGCTATTCCTTGGTAAGTCTCTCTCCTTGGTTTTTCATGGTTTTTTCTCTAGATATGCATTTCCCTATGTCTTGGTTCTCTAGATATACGTCATGTACACATATATCTAGTGTTTTACTACCTAAAATGACAATTTTTTGGTTTTTTGATGCTAGGAAAAGGGTTTTAAAGTGTTTTTGTAGATTTTTAACCAGAATTTGTGGTCTGGTTGTGTGTTGGTCGATTTTAGTAGAAGCCTAAGGTAGGTTTCAACACTCTCATCTCAATTTTGATAGAACCAGAAGGATTTAATTTCAAATTAATTAGTTTTTATTGAAATTGGTTGTGATTATTATGTGAAATTATTATTTGTAGATGCTTTGGTGATTTAGGGAAAATGGGGTTTTGTTAGACGATGATCTTTGTGTTTGATTTTAAAAAATTTGGGTTGGTATGTTCTATAGATAATTATTTTTGAAAATGGTTTTCAATAAAATGTGTGATTTATGGAAATGAGTTTTTCATGGATATGCCATAGTGGTGTTTTCAATAATTTGGATTTTATTTAATGGTTTTGTATTAAATTTTTTTTGTTTTGAAATTTTTATCATAGCATGATTGTTGACAAATTTTGGATATATGATGTGGTAATTATTTGTTGGCATGTTTTTATGTTTTGGAAATTGTAAATTGGATTATTGTTATGACTTTATGGATGTTACTGGAATGGGAATTGGCTTATAGGGATAAACATGGTTAGGAAAGGAAGGATTAGTGTATGTGGTGGACCAAAATTAAAGGTAAGTGGACATGAAGTGCCACTATAAACATTGGATGGGTTCGGACATGAAGTTCTACAATCAAGGATAACACAGAGCTCGAGTGTGTGTCTGTGTGTGGATCTTGGGAACATGGTTGGGATATGGGTGTCTCTATGCTATTTGGAATGATTTATGACAATGTGAAAGGTGATTTGGGGTCAGGACATGTTCGTTTTCATTGGTTGGTTTCTTTCCTAGAATTTTGGTGTGTGTGGGAGAGTGGTTATGGTATGGGTGTGTTTGGAATTATGAAAACAGTGGCATTGTTCATTGGATTTATATAATTGTTCTATATATATTTTGATAACATGTTCTATCCTTACGGCATGTGTGGGGAATACATTTGGGGATATCCTACTAAGTATTATTACTCACCCCATGATTTAGATCATTAGTGATTTTCCATATGTTGTATTCTAGGACACAATTAAAGGTAAATCATCTCACTTCTTTAGTGGTTCATCAAGATGATTGGGTTGTCTTGTGGTGTTTGGAGTATGGATCTTAGAGTGGAGTTATGGTGTTATTACATGGCTTCTTTGGGTTTTTATGTTTAGTCTTCCACTTAGTATTATAATTATAGATTATGGTGGTTTAGTTTTGTTGGTCCTTTAGTATTGTTGGATTGTAAAACTGTGTTTGCATGCATCATGTAGTTGTTTTTTGCATTGGCTCATTTGGTTGGTTGTTTCCTTTTCAAAAGGAAAAATCATTCCCCACCATTCATAAATCCCTCGGCATTTATTTCTAGCCTTTGGTTCCTGAGGAATGTCTCCTAAGTCCGAGTATAAATTCCTCCTTGACTCAATCCAAATAGGATGGATGTGATGTTACAAGTGGTATCTGTCGGTTTTTTCCTTGTCTTTCAAGTCAAAGCAGTTTTCTTCAATTATTTGGCATTGATTTTTGGTCTTGGGGTTGGTACTCATATTTGTTTTATTCCCCAATTTGGGATGGTATCAATCTGTCAGATCATCAGAACATGAAATGTATAGCATAAAAGGACGTAACTAACCCTTTTATGTTGAACATCATGATACCTGGGATTTGGGTAAAAAAGTGTTTTGCAGACACTTATTGGGGTGTGTTTTCATTGTTGTGGGTATAACCAATGAGATGAACATGGCCTGAATGGTAAAAATGTCTTTCAACTAGGATTTCATATTTACTTGGGCCTAGTGATTTGTGTTTTGGTATGAATGTGTTTATTTTGGAAAAATCTTGAAATTGTTTTCAAAAGTATGGTTTTCAAAAATGAATGGTTGTGATATTTTGAAAATGGGATGATTTTCAAAACATGGATGATTTTTAAAAAGTGGATTGAACAAGGTTAAATGTGAATTTGTAAAGAATGGTAATGATAGTGTAATGTGATGGAATTAGAAATTGTAATCATTAAGTTATTAGAGAGTGAACATTATGGTTGTTCTTGTGTTGACAGAAATGGCACCAAGTAGGTGTCATAGAGACCAACAAGAGGATTCTACAGAAAATGTGGTTTCACCTGAGCCCCAGGTGAACCAGTAGTTGGTGAATATGATAGTGCAATATTTAGATGTTATGGAATGTGGTAATGGAAGAGATGAGTCGAGGCATGTGGATTACTCAGTTCAGTCCCATAAGTATAATCCATCAATTTTATACAGTGATTCGGAGTCGTAAATGGCAGAAGCATGGATGAACAAGATAAATTGGATATTCAATTTTCTGGGAACACTAATAGAGTTGAAAGTGAAGTTATAAACATACATTTTGGAAGATATTGCAGGTCAGTGGTGGGAGTTATTGGCCTAGTCTATAACGGGATAAAGTATGACTAGGGAGGGTTTTGAGGAATATTTTAACAGACACATCAACCCTCATACATTCAAAATTCCATGCATAAAGTATTTATTCATCTTGAAGTAAGAAAACATGTCAGTGAAAAAATATATAGATATCTTTATGAACTTAGTGTGGTTTTCACATGAGGTGGCTGCTAGTGCACACCTAAAGGCACTCATTTTTAAATAAGGGTTGAGGTAGGAAATACATTCTAAAATTCTAGTGTTATCTATATGTGATTATATAGAAATGGTGAATAGAGAAACAGTGGATGAATGGGATATCATGGGGGCTACAAGCAGGGGGAGTATGTTGGTACTAATGGGAAAATACTGGAACTCTAACTTAAGGATCAACACTACTACAAAATATGGATATAGCCACGGTTTAATGAACTATGGATGATATTGGTGTGACTTTATAGAAAATCATATTTTCATGTTTCCAAACCTTGGGAATAGCCCTATATCCACAGTGGGAACTGTGGAAATAGTCCTATAGCCATAGTTTGGAACCATGGAAGTATCTTTAACCATTAATACCTATATAAATGGTTGGAAACTGTGAATATAGTACTATTACTATGGTAAAAAACTATGGAAATATTTTCCAGATTCCATACAAAATACCACGTTGCTCCAGGATTCACCTTTTTGTATGTAACGAACGACAATATTGGTGAGTCAGACAAAAACAAAACCGTAATCCACTCAGTGTCTGAACATTCATAACCATTTCAGAAGTTTCATATGTAACGTGCCTGAAAAATTATTTAAAAAACATCAGGCCAGAATTTGGAAGGATGGCGGCCATGAGACTCACCAAGTCTGGGAACCATACAGATGCCATTCTCTGTATCCAACAACTCTTCCCTGCCAAATTATATGTGTTTCTGGTACCATATATGAATTTATAGACATGACATAATCTACCAGAGAAAAATAAATGAAACCAAAAAATAATAATAGAATGCGAAGCAGCAAAAGAAAAATTCAAGTTGAGAGACATACCCTGAAATAAATGGTGATTAATGAAAATATCCACTTGTACGGCTAAAAATATTAGTATTATTAGTTTTCTTGATAGAGGATACTAGTAGAAAGAGATGAGGTGGGATGTGTTACTGTGTTTAGAAGTAAAAAAACAAGGCCACACCTAGATACCACCAAAAAAATTGAAGAGTAACTAGTGGCATTTTTTCTAAATGAGAAACATTCACTCACATTAATAAGTTACACTGACCAGGAAATAAAAAAAAATTGTAAACAGTGAATAAAATAAAATATTTTTTTCAGGTAAAATATATTACATTTCAAGATAAAGAGGTCAATTATATCCGTATGTGTTACTCGATTAATTATACATTAATACATGGATATTAAATAAAATAACATTGTTGAATCTTGTGTATTACTAAAAGGACTAGTCGTTGGGAATGTACCTTGGATTCTATACAGACATTATATGAATTTTGAGGGACTATTATATCCCTTTTATTCATGAGAAATGTAATCTTTGTGAAAACCTCAAACATAAGTGGAACATAGTTTTGTATCTTCACTTTTAATGATTATGTGTCCAAAATATATAAAAAATAAAAAATTACTTCCATTCATTATTATATTTTATATAAGGTATTTTTATAAAATTCTAGTAATCTTCCTCCATGATAAAGGCCACACTCATTCCCAACTCAATATTTTATGAATGGAAAATCAAATCCTACATTTTTTCTTAAATGAAATTCAATTCCTGAACCCTTATCAATTCCTCTATGTTCCCCCTCTTCAAGCAACACACACCAATATGAGGCATCGTACACACCTTGTTAAATACTCACTTGATACCACATGTAGACATAGGAACTTAATATAGTTACAAATGTTGATAACTCAAATATCGTAACACATAACTATTTTTCCTATAAGTGGACCACCCAAGATTTATGATTTTTCAAAATGAGGCACTCCAAGTACTTGATCCCATGGTAGTTCAATTTACATTCCCATGATTTCAGAAACCCTATATATGGTAATTTTTTCACATCCTCTAGAAAATTAATGGAATGTAATGTATTTTTTGTCATTGAATTATTTTTACAACTAAAACATGCATTAAATACCACTTCTTTGAAGTCTCCACCTAGGCTAGAGTGATTGACCCTTTTCTAAAAAGATACCCTAAAGTGATAAGGTTGAAACATAATATTCCAGGAATTTCCCCCATGTGGAACCCCTTGTTGGGAAATAGGTAATAAAATCATAACCTCGATATCCCTCCTTCAATATTCCTAGAGTTGGAAAATGTAAAATGATGTATACCATACTAAAATGGTATGTGAAAGAATCATAATTTTCCGGAATAATGATAGACCACAAATAAACTCAATATAATTAGAATTAATACCCAATCCTTAATAAACATAACTATCTTGTATTACTAATGTCTCTAAAACAAAATGAAAGATCAAAATAATATATAAGTGACTCTTAACGAAACTCCATTACTCGAGCTTGTAATGTACAAATCAATCACTAAATCCCTCTTAATAACCAAGAAAATATATATATATATGTATATATATGGGGTCCAGTATACAAGTATACTAACACCATATATTATTTAACCATGTTATTATTTTTTTATTGGTTTTTATAAAATGTTGGGAGTGATGTGTTGGGGATCCCAACCCCAAAGTGATTATTATTTTTCGGTTCTTGGATGTGAGAGACTGGGTTACGTATAGAAAACAAAATGCATATAGATATGGGTGTTGGAAGATGGGATTCATATTGGGTAAGTGTGTTCTATATGTGGAAGTTGCTAGATATGGGATGATGGTTGGGTGGAACAACTAGATTTTTTTTCCATAAATAGGCTTGTATGGTAACTAGATCTATCATATATCAGTGCTCATAGATAGCATCTCTGCATTAACGATCAGGTGACGACTTATGTTATTAATATAGACCCATTTGTGAGACTATAATTTTTGATGAAAATAGTTAGGTGGCATCAGGTGTGACACTGAGTTGGTGAGAAAATGGTATGAAGGAGTGTTATTAAATAATGGGGTGTGATGTCTGTAAATTTGGATTTCATGAATACCACTAGAAAAAAGGAATTATTGTGGATTTAGTGGAAATATATAGTGTCACAATTTGTGGGTTAGCATCATTTTTATTAGTAAATCTTGTTTTAGTCTGATAACAACACAACCATGACCAATGGGAGACATTAGACTTTAGTTGTGTATCATGTTTTAATAAATAAGATTGTTTCATCATGATACATGTGAAGAATATATTTTACATGAAACAATATGGTTGTGGGATTTAATTTCTTACACTATTATGGTTCATAAAAAGTTCAAATTGATTTTTTTCATTTCATAGAAGGGGATTTTTTGAGAATTATCAATTGAAAAATCACATTAGGACCCAATATGTGTGTCATAAGTGGTGTAATATGTTATTGATTTTGTTTTGGGCTGTATCCCAGGGTTGAGGTTTCCTATGATTATTTTCCTAAGAATGTATCCATTTTTGGGTAGGTGCTGAAGGTACTATATGTGATTCTAATCTAAAAAATGATTGCTCGATTTTCATTAAATATAAATTCCCTTAGTTGAAACATACCTTAAAACATCGAAAACATCACTATTTTATAGCATTAGAAATCATGAAGTCAGATAATGTCACACTTTTCAATAGAATATCCCCTATTCACCTCTTGAATCTCTTTATTTGATATATTATGGGATTCCATGGTGTCCTTCTAAGCCAGCAGTCTCACAAATTTATCCTCTACAAGTTATTTCTCCAGTTTCTTAGCCGTTTCTCATAGTTTTGATTCCACAATATTTATAATTCGTTTGAACTATTTCTTATAGTAAATATTAATGTATACTAAAATCTCAACCAAAAATCTCAGAATCCAAAATCTAAATATTATCAAAAAAGTAACAATTTGAATGCAAAAAGATAACTGATTATTGTCACATACCTTTTAAACTAGTGTTTATAAAATATACACATGTATAATTCAATTAATTTTCCCATATAACAAATCATTTTTTAAATAATAATCAAAAATACATTAACGATTTAGCTATAGTGACTATGATTACTCACAGTTTCATATCTTTGTTGTCAGTGTAAAAAATTCAAATTCAAATTCAAATTTTTTACAGATATCTAATAATGATAAATTTAAATCTATCATGTATACATTTATATATCATAACAAAATGTAATGAAAAAATTATATTACACTTATAGTTTCCCATAGAATCCTTATGAGGAATGCCAATCCAATTCATAGTAACAAATCAACTGATAATGGATAACCAATTGAACTCCATTATCATTCATCATTCTTTATATCTAAATAGAATTCATTTTAGAAGATCTTTTTAGAAGGGAAACAATTCAAAAAATATCATCACCTTGAAATACTAGTCTTTCACCCACACAGGATAAAAATGAATACAAAAAATTATGAATGTAAAAAATGATGTCCATAACATAAAATAAAAACAAAATGATGATCTAAGAAATATTTATATGTCATATATATTATGTTTCAATTGATGACGATTATAATAAAATTATTATAATAATTTTTGACATTTTATAGAAAATATTATGTTTAATTAAGAGTATAATTGAACAAATACATGTTAATGTAGGATATAACAGATTTATGACATGGAAAGAAACCAAAAAACTCTTATGAAAATTTGATGAGTAGGAAAAAAGGAACATGAATAGTATCATTAAAATCCATAATACCATGATTATATAATTTTAGTTCCCATCCAAAACACATGAATGAAACATAATAAATACTTTCCATATCAATTCATAAAAATACAATTCATATTTTGATAAAAAAAGTATTTTTATTATCATTTTTATACATCATGTGTGGAATAAAGTGAAAAAAACATATCCAGCAACATGTCTTCCTTGTCCATAGAAAAAGTTTCCAAAAACCTTTGCAAAATATATCGAATGAATTTGAACAAAATAATATAATAATGTTATGGTAAGAATATAAATTTAATTAGAAATTTTATCCTAAAAACAATCTTACAATAATATGTAAGTGGGATGATAATAAATATATATATATAATAAATAAGGAAAAAATTCAATTAAAATTACATCCCCCTAATCCAGCCATCTAGGACACATAAATTTCATACCTCAAAATATATACACATATAGACACAAAAAAACATCACATAACATCCATCAAATAAAATATGCCATCAATCTATAGTTAGAAAATCCTACAGTTATCCATCTATAAATACCTCACTTCATAACTCCATGTACTACTATACCATAACGGATAGCATCATATTATCCTCATTTAGTTTTCCTTAGGAAGGGAAGTATCCAATATATCCCCATGTAGGTTCCCACTATAGAACACCACACCCCACCCCACTGCATACTCATACATCCCACTTCATACCTCTACAGCACAGCACTGCACCCCACATGAATGCAATTAAATCATGCATTGTGTACTCTAAAATAAACCACTGGGAAAAAAACTAAATTCAAGGATAAATAGAGCCTAAGGAAAAAAAATATAAGAACTATAGAGGAATATTTGTGCTGAATGGGCCTCTAACAAAATATATCACCAACACTAATACCATATAAATTTTGAACAACTAAATATGTACCAAATCCTAGAAAACCAACACAATATCCCACAACTAATCACAAACATATCATTCCTAAAGTGTTTCAAATAGATATACATTTCAACTGTGATAATTGATTGACATATTAAGCATAGAAGACAGCACATTGAGGCACTTGAGTGAAAATGAAAACTCAAAATGTCTAGGACTAACCACAAGGGGAAGTTCTAAACAGCACCACTCAACTGCACACTATCATAATATTCTATCATTTTCAACTCAAAAAAAATGGGTGAGGTGAATTTTAAAGCTACACGCTATATTTCCTCCATGATATATTTTTTCTAATGAAAATTTTCTATATAAACCACCTATTTAAGGTTTTATTCATTTACAACATTCACATATATGGCTTCCCATTCCTATATCGATGAATGGTGTTTGTGAAGCATAAGAAAATATATAATTAGAGTTAGTCTAAAAACTCACTCAAGGATGATTAAGGGGTTGAATTATTAGTATTTAAAAGGTTTTGAGAATACAGGCAGATAGAGGTTGTTTTATATAATGGATTGGGTGGTGGTTGGGTAGGTTTGGCCTTACACTACTTTGTGTGTTTAACTAGTAGCTTCTTGGTTTTTTGGAGGTGGGGGAATTTTCAATTGGAAGGGTGGACAAATTTTTTTCTATGATCCATGGATAGGGTAAGGAGTGAGAGATTAGATAGGGGTTTGGGAAAGTGTTATCAATTTTTTTTTTTTGATAATGGAGGTAATTTTTTGAGGGGATATTGGGGTTTTTGGTGTTGGTTAGGACATAAGAAAGTAGATGGCTCTAAATAGATACAAATAAGGATATGAATCAACTCAATTAGAGTTTAGAGGGGTTACCTGTTTGATTTAAGGTCATATTGGAGGATTTATGTGAGTATTGGGTTGCTTGGAGGTGGAACCATGATAGGGAGAGGGGATAGATCTCGGGGTGAAAACTACGGTTTATGCTGGGTATTTAAAATAATTTGAAATGTTATGATATGAAACCATTGGCCGTAAAATAAAGTTATATAGTTTTCATATCTGTTAATTTTTTAAAATTACTTCCTCTAAATAGTTGTATTGAGGGATGATCCATAAATTTTTAACATTATAAATGTATTTTTCCACTTTAAATCTTGTGGGAATACTTGTAGCAAGGAGTAGTCTTATTAATGTTTTGGTCCATCATGTTTGTCTACACATTTGTTGATTTTAGCACTACCTATAACACCACACCATCATTTTTAAGGGCACAATCAGTTCATGTTTTCTCAAAATAAAGATAATTTCGACTCTAAAGTGAATGAAATTTTATTTTCTACTATTGAGTTGTCTAAAATTATCTACTGAACACTTGAAGGGAGATTCATGTTTATCCCTGAGATAGAAAATGATGAGTTGTTTATTCCAGAAGATGTTATATTCAATCCTTTTTAATCCCATACAATCATGAATATTCTTGTAAAGGACCTAGAAATATAATAGAAGGTCCTTGTTATGTTAATTTCAGCATGGATTTCTCAAAGTTCAGGGGATTTCGAAAAAGTCTTATTTCAAGACATGTATTTTCATTATTTTCTAGTAAATAGGGGAAAAGTAAACCTGAATAGATATACGTTGATATGCATGTATCATTTCTCACATAGATCAGTTGAAATCAATTTTAATACATATGTTCGGGTGCTAATCCTTCTATTTGACAAGGTATATATAGATTAAAATCATCTAAAAAATGTCATCATAATTTCTTTTTATTAGCAGATAAACATAAAAGTTTTATATTTTTCTTAAATTATTCCTTGAAAAAGCTAGTGGTTATTAGAAAACAAGATTTCAAGACAATCAAGAAATTATGGAAACATGTTTTTAAAACAATAAAGAAATTATGGAATTCAAATTAAAGGGTTATGAATAGGGAACCTACCTCAATCTCAAAGCAAACTACTTTTGATGATGACAAGTCAAATCTTCATTTTTTTTTCTTACACGCATATGAACCTTCACATATATATAGAACCAGCCTCATCATAATAAACCACTTGTAAGGTAATAATAGGAAAATAAGTGAGATATAATGACTTCTTAGGTATATATGATTTGTGTGTCAATGGTCCATGATATATGATACAAGACTCCATAACCAACAATTAACAAAAAAAATATTCATATTGATATATAAATCCCAATACTAAATAACATGATCATTAAAAAGGATTTTTGTTCAAATGATATCCAATTTCATTCAATACAAACACCACATATTGGTATCATGAATCACAAGAAAACACAAAACACAACATGATGGATTTTACCACATCATTCCTTATACATTGGTTCATATCTACAATAATAAAAAACTTTCACATATTCCTCGTAGGTTTTATTCCAATCATTAAAAATTATTTTGAAATGATTCAAAATATTTTGGATATGATTTTCATATAAACACCCACAAACATTGGGTGAAAACATTGTACCAAAATTTATCCTAATTCTATTCCATGTTTTATAACACTACATGACTTTGTATAATTTAAAAAAATTATAATTCCCCAATTAATAATTGTATGAAAAGGGTATCCAAAAAAACATCAAATATACTCAATATATAAAGGGTTCTATAGTGATCACAATAAAAAATGCCTATCAATAAATAAATTTCTACACTACAGGATATATATAAGATGTATTTAGTACATCGGTGAGACCGATGTTCATTATCTTAGATGAGATGGTATTTTCAAAATATGTGTTCATTCTAGTGGGGATAAAGTGTTTGATAGCTTGAAGTAGATAATTTTTTATTTGAAAAAAGGTAAATGATAATGAAATAAATATAATCACAAAGGCCAATGGGGGTATATTTGAATGTTATAATCAAAATAAATCTATCAATTCTAATGTTTATTTTTGGTAATATGTATAGTACTCATGATCATCCATTTTCTACATCACATATAAACTAAAAAATAATTGGTGGGGGGTTATTCAAAATATATATACTATATAGAAATAATAAAACCAAAGAGTTTTTTTATATTCTCCATGTTAGGTGACATGTTTTATTTATTGATAATAATCAAAACCAATTATACAAGGGAGAATAATTGAGAATAATCTAAAAAAAATAAGAAGATATGAAATAAAAAAAATTATTTCTATATACCAAAATCATTTTTATATCATGGTAATATCCCCATTGTATGTAAACCCATTGTGTTCAAATGGATACTCAAGAGATTGAAATATGGGGATGTTAAATAAATTTCATATATATAATGACTGGTTATTAATGGATTAGTATTTGTCAATATAATGTTGGTGTAGAAATATTTTTCACCAAAATAGATATTAAAATCCATTTGAATTCATGTTTCCATAATAGCTACTATGATTATATAAAAACTATAAAAACTCATTAATGGATCAATGTAGTTACTGAATCATTATATGATAACTTTTGTCTATGTTTCTATGAGTGATTAGTGGGATTAGTATTATTTTATAAGTGAAATATATTGATAAAATATGGAAAAAATATATATTAGTAATATAGTTAGTTAAGTATAAGTGGAAAATTATTTCTCCAATGAATGACATGATTTTCTAACCTAAGTTATAGGTAATAGGATCTATTATGATAAATCTAAGAGGATGTATAGACTTTTTCAATATATATATATATATTGTCATGGATTTAAAAAGATAAAATATACAACAATCTAAGATCAGGTCATCACTTGTATCACATGAAATAAATCTCTATAAAGAAATTTTCCCTCAAACACATGAAGAGAGAGAATGAATGAGTATAATACCTTATTCCTTAGATAGTGGTCCTAGATTTATGTCATGCTATGTAATAGGGATGATGTTTTATTTTACTTTTTCATCATTGTTATATATTAAGAAGTCATAAGAGAGCAACATTTTTTGGTTATAAAGACTATCTTGAATTACCTTAAGTGTTAAAAGGATATGTTACTTGTTTTAGTGGAGCTAATAAACTAGTTGTGAGGGGTATATAGAACATGCTATCAATCAAATCATAATTATCTAAAGACGCAATCTTGATATGAGTTTTTACTCAATGGAGGAGTTTTGAGATAAAAGTGTTATAAGAAACCAGTGGTCATCTATTCTAATATAGAGTCTGAGTATATTATAGATTTTGATTTTTTTAAATAAGAATTGATAATTTGAATGTTCATCAATGATCTTGTAATTATACCTAAAAATATAGATCTTATTAATCAGTATTTTAAAAATAATAGAAAAGGGGTTTCATCTAAAGAGACCTGGTTGTAAAAATGGATAAAGTATATACTTCATAACTATCACAAATTAAGTGATTTTACTAAAAGGGGGAAATTAATATTGAAATGTGTGGCTACAGATGAAAATTTGGGATTATTATTAACAAAATATACACCCTAGTAAAATAATGAACATTAATTGAGATATAATATGTTATGATATATAAATAGTTGTCTCTATTATAAGTGGGTATCAGTTAGAGTTGGTTCAACAGTCTAAACTAATTTTTATTACATTCTATTAGTAGAATATATGTCTATATATACTTATCTATATCATATAATGAAGGTTATTTTTTTAATAGTAATATGATAATTTTTTGTGAATATTTATTGATTTAAAGTCTGATAGAAATTCCCCACTATATAGTCTCTTAGATCTGAGATTATTATTATTATATTTCATTGACCACATACTAAGATTCATTGATAAAAACCATAAAAACAAGTTCTCCAAAGGATGTAGTGTGTGTTGTGTTTATAATAATTAAAATATAATTAATTTAATGGCTAAAAATATATTTATCTCTAATGTGATAATGAAATAGGATATTTCAATCCTTTTTGATTGAAATGGAACTATTAGAAAAAAATCAATTTCCATTTCATTTTACAAAAATATTTATTTTGTTGGGTTTACATGCGATATGACATGAAACTCTAATAGGGTAAGAATTGAAAAATAAAAAAACAAATAATAGTCATCCTAGTGTTGTTTATTTTGACAGGATGATATAATTTTCCAATTAAATCATGGTACAATATAGTATAATACAAATTTGTGTAGAATAAAACTATTGGCAGTTAAAAAAATAGTTCATCAAATTGAATGTCAAAAATAGAAATTATAAATAAAATGAAATATAAAAAATTGAACAATGTATTGAGTGACATATCAAATATCCCTAACAGAAATAAATTAAAAAAAATACAACTATTAAACCCTTCACTTTTAGAACTATGTGACAGGTTCTTTATAACATAAGACAAGGTATCTCAATTCTTCCACCAAGATTTTCCTCAACTAAAAACCCATTGGTATGTATCAACATCTAGTCCTTATACACTCTATTATCCAATAAAAAAATACCTTGACCAAAATAATAATTAAATGATGTAATAATAACCATTGAATATGTTACTCTCAATGGATTAGATTAACTTTATCCTCCTATCACCAGAATAAGGACCCAATCGGGTTCTTAAATATAGGTGGAGGAAGGAGAGGGATATTTGATCATCTTGAGGATAGGGAGCTCAATCAAGAATAGCGTAAGCACCAGCCGATGCACCAAATGAAGTAGGAATTCCAAAAGAAGAGTATGGAGGAGGGAAGGAATGTGTGATAGATGGAGGATCAACAAATGGAGAATCCATGAATAGAGGATGAAAATGGAAGCTTGTGAGAGGAGGAGGAACCTTGAATGATAATCCAATAAGGATCAAATAAGGGATAAATTGGTCGGGTGATAATTAGATGAGGGAGAAATTGGTCGAGTGAGGATCAAAAGAAAAGTGTTTCAAGGGAGGATCAGAGGAGAAGGGTGCTGAGGGGGGATTGGGTTAGCGAGTGGGAGAGGAAAACCCAAGAGAAGATAAAAATCAAGGTAAGCGTGTTCCCATGGGGGACGATCCCCCATAGGTATATATATTCTAAAGCCACAGATTTTAATTAAACATGGCTATATATTAACCTATAGTGTCATGACCCGCCCCCCGGGGCCTGTGCTGTGACCACCCCAAGCCCGCCTTCTATAGGCCAGGGGCTGGAGACTAGCACCGAAAGGCGTATTCCCTAAAACGGGAAGGAATTTTCTTTAACCTGTACAAACAAAGGATCCGAGAACACTACAAGAAGCAATTGTGTAGTAAACTGCTATAGTAAAAGAGTGCTGAAAGTAAAAGGGGCCGGAATACAAGCCCAACTATAAAAGTATAAGTAAAACTGAAAAGGTACAATACAACTAAAAAAGGGAAACAGCTCTTGGGTCGTCCTCCGATGATCCTACCTGAAGGGTAGGTATAGATCGCCTCCTTAACAGTCCACGTTTTTCTGTCTCCTCCGCATACCACCAGGTTCTGGCTCCCTCAAACCTCAGCCCAGCTGCTCATCATCTGCACAAGACACAATAAGGTGTGGGCAAAGTCTGTGAACGGTTGAGTATAACGATACTCGGTAGGGACCCTGATACCCCAAATCTCTCCTAGAGTTCCATGAAGAAAACCCACAGAGTAACACCACGAAGGTAAAGTACCACACAGGTAAAGTACCACATAACATAACCTCAATCACTAGCACAAAGTAAAGACAACTCACACCAGGATTTATTCTATGGGTAGTAACAAGTAACATCCCCAGTAAAATCGTTTAACACCTCGGAATCTGGATAACTCCTCCTCTATAGAGTACATTGGGCATGCCATGTCACACAGAGGCACTTCCCACTAACCTTGAACTGTAGAGGTACTCCTCCCCATCATGTATCGTGGGTCTGTGGGGTCACACAGAGCCACCCACCCCCAACGTGGCCTGCTAAGTCACTCCTCCCCATCACGTACTACAGCCTCTCCCCACTGTGTCTTGCTGAGGTACTCCTCCCTATTGCGTATCGTGGCCGTCGAGTCACTCTGAGTCAAAAAGTCAGCAGTCGTCATGTCTCAACCAGTCGCAGGGTTCCATACGTAGTGTGCTTGGGAGAACCATTCCCCAAGACATTAGTCGCATCTCAACTAGCACAAATTCTCACAAATAAGAAACCAGATGATCCACCATGTCATGAGGGTTCCAACACAATAGACAGTGCGTCAAATGCATGCTCGGTCTGTGCGTTATTGGCATTTCAGTGCTGAGGGCCCGGTTGGATTCAGGTGCGATCCAACCCGACCATACTCCACGTTTCTCTGAAACTCTAATGGATTAATTCAAAAGGGTCTTCTTGCTCTGAGGGTCCCAATACCCCCAAAAGTTCGTCAAACGGGAGTCTGGTCCTCAAGAAAAGCCCCTTTGAGTGTTTCTGGGCCCGATTAGGCTCGGTTCCGGTCGGACCTGGTCGGACCGACCCGGTCTAGGCTGGGCCGAGGTGGACTCAGTCTTCTAGGCCAATGTTTGGTCCGACCCGCAAGAGGGGCGGCCCGCAAGAGGGGTGGCCCGTAACGGCGGCCCGACCAGAATAGGGCGGGCTGCAAGGGGAGGCCCAACCCACGTGGCGCGGTGGCCCACTGGGGCGGCGGCCCGCTGGAGTGGCGGCCCGCTCGAGCGGCGGCCCGCTGGGGCAGCGGCCTGCTCGGTAGAATGCTCGCTCTGGCGGCGGACCGCTCGGACGGCTTCCTGCTCAGGCGGTGGACCGCTCGGGCGGCGGCCCGGTCTGAGGGCAGCGGCCCGGCTCAAGGGAGGGGGCAGACTTGTTGGGGGGGCGGCTCGGGGGTGACGGCGCGGCTAGGGGGCGGCGGCCCGGCTCGGGCGCGGCAGCCCAGCTTGGGGGTGGCGGCCCGGCTCGGGGGTGGCGGCCCGGCTCGGGGGCGACGGCCCTGCTCATGGGCGGCAGCCTGGCTCGGGGTCAGCGGAGCGGCTCGAGGGCGGCGGCCTAGCTCGGGGCGGCGGCCCGGCTCGGTGGCAGCGGCCCGGCTCGGGGGGGGAGGGGCCCGGCTGGGAGGCGGCGGCCCAGTTCGGGGGCGGCGACCCGGTTCGGGGGTGGAGGCCCGACTCGGTGGGCGGTGGCACGGTTCGAGGGTCGCAGCCCGATGTGAGGGCGGAAGCCCGGTTCGAGGGTGGGAGCTCGTTTCAAGGGTGGCGGCCCGATGCGAGGGTGGTGGACCAGTTCGATCTAATGTGGGGGGTGTAACCCCCCGGTCTCCTGAATTCCTGAACGGCCCAGAGGACATTAAGTTAGCAAAGCGGCGGTGCCATGTGGGCGTCGCTCGGTCACCGTGGAACCCGCTGGCGGTGCGGTGGTCATGCTGTCTCTCTTCCCATGCCTGGTCATCATGTCGGCCACCTCCTCCATTCTTCATGGCTGATGAGCTGCGGCCCTCCTCTTGTGGCGTACGTCAACACACTCACGATCTTCCATGGAGGCGCAAGGATGGAAAGATCATTGAGTGTTTGGTCTGGGTTTGTTAAGCTCGCGACCTCCATGTTAGCTCGTATTATAGTGTATATTAAGGGAGTTCAAAAATTTCTTGTATTAAAATACAAACCAAACCCCACAACGATGCCCCATAACAACCTCCTGCAAAACGAATGAATATTGGGTCAACCCATTAGTCGGTTGACCCATTTTCTTCATATAATTTCAAGAATGGGGAAGAGGGAATCAAAAATGCACAAACGAAATAACCCCGTACCTCGAAACGTCGGAGAGACGTCCATTCTTGAAGGTGGATCGTGTTCTTTGTTCCCGCAACTGGTTCCCAAAGACCCCACTCTCACGTCACCCTTTGGTTCAGTGTCATCTGTCACCTCCTACTGGGTCAGCTTCATCTTCTAAGGGTCTGGCGTCGCGGTGTTCCTTCATCACTTCGCTTCTTGGTGAAGCTCTCTGATACCCCTTCCCTAGTTCCATATATATAGGAGTGGGGGAGGGTAAGTAACGACGTGGGGAAATAATGGGGCTCATTAATTAAGAAGCTTCCTAATTTCCCTAACGTCATTGTTACTTAATGTTGGCAGGTCAATCCATTTTATGGATTGACACACCATTGGCCCCACCCTTTAATTGGTTTGATGGAGGTTTATGAAATAAATAACAAAATTAGTTCATTTATTTTCTTTTAAAAAGTCGCAAAACATAACTATTTCTCCTGACCTACTGCGGTCAAAGTAAAGCCTTCCGTAAGTGAATCCCATCATTATGGATTCAAATGTGCTCTCGGATTTTTAATCTGAACAACGGATCAAAAATTAGAAAACTCCACACACGCGTTTACTGAACGTACCAAAAAAAAGTTCATAAATTCATTCCGGGCACACCGGGCCTCGGAATCACGCGCCGTCAATTTTTGAAGACCCATAATAAATCCATATAATTAAAAACATTACATGTAAATCCAGGTCTTTACATGTATCCACAGACCAATAAAAAGTTGGCTATTGTTCCATGGTTATAGTTCATTTTTTAGTAGTGCAATCAGAAGAGATACACTTATTTCCATGGTGGGAGTATGGCTCATAATCTGACAGTGGGATTAGTGAATCTTCCTCTAAAGCCTCATTGCAAGCCATAATTTTTTTAGTGTGTTTCTACAAGACATATGAAGAGGTAATGTATGGAACAACCTCAATCATGTTATAACTACAAGAATATGGGGCATATTCAGTGTAATTGTCACAATGCTCTTAGGTCGGGTGTTCATGACACTCCTCATGGATCACAGGTGTCTTATGACTCGATGGGATAGGAGGAAGAAACCTACCCCTCATCAACAGAGCATATTTAGTCATGGTGATTCTACGAATACCATGATTTCTCTACATTAGATGTTTCAGCAGATTAATAATGAGTAGAGTATGTAACAAAATTAGTTATTTGGAGCTGACTATGTTGCAGTGGATGATCAGTCAGGACCATCCATGGTTTGAGGTATGATTCTTTTAAATTCAACCCTTATGAAAGTTTTTTTGATACATGTGTTTCCAATTCATTCATTTCCTCTTGTATCATTGATTTGTTAGGTAAAAATGTTGAAATGATTCCTTCGGTTTTAAAACAAAAAACTCTTCTAGGTCAAAGAGAGTGTCGTGCCTTTATCTATAAGGAATGTGGTATAACTTTTGGTGGGGTTGAATTCATGTGGTAATTCTTAGTGCTTCATATGGATGATTGTGATATAATACTATGTATGGATTGGTAGATGATGTTTAAGGCCCATAACAACTATCATCCGCAAACAGTTAGTTTCGCGATGGATGATGGCATCAAGAATCCCTTAGAGGGGAGAAAAATGTGTAGGTGGGTGAAATCGGATTTTTGGCCCTAGTAGTTGGGAATATCTTATATCAGTTGGTGGATTTGTTGTTGGAATCAGTGGAATAAATTATGGTGGGTGGTTTTCTGGGAATGGTTTATCAGTTTATGGATGTCTTTTTTGACGAATTCTCAAGGTTTCCACCCATAAGAGAAGTGGAGTATACAATTGATCTCTTTCTAGGTACCAATCCTATCTCACTTATGTATTACCAAATGGAACTTACAGAATTGGGGGAATTGAAAGTGCAATTAGAGGAGCTATAAAATAAATATTTCATCAGTCCTATAATGTCTCTGTGGGAATGAGTGGTGTTGTTTTTTAAAAAGGAGGATATAACTCTATGGTTGTGTGATAATTATCATAATTTTAACCATGTTATGATAAAGAACTGATATCCACTCCCACACATTGATGGTATATTTGATTAATTTAAGGGAGAATATTGGTTATCCAAAATTTACTTGCAATTAGGATATCATCAAGTGTAGGTGAGGAAGGAAGATATTACAAAAACAACTTTCAGAAGTAGATATGGCCATTATTAGTATGTTGTTATGCCCTTTGGTCTTACAAATTCACCAACGGTCTTCATGAAATTGATGGATCAGATATTTCATAGGTATTTGGATTCCTTCATGGTGGTGTGTGTGGATGATATACTCGTGTATTTAAGGAAAAGGGAGGAGCATGATCAAAACATGTAAGTAGTGTTGGGAATCTTGAGACAATATAAATTTTATGAAAATTTATCAAAGTGTGACTTTCGGATACAAAAGGTATTTTTTTCTTCTCCATTTTATTTCACAAAAAGGTTTTTTAGTGCATCCGGAGAAGATAGAGGTCATTGTCTCTTAGAAACCACCGATGAATGTTTTTTGAGATACAGATCTTCCTTGGTGTAGCTGGTTATTATTGATTCTTATTTTTAATTCTCATGATTAGATTCATAGATGAAAGCTTTGACAAGGAATAATGTTCCTTTTCAATGGAATGAGTAATTTCAAATATCATTTGAAGAGATTAAGGGTCTTTTTACATCTGCACCAATTTTGGTTTTTCTAGAACTAGGGAAAGGGCACTTGAGGTATTAAAATGCATCAGGGTCAAGTTTGGGGTGTTTTATCATACAAGTGGATCATGTAGTTCTGTATGGATCATGTCAGTTGAGGTTTCATGAGAAAAACTACCCAACACATGATTTGGAGTCGGTAGCGATGGTTTATGCTTTGAAATCATGGTGTCATTATCTCTTCAGTGAGAAATTCATTGTGTATATCAACCACAATATCATAAATAATATTCTCTCATAGATATATTTGAATCTAAGGAAGAGTATACGGATGGTGTATCTCACAATATTTGACATTGACTTGATGTACACACTAGGTAATGGAAACTTGGTGGAAGATTCATTGTGTATGAATTCATATGCTCAGATGGTGAAACAATCATCATATTAGTGGTAGTTAATGTCTTGCATAGCTAACATGTGGTTGGAATGTGAAGACCGAGGTGATGTTACAGTTTTCTTTCCAGTTTTGTTGGTTCCAAAATTTGTTGGTATAGTTTAATAGGAATAGATGCATAATTCAGAGTGTGTGGCTATGAGGTCAAAAATCAATAGTGGGAGACCATTGGGAGATCTAAACTGCATAGAAATTCATAATTTTTCTTTCGGAATTAGAAATTTGTACCAGTATATTTTGATGAGCAACATCCTAGTGCTTATTATCATTCCATATGGGTTGTCTATCCTATAATTCAAAAAATGTATAAGTAATTGAATGTGTGGTTTTGGTGGGATTGTATGAAAAGTAATGCGGCCAAATTTTTTTTGATATACTTGATTTTTAGGGAAGTTATGGAAGATCATTAGTAGTCTGCATGATTTTTTCAGCCTTTACCTATCCCTATGCGGAATTGGGAACATATATCAATGGTTTTTGATAAAGGTATCCCAATAATGATCAGGAAAAAATCCTATAGGGGTGATTGTGGATCAGATCAAAAATTATTACCATTTCATCCCTATTTTTGAATCTCATATGGTGGACAATATGTCCAAAATCTATATCAATGAGGTGGTAAATAGGAAAGGTTATCTATTTTTGATTATGTCAGTTAGAGATCTAAGGTTTACATCTCATTTCTATAAATCATTTCAGAAATCCCTTGGGAATCAGTTGATGATGAATATGGCATATCATCCTAAGATGGATGGGAATTCCTATAGGATGATAAAAATATTAGAAGACATCTTGTGGGATTTTTTAATGGATTTTGGTGTCTCATGGATGGAGAACATGTTGTTAGTGGAGTTATCCTATAATAACAATCATCAGACTTCAATACATATGGTTCTATTTGAAGAATTATATGGGTGTTTGTTTCATTCTCTAATTTGTTCGGTGGAAACAGTAGAGTCCTTTTTGGTTGGTTTGATCCTTGTCTAGGAGATAATGGGTATTATTAAGTTGATAAAAAAGATAATGAAGATGGAGCAGAGTCTTTAGAAATCATATGTGGATCATCATCGATGACTGTTGTCGTTCGAGGTGGGTAATCATGTGTTCTTAAAAATATCTCCTAGTTTTGTACAATATCATTTTGGGATGCATGAAATGTTAAATATGAGATATATTTATACTTTTAAGATACCTGAGAGGATTGGAGAGTTGTTATATCGTTTGGATTTACCATTATTGTTCAGTGTGGTGCATAATGTGTTTCATTTGTTGTAGTTGAAAAGGTATCAGCTGGATCATGACATTGTGATTTGATGGGATCATATTGAGATAGATCTAAATGCTTTATTGGAGCATGTGAAAGTGATGATTGTGGATAGGAAAGATAAATATGTATGTGGTCAAAGTACCAGTCTAGTTTGGGTTTTGTGGAAACATGATCAAATTCAGGAGTAGACACGGGGGCGAGAGAAAGAGATGATCGGCCAATGGCCAGAGATATTTTGGCAAAGCGATGGTTCTCTACTCTCTAAGGATATTAATTCCAATGATGGGGAGAATTTAGCACCCCTATTTGAGTTATGTAACCTTTTTTATGACTTTTTATGTGTATATAGTGGTTTCGTAATGTTGGGGATAGTTTTAAAGGTTTTGGGGAATTTTTTGCTGCTTTTCTAAGGGCGCACAATTTGTGCATGGTAACTAAAAACCATTCATAATCTCTAGGAAACTATGTAATTTGAGATAGTGACCTTCACGTGGTTGGAACATGGTTTTTATAATAGTGTGGTACAATCATGTGGGGATCCCTTTGGTATAGTATCAGTCGTATGTTTAGCATTCGGTTTGTCAAACTGTGAAAGTTAACCATGTGCGACATTAAAAATTTTGGTTTTAAAAATGGGGTCTCTCCGGATTTACCATAAAACACCCAGTTCTTCTCATACTCGAAACCAACTCATTATTTCCTCTTATCATGGGTTAGGGTACATATTTCACTAATTTCGGAATAGAATCAAAGGGTTTTCTTGGTGGTTTGAAGGCGTTTCATCCTTGGTAAGTCTCTCTCCTTTTTTCTTGGTTTTTATATAGATCCACTTTCCCCTCTCTCTCAGTTTTCTTGATCTATATCCATCGCACATTGATATAGGGTTTATCTTGACTAAAATGATGATTTTGGTGTTTTTTGATGCTAGGAAATGTTTTCTAAGTTATATTGTGGAGGTTTAACCCATATTTTTGGTGCGGTTGTGCGTTAGTCATTTTTTCCAAAACCCTATGGTCGGTTGATTCACTCTCATCTCCATTTTGATATAAATGGTAGGATTTAATTTCAAATTGATTGTTTTTTATTGAAATTGGTTATGATTATTATGTGAGAATAATTTTTGGAACCCATTTTTTGATGCTTTGTGGATTTGTGAAAAAAATTGAGTTTTTTTGTGAAATGTGCTTTCTGTTGGATTTTAAAGTTGTTATTTTAAAATTTTTGGGTTGGTTTTTTCTATAGAAAATGAGTTACAAAAAAGTTTTTCAATAAAATGTGGGTTTTATGGAAATGAGTTTGTTCATGGATGTGGCATAATGGTGTTTTCAATAAATTTTATTTTATTGAATGGTTTTAGTTAATAGATTGTTTAGTTGGAAATTGTTAGATTCACCATATTATTGAAAAATATTGGTTATATGATGTGGTAATTATTGGTTGGAATGTTGTTATGATTTTTAAATTGTAAATTGTCTTGTTTTTTTGACTTTATGAATGTTTTTGGTGTGGTGTTTGGATTATGATGTTAATAATAGTTGGGAAAGGATGTATGGTGGTCATAAAGGACCACCATCAAAAGGATGTGGGATTTAAGTACCACTATAAAAATTTTATGGGTTTGGATGTGAAGTTCCACAATCAAGTATAACACTGAGGTCGAGTGTGTGTGTGTATGCATGAAACTTGGAAACATGGTTGGGATATGTGTGTGGCCAAGATAGTTGGAATGAGTTATGATAATGTGAAAGGTTATTTGGGGTAATGACAAGTTTCAGTTTCATTGGTAGGTTGATTTCATAGAATTATTGTGTGTATGAAAAAATGGTTTTGGAAAGGGTCTGTTTTCCATTCTGAAAATGTTGGCATTGTTGATTGGCTTTATATAATTGTTTTATATAAATTTTTCTAAAAAATTTTATCCTAGTGGAGTGTGTAAGGAAGTCATTTGGGGTTATCCTTTTGAGTATTATTACTCACCCCTACTTTGGCACTTTGGTGCTTTTGTAGATGTTGTATTATGGGACATAGGTAAAGGTGAAGAAACTCATTTCCTTAGTGCTTCATCGTGATGTTTGGGTGGTCTTGTGGTGCTTGGAGCACAGACATTGGCATGGACCTATAGAGTTGTGTCATGAATTTTTTAGTTTAATTTATTTATTCTTCTGCTTTGTACTCTAAATTTTGATTATGGTGGTTTAGTTATATTGGTCCTTTAGTATTGTTGGATTGAAAATCCTTCTGGACATGCATCATGTAGATGTTTTTAGTAATGGTTTTTTAAGCTATTTATTTCCTTTTCCAAAGGGAAATAGTACCCCACCATTCATAAAGACCTCAAAATTTATTTCAATCCATTGGAACCTTGGGGATTTCACCTAAGGTTTAGTAGAAATTCCACCTAAATTTAAGACAATAATGAGGGGTGGTATGTTACAATGTAACTAGTGGGACAAACCTTGTTTTAGCATATGTGAAAATTTTGTATCAAAAAATATAATATGGGATCTTTTTGTTAATGAAAATTTTAACCCTATTATTTATCAAATATGTTTTCCATAAACTCTTATTTTTTACAGAGTATTATACAAACTATGTTTCGGTATCTTATCATTTTAGAACATTATTTATGTCATTCCAAGAAAATTTACCCTACTCTTTTACAACAATAACATCTAAATAATAAATGTATTTCCAATTTCATTATGAATATCTCATTATTCAGAAATTTTATTGGTGTAAATATAACATGATACTTATATTTTTTTACTAACATTGAAACACTATAGAATTTATAAAACAATTTTTCTATGATAAAAAATATTGATTAAATCACTATTTTTATGAATGGAGTTCCTTAGAGAAAATTATATATTTTATTTTGAAATTAAAATTTTCATTTGAACGATTCAATTTAATTTTTATTTGATTAGTATTTCAAAGAATTATAATCCACATAATGAACTGACTATTTTTATGAACCACTCTATGAGGAGACCCAAGAATTTATAACTAAATATCACATCATTTTAGTTTAATATTCATTAAATAAAATAATAATAAATTCTCCTAAAGTGTAATGGTTTATATTATCTTGAGACTAGATATATAGTCATCTTATTTCATGAATAATCATCCACATGTTCAAAAATGTTGTTCTCAAGTAGTATCCTTCTTAGACATACCATAATTAAAACCATTATTTATATCCTAGGGAAAGGATGCATACGAACCAATGATCTTAGATTCTCAATAAAGTTAAACATAGGAGATAAAAAAGGTGTTTATTTAATAATATCATGATAATATTGGTATTAGAGAATGAACTTAACATCTACAAATCATATGCAATAATTCATCAATCATAATCATGATATAAGGCTTTGTAATATTGTATGAAACGAATCATATAAGAATCATAGATCATGATATCATAATGTAAGAATAATAACATGTCATAGTGAGTGTCACAGAATGTGAGGAATAATCTTAATCATAGAAAACTTATGTCAAGGCTACCCAACATGATATTAAACACATGTCAAGATTTGGAAAACCACTCATGTACCTACTTAGAGAATAGGATAACCTCCCATATACCCTCTTTCAGGCATGGGATAACCTCCTGCATACCCCTTTGAGATCATAAAAATTAATTAATACCCAATTAATTGGAGAAAATTAAGAGGCCCACCAGTTACATATTTTTAATCCATTCATATGTATTTTATAAGATCATGAAAACATTTATCATTTAATCATAGAATTACCCATTGAAATAAAAATTAGATTGATCAATATCTCTTCATAATAATCATTAAATAGCTATATAATGAATAATGATGTTATTATATAGTCATATCCTTAGTGAAACATGTGTAAAATCAATGGATTGTTTTCATAAACTAAAATACCAATAAAATATAACTGAAACATTTCTAAAGATAAATATTCTTTTCATTTTGAAATAAAAAATATATAGAATATAAGGAATAAGAAATTCATTTAAAATAATCATGAATGAACATAATTTAATCTTTATAGAAAATAGTAGTCATGAAGGGGGGAAATTCGTTAGTGTAGTTTACATTAAAACAACGAATCAATTTTCAAATTTAGTAAAATTTTCCTCTTTCATAAAATAAAAATAATATTATATTAAATCTATTTTATTGAAATTAAACAATGAGTAAAAATTTCTATACTCAACCATTGAATAATTGAAAAAAATATTGAAATAAATTTAGAGAAAATATTGACTAGAAATAAAAATATTACTGATTGAATAAGAAAAAAATACATTTTATATAAAATAATTCATTAAAACTTTTCAAAACATGGAGATAGTAAAATTAAATGAAAACATTTAATTTCATTAAATAAAATAGATCATAAGGAAATAAATAATATTTTTGAGAGGTATATCACAATATTTTATCATCCAAATTTTTAGCATAAAAATCCCTCTAGAAAGTAAGATTATAATATAAAACACTTTACCACTTTCGTAACATTTGAAACATAAACTCCAGGAAAGAAATAACTTCAAGTAAAACTATATGTACTCTGAATTTAAATTTATTTAACATGTAACAAATTATAAATGGATTATTTCCACAAAATGAAGGAAACATATCGGGAATGTGGAATCTATCTCATGGGAAAAAAGTGGGATGAGAAAACATTACCTCAAGTATCATCTTACATCATACAGATCCAAAAATAATTTATAATAAATATTGATTTATTTAAAATATATTCCATAACCATGTTTATACATATATTAAATTATAAAATTTACTTATGTAATCTTATCACCAGTTTATGAACAAATGATTATTAAAAATATTATTTTGTGTAAAAAAAATTCATTTATCATGCATGTTATGGTTTGAAAATTATGATTTTTTTACTTTTATCCTGATTCCATAATCTCTAGATTATTAATAATAAAATATTTATCATATTTAATATTATATAAAATTTCAAACAACTGACATATTGTACTGATGGAAAATTAATTACATCAGTTTGTGGAGATGGTAATATGTATATACACAATGGGGATATTTTAAATTTTGTATATATGGAAAAAAGGTAAATAATAATTCACCTTGATAGAATAATTATTATATAATAATTATCATATATATTCATTAAATAAATCCCTATTACCACCCATTCATTATGGGAAAAATGAATCTCATCACTTCAGGGAGGTGGTAGTCCACATGTACGTAAGACTATCGTTATTATTATCTAACAAGTGGGAATATAATAAGGTAGGTAATATTTTATAATTAAATATGTATAATAATTTCATAAATATAATCTAAAATTATTTAATCTATCATAATAACTAACCATGAAATATGGTTTTTGAAAATGAATCTCATTTTTACATGGAGGTTGTAGTCTACGCATATGTATGGGCGATATATTCATTACACATTTGATGAAAATGAGATGAAAAATGGATTTTCCATAATAATAGTAAAATATAAATATATTTATAATATTGGATTCATTATTTTATAATTGATATAATATAATTAGAGGAACTAAAAGAAGATGTGACAGTAAACGAGTTGAGTGAGAAAATTACATCTTCTTTGAGACAATTCCTTTGGATTAATCCTTAAGACATATTAGGATGGTATTAAGAGAATCAAATGTAATAAGGTAGAAAATATTTCATAATTAAATATTTATAATAATTTCATAAATATAATCTAAAATGATTGAATCTATCATAATAACTAACCGTGAAATATGGTGATCGAAAATGAATCTCATTTTTACATGGTGGTCGTAGTCCACACATATGTATGGGTGATACATTCATTAAACATTTGATGAAAATGAGATGAAATTTTTTTCCCATAATAATAGTAAAATATAAATATATTTATGATATTGGATTCATTATTTTATAATTAATATAAAAAAATTTAGAGTAACTAAAAGATGACGTAAAATTAAACAAGTTGAGTAAGAAAATTACATCTTCTTTGAGAAAATTCATTTGGATTAATCCTTAAGACATATTGGGAAGGTATTAAAATAAAAAACAATATAATGGTCATGGTGAAGGATTATTTGAACTTATTAGGGTAGTTATTGTCCCTGATAGAGTGCAAAAACATTGTGAAAAAAGGAGAAGAAGATATTACCTTTTATAAGTGATGTAAATGAAACACATGGAATTATATAAATGTTTTAAATATAATATAAATTATAATCATGTGATGTTGAACCAAATGGAAAAAATTAAAAATTTGACATCATGTTATTGAAATATATTTATCCAATAAAATTTAGACATGATAATTTTTCATTTCCAACCTTATGTTTTAGTTTAACCACCACATTAACACTTTTTCAACCTTAATAGTTGTAACAATTTTTCCCTTTATGGGTCAAAACATTAATTATAAGATGAATAATGCTTCAAAAAGGCCAATTTATAAAATTTTAGACTATTTTACATCACAAATGTCTGATTTAAATATTTTTAGGATTTTTAAATCATTAAATAAAATATAAGTAAACATAAAATATGATTGGCATAATTTTTGAGACCATTGATTCAATTTTATAGTAAAGACATCAATACATTAATTTAATTTAAATATGAAAATGTATAATATTTTTTATGAATTATAATTAATAATTAAATTCATTTGATACCGGAATTCATTTAAAAATATTAATTTTATTATTATTAGATTCAATTTCATTGATTTCTCTACTAATTGCACAAACACGGTAGCGACGTTACATAAGAATTTTATGTAATTATATCATCACTAAAAATTAATAATAAAATAAATTTATAAAAATAAGACATATATTTTAAAAATAACATTTTATATACATTAAAATATTCTTTTTTTCTTTATGAAAACATATATTGGAAATTAAAATAAAAAAAGTGACATTTTGTAATTATCATTTCCATTAAATAAAATATATGTTATAATCAAAGGAAAGTAGAAATATATTTTCATATATTCATATCAAGGATGTATTGGTTCTAACTAATCTAATGACCCTTACCCTAGTAGCCCATATATAGTGTTTTAATTGTTAACATTGTCATTGATACATGAATTAAATCCCCATGAACCAATCCATTTTGTAGTTTTGGAGAACCACATACATATAGGATACCAATTTTACTTCTGGAATAGATAATAAAACATAATAAATTACAAAATTAAATTAATTTGATCCTTTAAAACTCATTCAATAATTTTGTATTTATATCCTGGTGAAAGGAAACAAAATAAGGGAGATCTAAAATACTCAATAAGGCTTATGTACAGTGGAATCTATCATAAATTAACAATCATCATCAATATGTAATGGTAAGTTATTAAACACACATTTCATTAAAATAACATTATGATGATGTTAAGATATGGTAGAATCATGATGGATAGATATTTTAATAAAGACACATGCCATTTAAATAACTTTACTATAATGATAAGATAATGAATAATAAATATGGCAAGGTAAATTAAGGAAAACACATTAAATTTAATCAATAAGCTGAGAATGAATTGAATTAATTGATAATTTCATATGAAAAAACTCATGGATAATGCTAATAAATGAATTATCAATGAATTAAATTCATAATTATTGGATGTCATGTTCACTAGGGATATAATACCTTTACCATCAATCTATTTCATCGAAAATTATTAAATATATTGGTTAAGAACCCATCTGATTTAGAAAACTAATTTTTATCACGAGAATATAGATGTGTTGAGGGGATATCTATAATCGAGCCCCATCCATGTATTGTATGTCCAAATAATCCCTCAAATGTTGAATAATAAATATAATTCATAAACAACATCCATAATAATTAAATATATTTATTGAGTAACCAATATGGATTAATAAATATTTCCCTTTATGAAAAAATGATATTAAATGTAGAAAACATTATGTATAAATGATATATGGTTTAAACATTAAACTTTTACATGATAAATAGCATGGATATTTTGGAGATATTTAATGTCCAATGATCACAAAAAAAGTCAATAATTTCAACGACTAAAAAATTTTAACATGTGAATATCAATACTATCCATGGTTAAAGTATTAATAATCATTTTAGAGGAAAATTATGGATGGTACCAGTGAAAATTTTACCCATTAGAGTAGGAATAAATGGTTGTTTTCATTGATAAAAATAAATACCATAAATAATATTTAAAAACATTCTTGAGTAAAATATATTTTTAATTTTGAAAACAAAATCATAAAACTAAAAGCTCAAAGAATATTTTAAAAATTTATTTCTTTGAAAATAATCATTGAAAATTATAAAGTATGTTTAAAACATTGATCAGTTCTGATGTCTACAAATTACGTTCAACCGTACATGTTAAAATAATGATTCCTTTCAATTTTTTTGATAAATTCCATATAGGGCTTGTTTTGAAAACAACATAATGATTCCATTTAAAAAATTATGTAAAAATTTAAATTGGGCAGAAATTTATTTAATGAATCATTTTTATTATATTAAGAACATTTTTTCAAAACATGGTTTTGGAGGAAAATAGATTTTCATCCCAAGTGATAAATGAAGTTGAATTTTTTTAAAAAATATTTTTTCATAAATTTTAATTGAAAAAGAGTTTTAAAATGGTGTTATTACTTTAATATATCCTTAATAATAAGTAGATAATAAAATAAAATATTTTAAATAGTAAATGGTAAAATATTTTCATTCAACTGAAATTCAAGAATAAATAATCTAGATTAGAGTGAGATTATAAAATAAACCCTTAAACGATCATAACATTGAAGTGAGAATTAATTAATGAATAAATTATGTGTATAAACTATATATATAAATAAAACTAGGGGAAATAACATATAATATAATCTAAATTTATTTCACACATAATCTTATAATATCACAGATGATGAAGAAATAATATGACCTAATGAAAAGAAATTGAGTTATGAAATCATTTACCACATGTTAACTTTTAAAACAAATCACCTTGGATGAAAAAATTAAAATTGATACATAAAATACAATGAATTATTATGAAATCGTGATATTAAATTCCAAATGGACAGTATAAGAATAATATAAAAGAAATTGTTGTATAACATAAAAATGTGTCTTAATGAAAGGAAATTGAGACAGAATCCCTTACCTAACGCTTCCTTTTGTTTGAACAAGATTTAACCTATTGTATATTGGTTTTAAAGATTACATTAACTTATACCAAAACCATATTAATATTTATAATATTATATATAATCCTTTTATAACATATTTTCACCCTTCCTTTAATAATCATTCATTATTTTCATTGTTTTGGGTGTTAATTTTCTTGTTTTCTCATTCCAGGTTTGTTTTGAATGTTTTGGGTATTATGAATATTATATATTTATATCATCTCAAAAATAATAATAATTACATAATTATAATATTTTTATATCAATTAGACTTTAAAAAGTAACCATTAAATATGGTTTTTAGAAATAAAGTATGTTACGATCATAGTGGTTGTAGGTTGTATAAACGCAAGAGTAATGTTTCCATTTTCAATGATCATAATGGAAAAAAGTTATATAATGTTTTATAATTTCATAGTGATCATAAAATTATAAATACCATATTATATACTTATATAAATAATCCATGTGGTGTTATGATGAAAAGAGAGTCACATGGCTTCGTGAAGGTGATAGTCCACAAGTACATGAAAGATGTTATCATAATTATATGATTTAAAAGGTAAGAAATAAAAGATACATTATATTTAAATAAGGATAAATAATTCGTGAATATGAAAATTATTTCATTTATATGACATATTATTTTTAAAGTTATCCTTATCATCTTCTATGAAAAGCGTTAGTGAAAAACAAACCACATCACTTTGTGATGTGTTAGTCCGTTGTACACACGAACAACCTTATTGTATATGATAAAAAATTGAAAGTAAAAAAGTAATATATTATATGATGAATTCAATGGTAAAATTATTTAAAAAATATCATATATATACTTTTAATCCACCATAATTACTCATTATGGGAGTTGGTAATTTAAAAATGAAATACATTAGTTCGCGATGTGGTAGTCCGTTATACACATGAATGATGATTTCATAACCAATTTTATGGATGTGGAGGTGGATTTAGGTTATGAAAATAACATAAAAATATCACCATATATGTAAGTTACTGATGTTACCATATCATCATGGTTTAAAAATAATTTAATGAGGTGGAGGAAGAAATAAAATAAAAACACTCGTTGAAGAATGTTACCTTATCTTCAAGTATCCTCCTTAGGTTTTCACCAAAATCCTTCCATGGTGGAGTTTATTCACAAAATATGGATTATAATATGTCTTATGAATATTGAGAAGTTATTTTTTTAGGTATTGGGTGAACCAAAAGGGTGTGAATGTGTAAATAAAAGAGGAGATAATGTGTCCTTTTATAGGTGAGGTGAGTGTCTCACTTGTAATATTTTGAATAGAATGAATTCTTAACATATTTATTTCATGTCATAAGGATCCAATAATAGACCATTATGGATACTAGAAGAGAAAATATGGAAATATATCCAAAAATTGGGTGTTAGAAAATTTGGTGGGTCATTTTTAACTGTTATCTTTTTGGTTTTACCCCAGATAAATCCATTATTACCTTATGCATGGTAATTAATTTTTACTATTATCAATTTTAATTTTAGTATAAAAAAAATTTTATTCTATTATAATATATAAATTTTGTTTTTTCCAAATATGGAATCCATTTTTTCTAATTCCATACACATAAGTGAAAATTTTTAATTTAAAATTGATCTCATGGACGCGATGAGAAGGCATACTTTTAAAAAGAAAATGTTCAATTTTTTATGTAGTTTTTATATCAAAATTCAATATAATAATTATTCCAATTACATAAATTGGATTAATTGACATAAAGTTTAACTAATTTTATATTAAAACCAATTCAAAATATTATTTTACATTATAGATTATTTAAATGATAAAATTTGGTATTTTTCATTATTCATCAAAAAAATAAACATTTTAGTGAAATACCAAAAATTTATCCTATGTTAATTTTTATATTCATATTTAAAAAATTATGTGTGTTTTTTCAGATAAATTTTTTTAAAGGGTAAAAAATTTGTAATATCCCTGCCCGACTGAGTATGAAAGCTGTAGTCAAGTAGGTCTCCAAATGGCATAAATCATGCCTCCATGTATGCTAGAGGATGCCAAAAAGAAGAGTGGTTCTAATGATGGTATTGTAGGAAGATTATACCATCATGGTCAGAGTTTCATAGTGGTATAATTTGTTATAAATAAATAGGTAATGGATAAAAATAAATAAAAGACAAGCAATTGAACATAAATATAATAACTGAATAAAAATACCCTTAACCAATAATACAAAACCATGAATGAATGTCCGTAAGTTGATAAAAAATATAAATCGAAAAAACATACAACATTTAGTGTCATACAATACATATAATATGAAAAGAATAAAAATCCATGAGGGAAATCTCTATGAGTATCACGAGTTCTAGCTCAATCTTGTGCTCCGATGATCCCATGTACAATGTACAATACAAGAAATAATATATGGACCAGAGAACATGAGGTATGATCAAGTAACCCAGAGTAATAGAGGCCAATTATGGGTGTAAGTTATACTTAATAGGCCACCACAAAATATTTCTGAAGCATAATATATTCTATGAATATAAAATATAGTAGTGTGTGTGTATAATAGGTAAAGATTTAAATAAATAAAAACAAAAAAAATGGATCAGGTTCCTAAAATACATCTAGAAGACTATACAATCTAAAACCTAAGAAGGAATGCCTATGGACATATGTGAACCTATATAGATATGATACAGGTGTAATAATGGGTCATCCTATAATAATTATCAAAAATAGTATGGGACCCAAGCAAGTGGTTTGTCTTGGTGGATGCATCCTTGGAGTATCAATTATAAATTCCTAGAAATTAATATTAAATGTCATCATTGAAATATAATAAGAGTAATAATGATCCCATCCATGTAAATTTGGAAACAAATCCCACGTATCACTCCAGTGAAACTATAAATATAGAATACCATAAGAGTCCATCCAAGGAATTCCATAATTGGAATCCCTAGTATCATTCTTGTTATTTCATGTTACAATACCTCCGAAAGCACCCCAGTATCTCACATAGGGGACTGAGTATCACTCATGTCCTAGTATAAACATCTATCCACTGATCTCATCCATAGTGTCTCCCTAGATAGATGGTATCGCTCATGTGGAGGTAGAAAAAACGCATTTTGATCCCATCCCTTGCATACCATGTGTCTCTCACAACATATCACAACTAAAGTAACCTATGATCCTATCCTTATCATCCCATAAATAGAGAAAAAAGTATTTCCAAATGAAAATATAATCTATAAAATCCTATGACCCAATCAAGGGCATTCCACAATTGGAACCCATGTACCGCTAAATTCATATCATAATTGATATAATAAGTAAAATTAATAAGGGAGAAGGCCAGGTTCATGATTATAAAACATAACTAGTCATTCACTTTAAGGGGCCCAAACCCATTTTTCAATTCAAGAAAGAAATAAGAGAAGTCATGTACCTAATAATTCCATAACCCATTACATCATCTTTAAAATAGGCCCATTCCCATAAACATGTCATTTAATTTAATATGTGGTCCATTCCATTATCATGGAATATTAAATGTTGGGTAAATGTGTTAAGCCCAGGTGGACTACCCATGTTAGATAACACAATACATGAAATTGTATTTGAAAAGGACACGGTAACATGAATAAAATATGAAATCATCTAATTGATCCATAATAATTATGCATTAACCACTTGTGAGATGTTTTGTCCACCCAGGGATAACATAGAGGAGTATCACATTCAATCACATTCTAATTAGTCAACTCTTTATGTTTAGAAGGAAATAAACCTCCATGAGAGGTTTTATTAGAAAATAATATATTTAATTAAAGGAATACAAGATAAAACCCATAAGATAAGTAACAACATGATTTTCATGACCATCAATAATGATAATTTAATATAAAGGGATATTAAAAGTAAGGAATTAAGATCTACATAAAGTATTATGAATTTTAGAGGCACCGCTCAGAAATAATGGCATGTGGAAAAAAGGAATAAGTTATAAATAAACAAAAAATTTGGAAGAATCCATATCCCACCTACAACATGCTTATGATGACCCACACGTCCAATATCTAGGCTTGAATCTGTTTGATTTTAGGTAAAATAATGAAATAGAAGTGAATCCTGAAAATATGAAAAATTATCTCAAACCATTATAGCAGTTTAAATGGATAAATAAAATTATATTATAAGGAAGAGGAGTCATAGACTCACCTAGGGCTATCTAATTCACATAATGACACTTTAATGTAACACAATATGTGAGAGATATCTGCATTCCAAGGAGGAGAGAAGAGGGAACCCACAGAGGGTCTAATGTATATAAATGGGAGGAAAATAAGTAAGGGTGAAATAATTTAAAGGATTGAGGGTAAAATTTTGAATTTCACACCATTTAATGAGTCACAAGGTCTGGTTTCATTTTCCACCAAACTATGGGGCAACCAAACTTGAGAATTTTCCCAAGAAACCCCCTCGCATGGGCTAGCCATGTGGTTTTCCTAACCCTTCATTGCCCATGGAAAATACCTATGTCAAGATGTTTGAATAATATGAATGGTCATGGACCTCCTCTAACACAGTTAGAAAAAATAACTAATTTCCTCCAACTCCACAGGATGTGCTTTATGTTTTATCATAGTGGTCCACACAATTTCAGAAAAAGCGTGCCCCCTTTCTGCATTCTTCAGATTTGAGGTTTCGGGGTTCATTACTAATGAAACATAATAGAAAACATGAGGAATCAATTGGTAATTAAACCAAGTATAATAAAAACAATTTTATGTGTTCTAAATCTTAGATTTATATTCAAAATCTTGGTTCAAATAATGTCTCCACTATAATGAATATTCAAGTTCCTTTACAAATTTCATCCATTCCAAAAACAAGGGACAATACAATCTCCCCACCATAAAACTTATCATCCCTGAGAATCCTTGGGGAGACCTAAAAAGTAACATCCAACCTACTCGTTTCATAATGTTTCATACAAATAAGACTTTTGTATTTCAAAATTCCCAATGCACCTCATTATCATCACTCTAAATATACGGCACATTATTCATTTAAACTCAATCCAAAACCCATTTTCCAAACTAGAACATTGAGATGATTCGTACCCAGGCCCATCACACCCGAGATATAATGAAATCATAGACACTTTTACCATCTGTCCAATGGAACTCCCCACTATAGGTTTAGTCATTTAAAGTTTGATTCCAAGTTATGGTGTCAACACCATAAAAATTTTCTATCTATGTGTTCCCGTACTGTTCTAATTATTCTCCCATTATGATTCTCATATTGAGCGAACTTTTAACTCCCAATCTACCACATTTATCTAGGTTGAGTTAGATTTTTATGAAATCCTTAACTGATGCACACAAAAGTCACCTTATCTCGATGATGTTCTGAAAGGGTTTCCAAATGGTTCACATTTTATAAGAGAGAGAGATATCAAGACGAACTGTCTCTTTTCAAATACCCTAAAAACATTTCATAGACATCCGGTGCATTTAAAAAGATAAAATTGATGTTTTTTTATGAAGGAACCCTGTTATTTTCTCCTAGAATGATCACTGAAACCCATAACCATATTATGATTAAGTATCTATCAAAACTCTCCCTTGATATTTTCATGCCCCAGCACAAACATGGCGTCTACATGATTCGGGATAGTTGGATGGTTTCCCTTTCAAACATCCCATCCGAGCTTAACTAAACTCCAAGATATCCTCAGAATCATTAAATGGATTCCAATGATCTCATTCCAAGAAAACCATACTCCAAAATTTATATGGGAGTCTTCAGTACAAAGTCGATGTCCACACATCAAGAACACAAATTGATTTAAAAATAGAATCCTACTAGAATTCAAATCAGAAGGTAGCATCTCGTGTCCATGATTCCATCTAAGGAGTTCCTACTTAGGATCGAAAGTATCACTTAGGACTAAACATGCATTGATACAAATGTTTCTTCCATCGTGAAACTCTGTTGGGGAATGTTTATCAGATATAGAAGAATTTTATGATTTTTTCTAGGTGTATAACTGACACTCTCTCAGTGTATTTGAGATGATGAAAATATATGGGTCATTGTTTTCACAAAGGAAATAGTACATTAAGTGTTTATCAAGTATTCAAAAAGTGACTTGAGTCACTCCCTTTACAAGGATAAATTTCTTTGTTTGGTTCCCAACAATCCATATCCAACTAATGGAGAAAAAAATTGAAACACTTCTTATTGGATTTTTTTAAAAGAGCTCAGTGGTACCCATTGAATTATCATAGAATCAATCAATAATTACTATCAAGGTCTAACTCGGCTACCAATATTTTCACAGGTTTTGTAAACATATAACTATTTCATCGTTGTACTACCTTAAAGGCACCGAATAATTTGAAATCTAACCATCCTCATGGGAATTTAATGTGGAATTTAGAATCATAAAATAGTCCTTCTTGGTTTTGTTCCTTCTACTAGGAAGGGTGTGTGTTACCTATATTTATGTTGTTCTCCACACTATAGGACTTTCAAATTTTAGATTACTGAAAAAGAAAAACCATCCCATAACACACGTTCTTTATACACCTAACATCATGTTCTAGGCATGGAAAACATGATTTTACATAGAGACCATTCAAAAGGGAAGAAACCTATCCTCTTAAATGTGAACTAGGATATATTTAATTTCAACACATGTGTGACTCTTCTCTCGAGTATTGTTCACACATTCCATAACATCAGGTGTAAAAGGAAAACCAACATTTCTGGTAGTGTCATGACACCTGATCCTTTAACAACATCATCCCATATATTAGGAAGAGTCAGATCTCCTTTAATTCCCAGGGCACTCTACCTCAGAGATGACCTTTGATTCAGGGGTAATAGCTCAAGGATCAAATTATTACCATCAAACTCAAATGTTTTGCTTCACCATTTATCAAATCAATTAGTAACACATGTATAGAAGTATACTACCTAGAGTTTTCACCATAAAAAAGGGTCACCAAAGATACAATACCATACTTATTAGCCCTATGAATATAGTATATGATGGACTGTAAAAAGAATAATCATATATTCATAGTATCCCATGTGACTAGAAAACTGGATGATGACCTCCTAAGTCATCCAACATAGAATAAGAAGAAAAAAGAGGGTCAAATGACCTACTGAGTGCCCTTCCATTCTATATTCGTGTCTATAATCATAATAATAAGCATTAAATGATGCTAAAACTAGTATAAAGGGTCAAACTATAAAATAAACACCAATGTAGAAAAAGGTTTTGATTGAGATACTAAGATTCCTATATGGGACTACGAAACCTAAACAACACCACAATCCTAAAAATATTCACAATCATTTATACAGGTTTTCAAGGTCTAAAGAATCCACTTAACTCTGTCTAGACCCTTAAAAATGAAAAAATTCAACCCCTAAATCTAAGTCACACCAAGAAGAAGTCACTAGGCTCTACTAGCGATAGTATAAAAGTTTTATGGCCAATGATCATTTTCATGTTCCAAATAAAGCTCAGAGGAACATTTAAAATACCCTTACACAAGGGTTTAGGCTATGAAAACAACTTATTCTTTCATTTTAAGGAATCACATTAATTTTCATTAATTTCCATTACCATTTCAAGGATTGGTTTTAAAAATAATACCAAGCATTACTTATAAGGTAAAACTATTTGGTACATTATTTAACTAACACCACATGGCACTAGAAAGCTACACAAAACATCATTTAATGAATTATTTATTTAGCTAAAAATGGTTCATAATTTGGTAATTTATCATATAAATTAATTTAATCCATTTTATTTATCCATAAGGTTCCCACAATTGGGAATATTAAGATAAAATTTCAATTGGAATTTATAGAAAAATACACCCACTAGGTTGTAATTGGTATTTAAATTAATAGAATCCTCATAAATAATAAAGCTCAAAATAAGGTAATAGTTTAGTTATAAATTATATATGTCTCTGGTAAAGTAATATTCCACCATGATTCAATAGGTGAATCAATATTTTTGGTTGCTAACACTTTAGATAATTATGATATATAATATAAACATAGCCTCATAGGGTATAGTATTAAGTAAAACATAACAAAGACAACCTACACGGGTCCCATTATATCCAACCTGGGTCCACAAAGCATTGTAGTTGGTTTAATTATTAATGATTCAATACCCTTAGTGGGGTTCATCATAAGAAAAATTCCCCAACTCACCTGCTTGGTTCTAGTTGTGTATTTTTTAACTTAGTCATATGGTTCCTCATGCCTAAGTAATAAAGTCATATTACATTATCAAGGCATCCAATTAATTTAAAATTTTGAAATCCAACATATTTTATACTTACAAAATCGTTTCAAATAATATAAATCTTTTAAGACACCGGTTAGATTATATAGGTTATTATATCCCAATTTATAGACCACCCATACACTTTAGAAATCGAAAAATTTCCCCAACTAAGAACAACCAATATGTTTCATCCCATAAAACCAACGGTTTCTGGCTCAAACATTCATGATTGGTTAGCTATGGTGTCACTATTAATCTATGTGGTAAATCATCATTTAGGTTGATTCAAGAACTTTAATAACCAATTTTATTTTAAATTTAGAATCATGTATGCTATTAAGAGAACAAAGAATAGGGAATCATGATAAAGAAGCAGAGAAGCATAGAATGTAATATCTCAGAAATTTTGTGTAATTTTTTTTAATTATATGGAATTATTCTGAGACCGCATGCTCTGACGTCACGTGATTCTGAGGCCCATAGAGCCCGAAACGAAATTTTGAACCTTTTAAGTTATATTCAGTAAACGTGTGAATGGGTTTTTCTATCTTTTGAACCAGTTCTCAGATCAAAAATCTAAGGGCACCGTTGAACTTGGAGCACCTGGATTTGTCTAGAAATGACTTAACTTCATCTGGAAAGGGCCAAGCGGGAATGTTATTTTTCAGAATTTTTGAGAAAAATAATAAAAGAATTTAAAAGAATTGTTTGTTTTCATTCTCATCATTGAGTGGAAGACGGAGACACTGTGGTGCAGTGACGAGGGAGCAATAAGGAGCATTAATGGAGGGTCAATAATGGATCATTTGAAATTTTGATGTTTTTATCTTAATGACTCATTAAATGTGGCTCATTAAATATGGCTAATTTAATGAGCATCACTAATGGGAACAGGATCGCTGTGATTTTTGTTTTCTTTTAATAATCCATCGTTTGGAGTTTGGGAATTAAACTTGGATGATTCTTTGATGAAAATCCAGTGAAAAAAGAATGAAGAATGCTGGTGGATCTTCATCGTATTCAAAGCACCTTGAAGAATGGATCTGGAAGTGACAACGTCGACGCTATGGACTCCCGAGGATAAATGCTTCAATATTGAATTTCAAATAGGTAAGGGTTTTATATGATTTTGATGTTCCTCCCCATTATTTTCTATAAACGATGAATGTGGATCAACCCAAAAAGTGGTTGACCCACGCTTCGTGTGTTTATGTGAGCGGGTAACACTATTGGGGATTTCTTTATCCGGGATTAAGATTATTCTTTTTTGATTAAACAACAATCCTCGATCCTCACCATTGACTATAAACCTCTAATGAGGAGGGATCAGGATGACATGATTAAGGCCCGAGCACCTCGTCTTGTGCATTCTTAGTGGATACATTTTCAAAACAACAACAAGGGTCATTTAAGGCCTTCTTAATGAAGAATGCGAACTCTGGAGGCCATAGACATAGGCGACGTGAAGAACAGACCACTGATGCGCGTTTGGTGGTCCGCCAAAGGATTGAATTCCACACAAGATGGTGGCAGTGGCACGTGCCAATCGTGTTCCAGTCAGTGGGGCAGAGGGTCGCTGGCCATGCCGACGGCTGGGTGGAGCGGTACGCCCGTCGGCACGCCACAGTGGCTGACGACTGCGGCCATCAGGTTGTAGTAGCAGAGGAAACGATGCTAGGTGAGGAGCCGTGTAGAGGGGTGGCCCATGATGAGGCCACATGGCTGGCTGGAGGAGTCATGTTCCGTCGATTGTGGCTAGATTTGGAGGCCCCGCAGAGTCCTACAGGGTAGAAGGGGCTGAACGCAGCTGGACGTCACGTCCCGGCTGGGCGGTGCACCACCGGCTGCTCCAGCGGTCGATCCCCAGCTTGCTAACCGATCCCCCAGTTGGTTGGGCCAGTCCTGCGGCCCAGCAGGCAAAATCATCGATGGAGGGTCTGACCCGCACTAGCAGGCCGGACCAGACTAAACCGGGTCGCCGATCGACCCGGTAGGCTGGACCCCCGACCAAACCAGGTCGGGCCCAGCGAGGCCTATTGGGCCCGGCCCACTAGCCAGACTTGACTAGACCGACCCCGACCTGAACCAAGTTAGGTAGAGTCTGTCTAATTAAACTGGGGTATGTGGAACCCTCGGGCTGAGTTGGTCGGGTCGGTCCAGCCAGGTCGGACCAGGGCCCATCGCAACCAATCCCTTAGTTACTAAAACACCCATATCTTGTAAACAGTCCATCTAATTGAAGATCTGTTTGCAGAATTGGGACCCTCTTGATGAGAAAGATCTTTTGGAATGCTTTTTAGTGACTTTCATGGACGAAGAGATGCGATGAATGGCTTGTGGAGTAGTTCTCCCAAGCGCGCTACGTACGGAACCATGTGGTTGGTAGAGACCTGAAGACTAATCGATGACGACCCAATGGGAAGTAGATCTGTCTAAACTGACAATCCCATGGTGGGGAGTAGATTTATGTGACCTTCCAGACCCATGGTACTTGATAGGAGAAGTACCTCAGTTCGTCCAAGGTGGTAAGCGGCTCTGTGTGACTCGAAAGGCCCATGGTAGGGAGCGACTCTGTGTGACCCAGTATACCCACGGTACTCATCCAGGATGAGTACCATAGTAGTCCAAGGTTAGTGGGAAGTGTCTTTGTGTGACCTGATAGGCCCACTATACTCAATAGAGGAGTATTTCTCTAGTATATGAGGAGTTTGATGATATGAATGATGATTCTACTATCAATACCATAGAATATACCTGGTATGAGTTGTGTCTTTTACTTTGTGATATGTGTTTGAGATCTTTCTTGGTGGAATTACTTCTGGGGTATTTTTCCTTTTTGGGGTTTTCCATCGTGTATTACTGAGAGACCTTCAGGGGTCTTGGGGTCCCTACTGAGTATTTTTATACTCACCCCTACACGGGCTTTGCCCACACGTGTTGTGTCTGGTGAAGATGATCGAAGTTTCGACATAGGTGCTCAGGGGGACGGGACTGACGGACGCTACAATGGTGGACTTGGTGTATTAGGACCGGGTGAAGCCCAGTAGGACCAAGTGGATAAGGCATACTAATTTTTCTCCCAGTATCTTCACTACTCTCATGATTAGGTGGGGTTTTATGAGAATATCTATAAGATTTTCCTTTTGTACTTTGCATTTTTTTAGTTCCTTGTTGGGTTTTTATTCTATACCACTTAATTTCACTTGTACTTGCACTCATCTTTGTTTTAGTGGTATACTGGTTCCCCCCTTTTAGTGTTTTGGGGTGTGTTTGGGTACGTGTGTGTGTACAGGTTTAAAGGAAAATGCATCCCACATGATGGCTGACACCTTCGGCTCTATTCGCCATCCCTTGGCCTTCGGGAGGTGGCCTTGAGGTAGTCACGACACGGGCCCTAGGGGACGGGTCATGAAAAAGTGGTATTAGATGTCGGTCAGTTCCCTGTGAAAGACTAAGAGTCTATGTTTGTTTTTGGGGAAATAGTGTTAAATGTTGCGAGTCTGACTTTCAGATTTGGGGAGTCGAGCCCGAATGGCCCGAAGGCCTTCATTTTTTATTGATTTTGATAACCCCCCTTTTAAGGGATGAGGGGGAACCCTTACAAGGCCCGTAAGCTCAGAGATTATAAGGCTCGTAGGCTTAGGAGATTACATGACCTGAAGGTCTTAGGGAATTCAACCAGACTATCTACAAAGAACTGCCCCTCCCTAGCATCTACATCATGATAGTAGCTCTCCAACTTTCCATGGTCGTCTGCCTAGGCTTCCCGTGAAAGCACAGGCTGGTACCGATGGCATAGTCATACCCTCTCATTCTGAAAATCCATTTGGTTCTGCTCTGGTGAGTGCACCTGCTCTGAATCCTCATCTAGGGCTGCTCCTTTTTTGTAGTGTGTCTGGGGCAACTGCATGTGTCCCAAAGGCCTTGAGGTGGCCCGAGGGCCTTAAAGGTGGCCCGAAAGCCCTACTGACCCGAAGGCCTGGGTGGCCCGAAATCCTTAAGGACTCCAAGCCCAAACCGGTTGCTCAAGGTGAATAGTTCCAGCTACTATAGTACCGAACAGTACCTGCTACAGTGCCTTCTACAGTGCCCGTACAGTGTATAGTTCTGCTACAGTACCAGTATAGTGTACAGTTCTACTACAGTACCCACACAGTGTACAGTGCTGCTACAGTGTCTACTACAGTACCCCAGAAATATGCCTTTACCTGGTTTTGAACCTGGGTCTTGTGGATGCACTTAAGGATACCTCACCAACTGGGCTAAGGCTCATGTGCTTGGGGAGTCCAGTGTTGGTGCGGAAACTGACGTATCCATACACCAGGACCTTAAATTCTGCTTTTCAGCTCAATATATGAAAACACTGGTTTCATAAGTGTCTCTTTATTTTGAATAAAAGTCAGTTCACCAGGTATAACCTTATAATTGTGGTACATCTTGATCTATCTCAGGCTGCCTCCATGTGGATGACCATCCAGGATCCCGATATGAGGTCATGAGGATAGCCCACCTAGCGACAAGGCGTCCGTTCAGGGACCCGTTCTAGATATGGCCCCACCAGGTGGTGGACTAGTGCTACCACCATCCGATGGTCAGAATCTATTGTCGGGGGTTCTGGAAGATGACGTGCATTGACTTAGTTCCTTTCATGAGTTTTAAAGACAAATACATCCCAAGTTTAGGGGAGAGACAGATCCTCATGTCGCTGAGGACTGGATAGAGGCAGTGATATGGGTCTTCCACTTAGCGAGGACACCGCTTGACCAGATGATGATCTTGGAAGCAAGCCTTCTATAGGGCTCGACAAGGAGATGGTGGAGCTTGACCACCCATATGAACTACGAGGTGACCCTTACCTGGGAAAGATTCGAGCGGCTTTTTAAGGAGTAGTTTTTTCTGCGACCTTGCACTATGTGCACATTCAAGAGATACTTCACCTACAGTAGAGTAGCATGACGGTAGCTGAGTACTTAGCGAGGTTCACCGAGCTATCTCTCTACTCCACAGACATGGTGTGAGACCCTTTCTTCATGGATCGAGCCTTTGAGTAGGGTCTCAGGTAGGAGATCAAAGCATCAGTGTTGTCTCTCAGCATCCCTACCCAGGCCAGGGTGCTAGAGAGAGCCCTTCTTGTGGAGAGATTCTTGGTGGAGTAGGTGTCGATAGTTAGAGCCGCCAGCAAACCCCATGCATTAGAGTCTTTAGCAGGTAGCAAACAGCAGACACATGGGCCCAAGTGGGCCAGGTCTTTCAAAGGATGACCTCAGGACTCAGGGTCGGTAGTGCGTGGCTCCCAGTTCAGGGAAATCCAGTAGGGACCCAAGAATTACTTCACGTACGGAGGGCAGGCACATATGGAAAGTGACAGCCCAACCCGCTGTACAGATGACCAACATATGGTCGTGGGGCCACCGAGGTAGTAGCAGCGGTTCGAGTAAGGAGGTCTGCAGATCAGCATATGTGGAAGGGGAGCTGGTCGAGTGGTAGGTGGTGGTTGACTGTTTGAGGTGTTACTGCCACCACCCCCAGGTGGTCCACCCCGACCTCAAGGAACAGGCGGACAGGGGTGAGACCAGCTCCAGGAAGTAGAGGCTTATGACCATGGCACTCCAGAGATGATCTGAGGTATGATCTATGTCTTCTCTACCCTAGATGTTGTTCTTATAGACATAGGTTCTAGTCACTCTTTCCTTCCCGCTGCTCTCATTCGGAGCTCGGATATTCTGGTGGAGTTTTTGGATTGATCCTTATGGCTAGATAATTCTACGGTAGATGATTAAACAATTACACCTTGGTGTTGGCAATGTGAGATTACTCTAGGAGGTGAGAACTTCGGCTGGGATCTCCTAGTAGTAGCGTTGAGGCCTTATGATTTCATCTTGGGTATGGATTGGTTATCCATAGTCCATGCTCAGATCAACTGTTTTATGGGTACATTGTGGTGTGTCTGTGGAGATGGGATTGGGTTTTTCTTCAACGTCAAGAAGGAAACCCTTACAGCATAGGAATTAATCTCTTGGAGGAGGGTGTAACTGATCACTCACTAGCTGGCTAGCCTCACCATCGGTGCAGTGGTTGATAGGAGTCCAAACTTTTCTATAGTGGTGGAAAAGTATGAGGATTTTTTTCCTGAGGATGTTCCGGGACTACCTACTCGAAAATAGGTAGACTTTTTCATCGACCTATACCCCAGGACGACATAGATATCAACACCAAGAATATCATATGGCTCCTTCGGAGGTTCACGAGCTAAGGGTACAACTACGGGACTTGTAGGATAGGTGGTTTGTAAGGCCCAGCATTTTACCATGGGTAGCCCCGGTGCTTTTTTCTAAGAAGACAGACGAGATTTTGAGGTTGTGCATGGAATTCTGGTGCCTAAACCAGGTTATCGTGAAGACCACGTATCCATAGATGAGAATTTATGACATCTTCAACCAACTGAAGGGAGTGAAGTGGTTCTCAAAGATAGAACTAAGATTAGGCTACCACCAGCTTCGGGTATGGGATGAGGATATACCGAAGACATCCTTTAGGTGCTAGTACGGCCACTATGATTTCCTGGTGATGCCTTTTGGCGTGACCAATTCCCCAGCAGTGTTTATGGGCCTCATGAATAGGATCTTACAGAAATACCTTGACCAGTTCATCGTGGTCTTCATTGATGACATCTTGGTGTAATCAGCGTCGAATGAGGAGCACGCTACACACCTGAGGATATTCCTAGATACACTTTGAGAGCACTAGATTTATGGTAATCTCTCGAAGTGCCTGTTTTGGATTTGGGAGGTCCACTTTCTAGGACACGTCATCACAGTAGCTGGAGTTGTGGTAAATCTAGAAAATATAGAGAAAAGGCTTGCTTGGGAGCCACCCAAGAGAATGACTGAGGTGCGGAGCTTCATGGGGTTGGCTGGTTACTATCGTAGGTTCGTGCCTGACTTCTCCAGAGTAGCATCACCCTTATCATCTTTGATGCGGAAGGGGCAATGCTTCGTGTGGATGGAGAAATGTCAGCAGAGTTTCTAGGAGTTGAGGCGGAGACTAAATAGTACCCCCATATTAAGACTACCAGAGGAGGGCATTGGGTATGTAGTTTACTGTGATGCATCAGGGACCTGACTGGGTTTTTTCCGGATGTATGATCAAGTAATTATCACCTACAGCTCACTCTAGTTAAGGCAGCATGAGTATAACTTTGCGACCCATGACCTGGAGTTAGCAGTAGTGGTATTTTCCCTGAAGATGTGGTGGCACTACATGATGGGTGAACAGTTTATAGTTTACTCTGACCACAATAGTCTCAGGTATATCTTCTCCTAGAAGGACCTGACCTGAGACAGTGGTGATGGGTAGAGTTCCTCCAGGACTATGACTTTAAAATTTTCTATACTCCTGGGAATGGGAACATGGTGGCAGAAGTTCTTAGCAGGAGGATAGGTTTGCAGCTGCTGAGTGAGGAAACATAACAGCTATCTGTGATGAAGATATCCTTTATGGATGATTATGAAGGATCTTACCTTAAGTTGGTGACTGTTACTCCCCCACTCTTACAGCGAGTCGGGGAGGCACAGCTGGTAGACGTTGACTGTGAGGCCTGACGTGCTCAATTATCCTAAGGACGGGCTCCTGATGGATTTTGGATAGGTGGGGAGCATTCCATCCTTTTCAGAGTGTGCACCACAGTACCAGTGATGTAGAAGGAGGAGGTGTGAAGGAGTTTCATACATCATCTTTTGTGGTACATCCTGGAGTGCTGAAAATGTACTAGGACCTCCAACGTCAGTACTAGTGGCCAGGGATGAAAAAATAGATGGCCGAGTTCATTTCAAGATGCCACATTTATCAGTAAGTTAAGGTCGAGCATCAGGTTCCAAAAGTCTTGTCCCATCCACTTGAGGTACCGGAGTGGAAATAGGACGGTATCTTGATGGACTTTGTGATGGGGTTACCACATACATTCAGATGCCATTATTCTATCTGGGTGATTGTTGACCGACTCACCAAGTCGTCTCACTTCTTACCCATCTAGGAGTAGGGACCGGTAGAGGGTGTGGGACACCTCTACATCCAGAAGATAGTGTGGCTTCACGGGGTGTCTTCGATGATCATCTCAGATCCTGATGCCCTCTTTACTCTCAGTTGTGGAAAGGATTACAGGAGGCATTCGAGATGCAACTTCACTTGAGCACAGCTTTTTATCCCTAGACGGATGGTTAAACAGAGCGGACCATATAGACCTTAGAGGACATGCTTCATGATTTCATCCATGAATTTGGTCGCAGTTAGGAGTAACACTTGCCTTTGGTGGATTTCTAATAAAACAACAGTTATCATTCCACCATCGGCATGGCACCATTTTGGGACTTGTATGGGCGGCCTTGCAGATCACCCATATGCTGGACAGACCTAGGGGAATCGGCAATCATGGGTCCAAAGTTGGTACGGGCTACCACCAAGAAGGTGAAGATCATCCAGGAGAAGATGAGGACTATATAGAGAAGAAATAAGTCTTATGTCAATAGAACACAGAGACCCTTGGAGTTTGAGTATGGAGACCATGTGTTCCTTTGGGTCTCACCTCGACGAGGATTGTGGAGATTTGGCTGGGGCGGTAAGCTATCTATGAGGTTCACCAGACCTTCTCAAATACTGAGCAGAGTTGGCAGTGGGGCATACCACCTATCCCTTCCCCCACAGATGCACCAGGTGTATATTGTTTTCCATGTGTCGTAGCTGATGAGGTACGTGCATGATCCATCACACGTCATCAACTGAGGCAAGCAAGAAATTGACTATGGGGAAACATTTGCGGAGTTCCCAGTGGAAATAGAGGATCGACAGGAGTGCGTCCTACGTGGGTGGTTGATTCCTCTGGTGTGAGTTCAGTGGCAGCATGGGAATCTCTAGGAGAGAACATGGGAGTGGGAGGTTCAGATTCATACTCAGTACCCCCATCTTTTTGTTTAGCTTTTGTTTTGGATTTCAGGTACGTAAAGCCCTAAGGTAGGGAGAATATAATGTCTCATAAATTTTGTCTAATTTTTTTTTAATTATATGGAATTATTCTGAGACCGCGAACTCTAAAGGCACGTGATTATAAGGATAGAAGATCCTGGAATGGAATTTCGAACTTTTTAAGGTGCATTCAGTAAAAGTACGTGTGGGTTTTTCAATCTTCTGAACTGGTTCTCGGATCAAAAATCTGAGGGCATCGTTGAACTCTGAGCACCAAGATTCACCTAGAAATGACTTAACTTCGGTCGGGAAGGGTTGAGCGGAAAATTTATTTTTCATTCTTTTCGATAAAAATAATAAAATAATTTAAAATAATTATTTTATTTATTTCTCATCATTGAGTGGTAGACGAAGACGTTGTAGTGTAGAAATCATTCAGTGATGAGTCGCATTAATGGAGGGTTAATAATGGATCATTTGAAACTGTAATGCTGTTATATTAATGACTCATTAAATGTGGCTCATTAAATATGGATAATTTAATGAGCATCATTAATGGACGTAGCCTCACTGTGCTTTTTTTTTCTTTTTATAATCCAACATGTGGAGTTTGGGAATTAAACTTGGAGGATTCCCTAATGAAACTATGGAGAATCTCCCCTCCAATGAAGAATGACGAAAGCTGGTGAATCTTCATCGTCTTTGACACACCTCGAAGAATGGAGCTGGAAGTGACGAAGTAGACACCTTAGACTCTCGAGGATGAACGCTTTGGCATCAAATGTCAAAAAGTTAGGGGTATTATATGATTTTGATGTTCTTCCCCATTATTTTCTAGAAACGATGAATGAAGATCAACCCACGAACAAGTTGGACTACGCTTCATGTGTTTATGCGGGAGGGAAACACTATTGGGGATTTCATTATCCGGGATTAAGATTATTGTTGTATGATCAAACAATAGTCCCCGGGCCTCCCCCTTAATTATAAACCTCTAACACAGAGCATCGGGGCCGACACGAACAAGGCCCGAACACCTCCTCTTGTGCGTTCTTGGTGGCCGCATTCTCAAAATGAAAGAAAGGGTGATTTAAGTCCTTCATAGTGAAGAAGGAGAACTCTGAAGTCTATAGACCAAGGCATCATAAAGAATGGTCCATAGGTATGTGTCCAGTGGTCCGCAAAAGGATCATTCACCGCACACGGGGGTAGTGGCAGCACGCACCATCCGCGTGCTAGTTAGTGGGATGGAGGGCTGTCAGCCACGCCATCAGCCATGTGTAGCGGAGTTCCATGGCAGCTGGAAACCACGACTATCAGGCTGCGGTGGTAGAGGACCTAGTTCCAGGAAGGGTGTGGCATAGAGGGGTGGCCCATGATCGGGCTACCCGGCTGGTTGGAGGAGTTGCGGTCTGTCGACCGCGGATGGAGGTGGAGGCCCTGTGGAATCTCACTAAGCAGAGGTGGGCAGACGCAACTGGACACCAAGTCCTGGCTGGGTGGTGCAAAACTAGCTACTCTAGCGGTTGGTCCCCAGTTGGCGGGCCAATACCCTAGCTGGCCAGGTCGATCCCCCAGCGGGCCGGGCCGGTCCCGCGGCCCAGCGGGCCGGACCCACGCCAACGAGTCGGACCCACACCCCGCAAGTTGGACCCTTTCTAGCAGGCCAAACCCACACCCTTCGATTTGGGCCGGACCAAACCGGGTTACCGAGCGACCCGGCGGGCTGGACCCCCGGTCAAACTGGGTCGGGCCCAGTGAGGCCTATTGGGCCTGGCCCACTGGCCAGGCTGGACCAGACCGAACCTAACTTGAACCAAGTCAGGTAGAGTCTATCTAATTATACTGGGGTATGTGGCACCCCTGGGCTAGGATGGTCGGGTCAGTCCACCCTTGTCAGATCCGGCCCCATCTCAACAGGCCCCTTGGTTACGAAAACGCATGTATCTTGTAAACTGTGCGTCTGATTGATGATCTGTTTTTAGAGTTCGGACCCTCTTAATGAGGTGGATCTCTGGGAATTATTTTTAGTGACTTTAATGGACTAAGTTATTTAAATAATGGCTTGAGTAGAGGTTATCCCAAGTGTGTTATGTACGGAACCCTATGGTTGGATGAGACCTGAAGCCTGCTCGACGACAGCCCAGTGGAAAGCAGCTCTGTGTGACCCGGTAGGCCCATGGTGGGGAACAGCTCTGTGCGAACCAGAAGACCCATGGTACTCGATAGGAGAAGTACCTTAGTTCAGCCAAGGTGGGAAGGAGCTCTGTGTGACCCGAAAGGCCCATAGTGGGGAGAGGCTCTGTGTGACACAGCATACCCATGGTACTCATCAGGGATGAGTACCACAAAAGTCCCAAGGTTAATGGGAAGCAGCTTTGTGTGACCCGGCAGGCCCACTGTACTGGATAGAGGAGGAGCTCTCCATCAGCCGAGGAGTTCGATGATATGACGGATGATGCTACTATCACTACCCTAGAATATACCTGGTATGATCTGTGTCTTTTACTTTTTTATGTGTTTGAGATCTTTCTCAGTGGCATTACTTCTCGGGTATTTTTCCTTTGTGGTGTTTTCCTTCTTGGATTACTGAGAGACCTTCAGCGGTCTCAGGGTTCCTACTGATTATTTTTATACTCACCCCTGCACAGGCTTCACCCGTACGTGTTGTGTCTGGTGAAGACGATCGATGTTTAGATTGAGGTGTTCAGGGGGACGGGATTGACAGATGCTATGATGATGGTCTTGGTGTCCTGGGACTTAGTGGAGCCTAGTAGGACTAGGCGGACAGGGCATACTACTTTGACTCCCAGTAGCTTCACTACTCTCATGAACAGGTGGGATTTTCTACAGATGGCCATCAGAGTTTCCTTTTATACTTTGATATTTTCAGTTCTTTGTTGGGTTTTTATTCTGGACCACTTACTTTCACTTGTACTTGCACTCATCTTTGTTTTAGTGGTATATCGGTTCCCCGCTTTCAGTGTGTTGGGGTGTGGTTGGGCGTGTGTGTGTGTGTACGGGTTTAAAGACCAATGCCTCCCACTTGCAGGTTGACGCCTTTGGCGCTAGTTTCCATCCCCTGGCCTTCTGGATGTGGGTTTGGGGTAGCCACGACACGGGTCCTGGGGGACGGGTCATGACATAGAAAATTAAGATGTAAAGCTACAATGTTTGAAGGGAAAATATCAATGTTTCATTGTTAATAAATTTTCCAATAATCTCAAAAGTGTGGATAGTAATTACCTCAGAAATGTAAATAGATATTAATGATAATCATAAAAATAAAAAAAACATGTTTTATAGGTAAACATGATAAATATATCATACATGATGTAATAAAAAATAGAATGTTAATGAAATAAAAAGAAATGTATACAACTAAGCATGATACTAAAACACCTCATTAATAAATCTCAAGAAGCCTTGCAATGAAATATACATGGCATGAAATATGAATGGAATGTGAGTCTCTATGTGCCGATGATGATTCATTTAATACTACATCCTTTTCGTACTGATCCAATGGTAATTACAAAAATAAATTTAAAAAAAATAATGAATTGGAACGTACACTTATCACTCAAAGTGGAATCATTATAAATAGTAATAGTGAATAACATGAAGAATAGTCCCATCCCTATGTATGGTTTGATCACTCCCAAACGTAACTATTTACAAAGTGATGAAACCTTTCTAGTCTCTTTTCTATCATTCAAAAATAGTATAAAAAAGGAAGAAAAGATGTGATACAACTTTATAATGTCTTTTCCCAACTAACTATGAAAAATGTGGCTGGAATTATCACCACATGTGCTCAAACACACCTTTCCATACACCAGAGGTCACAAACTAGTAGTGAGGGGATAATGATAGTATGGTGGGGAGACTATACCCTTAGGATTAGAGTATAATAGTGGTATGATTATTTATTAATCAATAAGTTTCATAAATAGTATAAATAAAAGAAAACCAGTGGAAGATAAATATAATAATTGAATAAAAATGGGCACATTAAATAATACACAACCATTCATTCAAGCCTATGTGATGCTAAAAAATCTAAATAATAAATTATACAACATGAAGGATAATAAAATAGATGAAAAAATAAAATAATAAAAATACACATGGGTGATCTTCATGAGAATCCAGAGTACTATCTCATTACATTCCTTATAATCTCCCATGTACAATGCACAACAAAATAAATCATATAAGGACCTATGAACATGAGGTCTTCTCAGGTACTCCATTTTAATAGTGGCCTAGTAAGGTAGTGAGAATTATTCAGTAGGCCACCACTAATGATTTCTAAAGCATAATACAGTCCCTGAATATAAAATATAGAAGTGTGTAGGCATGGAAAGTAAATAGGTAAATAAATAAAATCAAAAAAGTTAGCTCTAGTTCTTAAAATGTACATGGATGACCATAAATAATTCAGATTAATCCAGAATGCCTCTTGAAATTGGTGAACCTGTAAAGATATTTTATAGGTGTAATAATGGGTTATCGTAAAACAAGGATAAAAATAACACTGAACCCAATAAGGTTATTTGGCTTGGAGGATGCATCCATGGAGTATTAGTTATGAATACGTATAATTTAATATAAAATTCATCATTGGAATTTAATAAAAGGTACCTTGAGCCCATCTAAGGTGATCCAAAAAGAAATCCCAAGTACCTCTCTAGTGGAATTATAAATACACAATACTAAAAGAGTCCGTACAAGGTGATGCATAAATGGAATACCATGTATCACTCATAGCATGGAATATAACAATACCTCTGATCCCATCCCTTGTATCTCAAATAGGGGATAGAGAATCACTCATATCTTGTTATAACCATCTATCCTCTAAGGAAATCCATGGTGTCTCTCCTAGGTAATTGATATCATTCATGAAAATGTAGGAAAACACCATGGTGATCCCTTCCATTTTATACTTTGTATCTCTTATGGCGTATCAAAAATCATGTAAACTATAAGATATTCCTTGGCTTCCCATAAATGGATACCCAAGTTTCTCCCATGGAACATATAATCTCTAACATTATATGACCCCATACAGGGTGTTCTATAAATGGAACCTAAGTATCACTCAAAGATAACAAAAATTTATTTAATAAGTTAAATTAATAAGGGATAAGGATATATACATAATCATGAAACATTACTAGTTAGGAACTTTAATGGTGTCAAGACTATTTACCCATTCAGGTAAGGAAGAAGTGAGGCCATGCACTTAAGCATGCCATAACCCATTACAAGGACACTAAAATAGTTTCATTCCCATAAACATGTTATTTAATTTATTATGTGTTCCATTACATTTCAAGGAATACTATGTGTTGGTAAAATTTATGAAGGTCGGGTGGATTTCCCATAGAAGATAACACCAGACATGCAATTGTATAAGAAAAGGACATGCTAACATGCCTTCTATATATAATAATCAAATTATTCCATAAGAGTTAGGCCAAAACCACTTGGGAGATGGATTGGACACCAGGGGATAACATAGAGGTGTATCAAATTCTTCCACGTTCTAATTAATCATCTCTTTACATTAAAAAGATAGCTCACCTTAATGAGGGGTCTTATTAGAAAAAAAAATTATTTAATTAAAGGCTTCTAAGGGACACACCCTTAAGGTTGGTTACAACTTAAGGTTCAATACCATAAAAATGATATTTTAATATGAATGGGATACAATAAGTATGCAATTAGGTTCTACATCAATTATGAAACATTTTAGAGGTGTCCCATGAAAATAATGGCATGGAGAACTACTGCATAAATTATAAATCAAAACAACATTATAGAAAATCCCTAGACTATCTACCTCGAGAATAGGACAAACCATAAATCTAATATTTAGGATTGAATTAGTTTGATTTGAGATAAAATAATGAAACATATGAATGACTTGAAAATAGGGATAATTATCTAACACAATGATAACAGTTTATATGGTAAAAGAAATTAAGATTTGAGACAAGAGCAGTTATAGGCTCATCATGGGATATCTAATGCACCAAAAACTATTAGAACCTGATAGTGGATGGTTGATATCTCTACATACCTAGGATGATGTTGATAAGGAACCCATAGAGAATCTATTGTGTGTAGAAGGGAATAAAAGAAAAGGGAGAGGAATGATTACAAGGCTGGAAGAGAAAAATGTGAATTTCACCTAATTTAACGAGGCCCATGGTATGGCCGCATGGTTGGAAAAACCATGCCCCAACCATATTTGATGCTCTTCCCATGGAACCCCCTCGCATGGGTTAGATTTACGATTTTTCTTTCCATGTGTAGCCCATGAAAAACCCTCTGTCAAGATGTCTGTAGCATCTGAATAGTCTGTACCTCCCCTTGCACTATAAGACCAAACTGTGAAAGACCTTCAACTCCACTGGATAAGACATATGGTTTCATATTCTAGCCAAAAAGTTTTAAAAAAAATCATATGCCCCTATTAGCCTTATCTGTATTTAAGGTTTTAAGGGCTGGTGCTCCCAAAACAAGACGGAACACCTCATGCACCTCCTAGGAATTAAACCAATTATAAAAACAACACATGTAAGTATTCAAAATCTCATATTTATATACCATTTTTCGGTTAATTTAATAGCTCAACCACTAAAAATTAAATTCAGGTTCCATCAGAAAATTTAACCAGTCAATAAACATGAGATGCTACGAGATTAAATTTGAATAATGTGCATAAAGCTTGACTAAAACGTCCTTTCCAGAATAAAATAATTTTTTTTAAAATGAAATATTTTTTTAAAGATTATTATTTAATTTATAATCAATGGATTACTATAAGTTTCATTATTTGGTTAGTATAATTCATACCCAAAATTTTTTTGTCTAATAGATAACTATCTTATTAAATATTAACATATTAATAATATTTCATGTCTCATTTGAACTCAATTTTTCCTGAAATTCAAGATAAAATAAGTTTTGTGTGTAATGAAATCTAATTTCAGTGTTTCATGTAATTCAAGATAATCATGGTGTTGTGTGTAATGAATTCTATTGAAGAGATTGAATTTATTTAAAAATATATATACCACAATGTCTTAATGTGTTATATTTTATTCTATGTTTGGTTTTGTTTTTCAAACATGAAATTTAATATGATATTATTATTTCAAAATATAGGGGTTTTACAAGAAAATAAATCCAATTGGATAAATTAATGTGTTAGGGATATTTTTAGGCATTGTCTCTATGTTTCAACCCAGTTTTAACAATTGTACTAATACAGATGTGATAAATATTTACCACGATTATTATTCCATTAGACCATAAAATATAAGCGACATATTTCCCAAATTTGATTCACAAAAATCCAAATATTTAATAATTTTTTCAATATTATATTTTATTTTCTCAATGAAATAAATTTTAATAAAAATGCATAAAATTCAACAATAGTTAGTTTTAAGAAAATTTTGTTTTAAGCAAGAAAATGAACATATACAAAAATAAGATATAGTGTGGATTCATATGAATTTAATTATATTATGTTTAATAAAATTTATATTATATTAGTGGAAATAAAAATAAAAAACAAAATCGTAGTTTTATACTAATTTATTTAATGAAATGAAAGTGCAGTTTTACATAAGTAGGATTTTATCAGTATTCATTATAAAAGAAATAGTTTTAAAAAAATGAAAAAATTAACCCTAAGGTAATAATTAAAGGTATATTTTAAAAATATATATTCATCCCATTAAATAAAATTCTTTAAAATATAATAAATTAATTATAATTTATGTGAACACAATTTAATAAAAACATATTTTGATGAAAACATATTTTTTAAGCATAAAATCACATTACTGATAATTGAATACTTATATAATATTAATAAATCAATACACATTCATTATTTAATAATTTTATAAATATTTTCATTCATTTTTATTACTATTCATACCTTCTAATTTAACAACTAGGTTATAATGCTCAAATTAAAATAATAAAATTTTCATTATATATCATCAATTTTTGAAAGCTCGGTGTTGCATGTTATTCTAGATATAAAGCATAACATTATTATAAACAATATAATCAGGGTGTTACATTATCCCACATTTAACTAAACAGTGTCTTAATAAATACTAACTTGATAATTAATGGATCAATATTTTACAATTAATTTATTTGAAAACCTCTAACACCATATGATTTTATTTAATAACTTTTTCAAATATATTTAATTTCATTTTTTTCTTACATTAAACACATCCCTAGATTTTAGTGAACCCAAATATACTATAAATATTATTATCTAAAACTTGAAAATATTAAATAGTTATTAAATTATAAGGAATAAATAGGATTAAATAAATTAATAAAATTATATGGTTTTCATATGAATAAAATCAATTCATTTATTAAAAATTAAAATAAACACCTTTTGAAAGTATAAGACATGTTTTTTCTAAAAAAACATTATGCACCCAATGTGGTTTTATCTATATAAATGAAATTAGAAACTATTGACTAATTATTTTAATTAAATTTATATATTAAAAATTAAATCAAATAAATTAGAATTCATCATATATTTTTACTAATTATAGAAAAAAAATAAATCAACCTCTATGTTTAAAAAATTTATTTTTTCTAAAAAAGTTGTTTTGTTGTGTTCTACTCTAATTTTCAAAATAATTTTTTCATTTTTAGAAACTAAATTTGAAAATTTTAATATAATTTTTTAAATAATCATGTAAAAATAATCTTATAATTAATTTTAGATAATTTATTAAAAAGAATAATGTTTTGATGAAAAGTGACAAATGTTGATTTTTATTAAGAATACCTTTTCATTTAAAGTATTTAAAAAGTTAAATTATATTTTAAAATTGTTTTAAAAGTTAATTAAGTTCAATAATACTATTTTAAATCCAATTTAGTTCATTTTAATTAGTTTTATGTTGATTTTTAATATAAAAATATTTAAATTTAAATTTTTTTTTAAACCATTTTTTTCAGTGTCTGCAGGTTTAATTTTAAATTAAATTTTGAGAATTTTGTGAATTTAATTTGGTCAATTTAATTCCATATTTATAATCATTATAATTAATAATATTTAAAAGGTAAAATTAATTTTTTTTCTTGATAAATAGTAAAAACAGTAAAAAATAAATGTTGTAGTTGTGGTCAAAACAAGTTTATCAGGGGTTAAACCAAGATATAGAGTCATGTTTGAAAATAAAAAAAATACTATTATATGGACATAAATTAATATTATACTTTTTAAATATCTAATATATTGTCTTTTGGAATCATTTTTTATGGGAATTACTTTATAATTTTGGATTCTTTGGGGAAATTTCCATGTAGTTTCCAAGTTTGTTCATTTCCCCCATATAAAGAATACATCTCCTCTCCTCTCCTTTTAACACTCAAAAATACATTAGTTTTAGAAAATAGATACAGAAATTAAAAACTTAATTCCCTCTACATTTTCTAGATTCATTATTTTTGTTCTGAAAACCACCTATAATGGCTTTAGGTATAATCCTAATGAGGATCTATAAAGATCTTTTTTCTTTATCATGTGTTTTAATTTTAATTATTATCCCACATTAACCAAATGTTCTTCAATTTTGATGGTATAATAAAATTATTATATCACATATAATGATATAGTATTATTTTAATTTAATTAACTATTTCTACCTTCTATTCTAGGAAATGGGAAATGAAATTGTTGATCATGTGTATGGTGGACTACCGGCTCGCAAACCAATGTAATTAATTTTTAATAACCTTCTCTAAAAGATAGATATAATTATGGATTTAAAATATTTATACAATATTAAGGAAATATTTATTATTTTTTTAATTATAATTTTATATATACCTTCTTACCTTACAATCAGTTGGAAAATGATAATTTCACTCCTGAGTATGTGTGGACTATCGCCTCCATAAAGCGATAAGATACATTTTATAGTTTAATTTTACATGGATAGTAATATGTATATAATTAATTTATATATAATATTTATATAATATAAAAATTATTCAATGAATTTTATTTAATTTTTACCTTTCTTTTGTTCCATTCGTCAAGAAAATGGAAACAATGTTAATGCATACATATGGCTTACCATCTCCATGAGTTTTGTAATTCATTTTCTATCTCTATCCTTCATGGATGATAATAAATATGTTAATAACTAATTTATCTTATATTTATATTTTGATTAAAATTATATATTTTATGGAACCATAATCAATCGACATGGACTGAAACTATAAAATTAAAACATACATGAAAAACAATGTAGTTATTACCCAAAACGCGGTTTTTTTTAAATGGTAATAAATGGGTAATAAATGGTAATAATTAAATAATATATAGTATTGTAAATATATATATATTTATTTATTTATTTATTTATTTATTTATTTTAATTATAGTTAATATATATTTATTATAAAATGGATTCAAATGCGTATGAAGAATGTCATGATTTAAGGTAAGAGATTTCTAGTCCTTTTTTATTTATGGGAGACAAATGCTATATTCAACTCTTGTTTATTTTTAATGGTGTACATACTAAACCTTTTAAATTTTTTCCCTTAAAAAATATACTTTTAATGATATTTTATATTTTATTTTATGTTATTATTTAATGATTATTATGATTCTAATGTTACCAAAGTGGTTGAATATTTTCATCTCTCTTTTGTTTCAATGAGACGTATGCCATTTTCACAAGTTCTTTCTTTTAGGTGATGTATATGATATCAATGATTGTATTTAGTGATTATTATTATAAATTTTATGAGTTTTTAAATTAACATATATGGTTCTTTCATTCATGGGTATAACGATTCAAAAGTCACCAATGTGGAAATGGTTTTATGGTACATTCTCATTGTTTATTGGGATTGTTTATGATTAATTTTATGATGATGAAATCAAATTATCTTCCTATAATGAAAATATTTAATACTTTATACTCTGGTTAGTTCTATAAAGTACTTTTTTCCTTTTATTTTTCTATCTTTATGGTATAAAAATACCAAAATAATGTTTTGAAAGATAATCGACTATATTTCACTCTTCGGTCGAAAATCATTTTTAATGCATATATAAATTTTCAAAAATGTTTTGATGTATTTTTTACAATTATTTTTAATTTAATTTTTTCCATGGTTTTATTGTAAAAAAAATTAAATTTATCTTCCTATGATTTTGTAAATAATGCACTTTTTGACTTTTCAAACAAAACTATTAAATTAATCTTTTTTTAAAATGTACAACATGAAGGATATTTCCCACCATCATAACTGATCGATCATTATATATTCATTAATAAGTTTTAAAGTATATTTTAAAAATAATATGTTTTCATTTTTTTTTTGAATTTTTTATATTTTTAATGGGTAATTTCCAAAAAAATGTAATTTCCTCAATTAATGTTCCAATTGATCTTTAAAATTTATTTTCAATCTAACATGACATCTGTTAATGTTTCTTAATATTTAACAGAGATATGATCTGATGATACCATCCTTATATTTCCTTTGGTTGGTTTATGATTATTATGACAATGATATTTATGAAACCCATCCCTCTTACATGAGTTATGTTAAGATGAAATTATGAAATGTTTGTGAAAACTATTTCTTTTCAATGAGTTATTCTATGATGAAATTTTCATATTAACCATTTAATTTCATGTGTTCTGATATGATTAACGTATTATGATCATGTGGAACACATATATATTATTTCAATTAAATAATGGGTTGTTGATTTATAAACCAATGATGATTGTGATTTTATATCCAAGGATTGTGGTTACATTATAGCTAAGGATGGTGGTAATGTTATAACCAAGTATTAATGTTGTGTTATAAAAAAGGAATATGGTGATGGTATATCTAAGTATAGTTATTACAAAGGATTATGGTTATGTTATATTTAATGGAATTGGTTACTTTATAACCAAGGATAGTGTTTAAATTATAACCAAGGATAGTGGTTACATTATAACCAAGTATGAGTGGTTACGTTATAAACAAATATAGGTGGGACCTATATCTCCCTCCAATGAATTAGGTAATTATGGATATCTCATGAGATAAATTGGACTATAATGGTTATTAAACCGTTTTTAGTAAGGGAATCTATACACTATAATAGTTTTGTGAGTCAAACATTTCTACTACGATGGTTTGTGGAGTGACCCCAATCCACTATGATATCCTTTGTAATGAGCCTTGACTTCTACAAAAGTGATTTTCTGTGCTTATATTTCATCCAAAATTTATTTATTATTCCAATGATATGTTCTTATCGATTATTTCCTTTTACTAATTTATTATTCATGTCTTATGAATTACTAAGGTTTATACCTTAAAACAATATTTTTATATTTCTTATACAGGTTATGGTTCTATAATGTTAAGGTCATGTTCCCATCCACATATAATCAGGTAATTATTATCTTATTATTTATATATTTCTTTTTTACACTTACTAAGTACTTTAGAATTTAATTTCTTATCATTCATTTCCCCATGATTTACCTAAAAGTTTTAAATATTTTATATATAATAGTAGTACTATATGGGAAGATCTTTCTTGGAGGTGTTAAAGATTGTTCAAAAAATAATAATATTTAGTGTCTAGTCTCTAAATATGCTTAACCTTTGTGGTCCTCAAACATGTATTTTCTAGATATATTGTATGTTCATCTAAAATATATAATATCTTTGTATGGAATGTTTGGGTCGTTATAGTTGGTATTTAGAGGAAAGGTTTAATTAACCATTTTAAACTAGGGTGGGAAAAATTAGTGAGATAAATATGGTTATATATAAGGGTATTACTATGTATATTCTTGTGGATAATTATATGGATAAGTATATGTATAAGAAAATATCATTGAATTTTCGTGAATGATAGATTGATTGGTTTCTAAGAAATTACATACCTCTTTAGATAGTACAAGTGGGTGTGGATTTGGATTACTTGTACCTAGGGGTAATAAACCCAAAATTTTACATTGTGTTGGACTCAATCTTCATATAGTGCATAAAAATGGGCTTTACTATGCACTTGGATTGGAACTCTTGGGGTATATGCTTTAGTAATTCACAATATCTTTAACAAAATCATGAATGATTTGAATAATATCGAGGAATGAAAAATGGTAAGACTAAGGTATGAATGATTAAAAATAATATGTCATGTTTTTTTGAATCAAATATATCATTTTTCGTGATTATATTACTTCCAACTACAATATTTTTCTCACACAATGATTTCTCACTTTATTCAATGGATAGAACCCAAAGGAATCATGTGAACAAGGAATTTAATTTTCACTGCAACAACCATCCTCATGATTAACCAACTGTGTTAAAATATGGGATGAAATATTTTTTTACTATTCACACTCAACTCTCTCAAGTTATAAGTGGTAACATGGGTCATTTTGATCTTTGGTATTTACCATGGAAGGATTGTCACTCTGTTTATTTTTTTATGCAATAATGTCAAACCTACTTCTATAGGACTTAGGTTCCATTAGTTTTTTATAAATGGATCAATGTGATGGAAAATATATTTTATATTCTTCTATAACAATATAATGAAATATTATTCCTTTTCATTTTTCATTTGGAACACGAATCATTTAAATAGTGTAATATTATTAATAATATTGTGTAAAGAAGGTTAAATTGACTCCATGGAATAGGATGAGTATAAGGGATATTTTTTTGTAAGTAAGTCCCTCTTATTCTATGTAAAATATAAAGTAGTAATTCATTGATATTATAATGAATGATGATGAATCCATTGGTACCTATTGGAAAATTTTTACAATAATTCCAAGGTATGCTTCAGGTTTATTCATTATCCATAGAATAAAATTGATAGATTATTTAGTGTTCTAAACCCAATTACTAAAAATAAATTATCCATAAAGTACCTTGGAGGCTATGAAGAAATAATTTGATGCCCACTTACAGTGAAAATGGAATCTAGAAACCCTCAAGTTACTTTTTATTAGAAATGGAAGTTGTAGTTTCATAGATGAACTGTTGGTGTGTAAAATGGTGGGAAGAAAAAGATTAAAAATCCTACTTTTTAAAATTTTTGGAAGGAGAAATTATGTGAATTATAAAAATTAATAAGAAAATGATTCATGTGTGGTAAACCTATATATTGAGAAGAATTATATAGAATTAATGTGAATAATCCAGTCAATGAAAGGAATAAAGAGATGGTTCAATAGAGTAAACCACAAACATGTGAGGTATATAGATGAAATTTTAATGGTAACTATCTGAATATATGTCTTATTATAGGAACTCAATAAGAAGATCAATAAGGTTTTTTAAGTAGATGTTTCTAAGTTGATGATGAATAGATGAAAAATGACATAATAAATGAAGGAGGTATTGAGTAATAAGATGATGAAACAAAGTTAACAATTTATCAATGAAGTGTGATGATTGAAGTTTATATGTAGCATAAGACAGGTATTATATTATATAAATACTTAAATATATAAGGTATTTTTGTAGAAATTTATAATTGAGGATTTTCAAGAATATGTTTAATGGTACTGATGAACTAAAAAAGTGATTTATTGTAAAGTCGATATTTTATAGAGAACACGTGATTAATGGAAAGATAAACCTTAATATGTTACTTATATTGAGATAATAGTTTTTTGATTTGATAAATATATGTTTTATATGGTTACTATTAATTTGATAGTATTGATGACATTGGAACTGATTAATTATTTGGGGATAAAGTGGTTTTTGTTATTTATGTTGGAGTTCAAATATTTTTTTTGGATTATATTCAATAATATACAGTTTTATTTAAGGATTGATGAATCAAGTTGGTTTTCATTCAAGTTTTATGGTAATTACTTTTATTATTATCTTTTAGAAAAATATATAAACATGGTATTCACATTTTGGTATGTAAAAATTATGAGATTTTTTTTACGATAAATTTTGAAGTTGATTATAGAAATTTAGTGTCATGCTTTATAAATTTCTTAATTTTGTATGGGTATTAAGTTTAACTGTGTATAGAATTATTTATGATCAACTTTGGATGAGGTTTTTGATATTAATGTATTATTTTATCATATAAAGACTTTCCTATATTGGATAACTTAATCTAACCATTTTTTTATTATAACTAGATATATATATGGGTGGAATAATTATTCTTTTATGGATCTTGTGATTCGTTAGTGCTCTAGGCATGAACAATTCATCTTCATTTGTTTAAGTAAGTGATGAAGTGGAAATTGATCGAATCATTGAAAAAGGGTTATATTATGATTATGACATGGAAAGAAATCAAGAAATTATATTTTCTCATGTTCTATATCATGATATTAAAAATTCACTTAAACAATAGGGAATGGATCTTGAGACAAAAAGTTTTTCCTATTACTTTCATTTCTAATGAATCAATGTTCTTTTAAATAATCACAGATTTATGGTATTGTGGTTGTTAACATTCTAATGACCTTGTTATCTATCACCATTTATTAATCCATGGGAATTATTACTATATTATTTCCCCATATTTTAACTTTTTATTAATTTTATCTTATTTGGATACCTATATATATTATTTAAAATGACTACTTTATTTCACTTTACCCATTTTTAAGAGGATATTTTATTAAACTATAAAGACCCAGAAATTCTGTGGAAAATTTTTTCTTAAATACATGGGTTGTATACGAGTCCTCGAAAATTTACGGTGCTTGATTCTGAGGCCCGCTGTGCCCAGAATCAAATTCTAAAGTTTTGTTCGGGTACATTCAGTAAACGTACGAGCAGAATTTTATAACTTTTGAACCGGTGCTCAGAATTGAAATCTGAGGACACCTTTGAGTTCGCAGCGCCGGTATTCTCTTAAGAATACTTTCACCTCGACGGTAGTTGGTTGAGAATAAAAGTTAGTTTTTTGGATTTTTATAAAAAAATAATAAAATAAAGTGTGCAACACTTTATTTTATTTAAGCTTCCTTGTGTGTGATTGTTGGTTAAAACCTCCACTTGGGAGTTGGATGTGGGACCGCCACACCCTAACCTCCCATGAGAGGTTATGGTGGTGGGGCCCACCCGAATTTAACCTCCCGCGAGAGGTTACGATGTGGGGACCACATGAGACTAAAACCCCCCAATTAATGGGAGGGTGGAAAATCTCCCAACTCCCCTCATTAATGAGGAGGGAGTCCCTTGACCTCATCTACCATTAATTGGTGCCACCTTCCCCTTTTAATTAATTGTTCCAACACTCGTGGTCTAATTAAGGGAAGCCTACGTAATTTAGTTCTCCATTTTTGAATTATGTTCCCACATTAAAATAATAGAAAATATATTATTATTAGTTGGGTTGGCATTCTCTTTTGGTGGAATTTGGGAGAAGGGATAAAATCTCCCAATGAAGAACGAAGAACGCGTTCTTCCAATGAAGAACGTCGGCGATGATTCTTCTTCGACTTCTTCCTCAGTATTCTACCCCGGACACCTACCGACCTACCCTCCCCAAGGTCATCAACGAACCGACGTAACTCGAGTTTGGAGATGTGCGGCGGACATGACGAACGGCGATCTTCATCGACTTCTTTCCACGACTTTGTCAACGAATGATGAACGATGAACAAGAGGTAGGGGGTTTATTACTTGTTGAAGTTGTACCTTTTTCTTACCTTATTCAAAGGATAATAAGGGATTGATGTGGAAGTATTATTGTTCATCTTCTTCTCATGATGAGCCAAATGATATCTCCCTAAACGCGGAGGGTGCAGGCCAACCTAACATGGCTCGACATCCTCCGTCAATCTCTCTCTCTCTCTTCTTGTGACGTTCTACAACATGGCGACGGAGGCGGCAAAGACAAATGCCGCACTACCCATGGCCTCCGCGAATTGCAATGCTGGCCCGCGCCAGCCCAAGCTCCGCCGAACTGACCTGCCTGCAGCCTCCTGCCGCCCTGTCGCGCCCTACCCGGTGCCCTACCGGCGCCCCCCGCGGCCTGCCCGGCACCCTATCGGCGCCCCCGTGGCCTCCTGGCGCCCTATCGCACCCTTCTCGGTGCCCCCACGGCCATCTCGGCACCCTTCCAGTTCCCCCACAGCCTCTCGGCACCCTGTCGCGCCCTACTCGGTGCCCCTGTGGCCATCCCGACGCCTCCATGGCCTCCGGTGCCCTGCCGTGCCCTGCCCGGCGCCCCCGCGGCCTGCCCAACGCCCTATTGTGGCCTGCCCAGCTGCCCTTGAGCTAGCCTTCAGGTGACTCGTGCGCTCTTGGCCGAGCCGGCGTCCCAAATTCCTCACGCCCTCTGGGCCGATCCATGTCAAGTCGCACCCTCGCAACACTCGGGGTCGATTTGGCCCTGAGCCCGGGTCGAACCACCCACGCAGTCCGCTCGGCCGGGCCCAGCGGACCGGGTCAAACATAGCGGGCTGACCCGCCCAATGGGTTGGGTTAGACCCAGCGAATCTGACCGGGTCGACCCAAACCAGGTTGGCCCAGACTAGGTTGGGCCGAGTCGGTCCGACCGGGTCGGACCGGACCCGGGCCCACTACTGACCCTTTTACCTTCTTAGGCTATATCTTTGGCATCAGACATTCATTTGACGAACTATCAGTGGCGCCGGTATTCTGGGAATGCGACGGTCCCTTTGAGAATACCCCACTGGAGTTCGCGGTATATTTGAGTTACGGTCTGGTTGGATCGTACACGAATCCAATCGGGCCCCCGGGACTAAAAGGTTAATAACTCACAGATCGGGCGTCTGATCGACGAGTCGTCTTTTTCATTGAGACTCCTATGATGTGGCGGAACTTTGAGATACTTCTTTGTGGAACTTCATAATATTTGGAGTATTGAATAGTTTCTCGTGGAGCGAATCCTTCCAGAGGCGAGCGGACAGAGTACGAAGACCTAGTAGCTGGTTGAGACCTGATGACTACTTGACCGATTCGACTTAGAGTGACTCGAATAGCCTAGTGGGAAGTGCCTCTGTGTAACGCGGAAGACCCACGGTACTCAACAGGAGGAGTACCTCAGCAGGCTATGAGGCGGAGCGCTTCTGTGTTAGTGCGGCAGACCCATGGTGGGGAGCACCTCTCTGTGATGCGGCAAACCCACGATACTCGACAGGAGGAGTACCTGAGTAGTCCAAGGATAGTGGGAAGCGCTTTTGTGTGACGTGGTAGGCCCACTGTACTTGATATAGAAGGATTACGCCACGAGCCGTGGTTTCGATAATAAAAATCATGGTTTGAGTTGAGTCAATGACTTTTATTTTTTCCTCATGATTGAGATGGGTTTTTAGATAACTTAGGTATATGTATGGGCATATACCTAAGTAATGGTTATCTGTTAATTTCATAATTTTTGGTTTATCCTTGTTGGATTTTGTGAGACCTTGAGGGTCTCAGGGTCCCTACTGAGTATCGTTATACTCACCCCTGCATGGGCTATGCCCGCACCTCATTGTGTTGGTTGCAGATGACGGACAGCGCTGACTGAGGTAGAGATTAGCGGGACTAGATGGTACCCGGAGGAGGACCACTCCGTGTGACGATACACGGAGGAGACGGATGGACATGGAGTGATGAGGAGGCCATCTGTACCTACCCTTCAGGTAGGAACCCCATAGGACGACCCAGTATCTGCTTTACTTTTCTTTATTTGTACCTGCTTTTCAGTTGTACTTGTACTTTCTCATTGAGCTTGTATTTCCGGCCCCTTTTACTTCTCATCACTTCATTTATATACAGTTTTACTTAGTTTTTTACTTCCATTTGTGTACTATGATGTGTTTTTTTTACAGTAATAAATGAAATACCTTCCCATTTTAGGGATTTATGCCTTTGGTGCTAGTGGCCAGCCCCTAGCCTATGGAAGGCAGGCCTGGGGTGGTCACGATACGGGCCCCGAGGGACGGTTCGTGACAAATTGGTATCAAAGGAGTCGGTTCTACCGCAAAACTTAGAACTCTGGTCTTTCTTTTCTGTGAATCAATAGTGTTAAGGGTACTAAGTGTGGTTTTCAATTCATGGAGTCTAGTGTTGGTGTGGGCGGCCAACGTATCCATACACCAGGGCCCTGACTTCTGATTTCTGACTCAGTGCACGAAAACACTGATTGCATGCATGTTTTCAAAAGTTTTCTTTAAGTCAGCTCAACCAGGTCAGCTCACTAGGTATAATCTTTTGACCATGTCACATTTGTTTCTTTTAGGATTCCTCCCAACAAACGACCAGTTATATCCCTGAGAGTCGTATTTACTGAAACCCACCGAGTGATATGGCCTCAGTGCAGGGCCCTTTTCCAACAGAGGTACCAGTGGTACCACTTCCCGTTGGGCCACCGATTCCACCAACCCTAGCAGAAGACGATGCACGCCTCTTGAGTGCATTTCACGAGTTCCATCACCATAGGCCACCCAGGTTCAGGGGAGAGACAGACCCATAGGCGGCTGAGGATTGGATGGAGGCTGTGGTGAGAGTTTTTCGACTGGTAGGGACACCAGTAGACTTCATAGTGATCCTTGCTGCGAGTCTCCTTCAGGCAGCAGCAGGCAGATAGTGGAGCCTGATGCTCCAGGTTCATGACGAGGTGACCCTACTCTAGGCAGACTTCAAGAGAATGTTCCGGGTGGAGTTTGTACCATCCACCCTTCGTGCGGTGCAGAAACAAGAGCTACTTCATCTGCAGCAGGTCAGCATGACAGTAGCACAGTACTCATCAAGGTTCACCGACCTCTCGCGCTACTCCACAGATATGGTACGGGACCCATTCTTCAAGGCTCGGACCTTTGAGTAGGGGCTCAGGCGAGAGATCAGAGCTCTAATGATCTCACTTAGCATCCCGACACAGACAGAGGTGCTAGAGAGAGCCCTCTTGGTGGAGAGTTTCCTTGCTGAGCAGTCTCCAGCAGCGAGACCCACCACTAGTCGACATGTAGCGGAGTCTTCTATAGCTGTCAGTAGACAGATGTCGCAGATATCCAAGAGGACCATACCTATAGGTGGTCGACCGCATGACTTGGGATCAGTTGTGCGGGGCACACGGAGCAGAGACACACATGCCAGTAGTAGGCAGTGTTACTCATGCGGCGGGTAGGGTTACATGGCTCGTGACTATCTGACCCACCATTCAGATGATCACCAAACAATTGAGGGACCTCCCAGATAGAGATAGAGATTCGATCGAGGTGGTCTGTAGGAAGAAGGTAGACGTGGCAGAGGATCTGGTCGTGCAACTAGTTGTGGACGACATTTCAAGGTGTTACTACCACCACCACTAGGAGGTCCACCCCGGCCGCAGGGATCAGGTGGATAGGTGAGAACTCATCTTCAGGAAGCTGAAGCATACAACCATGGTGCTTTGTATATGATTCGAGGTATGATATGTGTCTACTCCACCTTAGCTGCAGTTCTTATAGACATAGGTGTCAATCATTCTTTCATTTCCACTGCCCTCGTTCGGAGCTTGGAGATTCCGATGGAGCCGTTGGCTCGGTCCTTACAGCTAGAGACTCCTATGGGAGCAGACTTGATGATTATGCACTGGTGCCGATAGTGTGAGCTTACTCTAGGAGGTGATAGCTTCAGCTGGGATATCCTAGTAGCGGCGTCGAGGCCTTACGACTTCATCTTGGGTATGGACTGGTTATCTACAGTCCATGCCCAGATCAACTGTATTAGGTGAAAAGTGTGGTGTGTCCGCATGAATGGGACCAGGTCTACCTTCACCGGTGAGGAGGGACCTTTGCAGCGTAGGATGGACTTACTCGGAGGAGGGTGCAGCCGATCACTCGCCAGTTGGCCTGCCTTACCCTCGGAGCAGTTGATGTGGAGATTCCGACTTATCCTATAGTGGTGGACCAGTATATGGATGTTTTCCCTGAAGATGTTCCTGGACTACCTCCTCATAGAGAGGTGGACTTCTACATTGACATGTACCCCAGGACGACACCAATATCTACTCCAGTATATTGGATGGCTCCCGCTGAGCTTCATAAGCTGCAGGTATAGCTGGAGGACTTGCAGGGGAAGGGATTCATCCAGCCCAGTGTTTCTCCCTGGGCAGCCCCAATCCTGTTCACCAAGAAGGCGGATGGGTGCTTGAGGCTTTGTGTCGACTACCATCGCCTGAACCAGGTGACCGTGAAGAACAAGTACCCACTCTCGGGGATTTACGACCTCTTTGATTAGCTGAAAGGAGCTCAGAGGTTCTCGAAGATAGACCTCAGATCAGGCTATCACCAACTCGGAATTTGAGATGAGGATTTGAAAAAGATGGTCCTCAGGTGTTGGTACAGCCACTACGAGTTCTTAGTTATGACCTTTAGCATAACCAACGCTCTACTAGTGTTCATGGGACTCATGAACAGCATCTTCCAGCCATACCTCGATCACTTTTTCGTAGTCTTCATCGACAACATTCTGGTCTACTTAACTACTGAGGAGGAGCATACCTACCATTTGTAGGTAGTACTGGAAACACTCCAAGAGCACCAGCTTTATAGTAAGCTCTCGAAGTACCAGTTTTGGATTCGAGAGGTTCACTTCTTGGGACACGTCATCTCGGAGGCTGGAGTTGCAGTAGATCCAGCTAATATTGAAGTGGTACTTTCTTGGGATCCACCCAGGAGTGTGATGGAGGTACAGAGTTTCCTGGGTTTGGCTGGATACAACCGGAGGTTCGTACCAAACTTATCCAGAGTTTCAGCACCACTCTCAACCTTAATGAAGAAGGGGAAACCCTTCGTGTGGTCGGAGAGATTCCAGCAGAGCTTTCATGAGATGAGGCAGGGGCTGATTAGTGCCCCCATCTTGAGGCTTCCAGAGGAAGGCATAGGGTACGTAGTCTAATGCGACGCATCAGGGACTAGAATCGGGTGTGTCCTGATTTAGGAGCGAGTAGTGATTTCTTATGGTTCTCAGCATCTGAGACAGCATGAGCAGAACTACGCTACCCATGACCTGGAGTTAGAAGTAGTGGTCTTTACCTTGAAGATGTGGCAACACTATCTGATGGTTGAACATTTTACCATGTACTCTGATCATAAGAGTCTCAGGTATATCTTCTCTCAAAATAACCTGAAACTGAGACAGTGGTGATGGCTTGAGTTCCTCCATGACTATGACTTTGAGATAGTCTATACTCCTGGGAAGGGGAACGTTTTTTCTGATGCACTCAGTAGGAGATGTGGTATACAACTGCTAGGCAAAGTGACAGAGCATCTAGCTTCCTTACAGATATCCTTTGTGGATAGGGAAGGATTAGCCTTTCTATAGTCTCTTACAGTCACTCCCCCACTTCTTCAGCGATCCAGGGAGGCACAGCATGGGGACGCTGACTGCGAGACACGGCGTGCTCAGGTATACACAGGGTAGGCACCTGATGGATTTTCTGAAGTTGGGGATTATTTCATCCTCTTCAGAGGATGTACTATGGTACTAGTGTCACTTCAGGAGGAAGTGTTGAGGGATTTCCACACATCCCCTCTAACGGTACATCCAGGAGTGGTGAATATGTACCAGGACCTTCGATAACAGCACTGGTGTCCAGGTATGAAGAAGGAAGTAGCAGAGTTTGTCTCACGATGCCTCACTTGTCATCAAGTGAAGGTGGAGCACTGGGTACCAGCAGGGTTGGTTCAGCTCTTAGAGTTCCCAGAGTGGAAGTGGGATGGTATATCCAAGGACTTCTTGACGGGTCTTCCACATACATTCATGGGTCACAACTCGATTTGGGTGATCATTGATCGACTCACCAAGTCGGTCCACTTTCTACTGATCGGGGAGCAGGGTTCAGTAGAGATATTGGGACGCCTCTACGTGTAGGAGATTGTGCGACTACATGGAAGAACTTTTTCTATTGTCTCTGGTCATGACGTACGAATTACTCCCCGGCTATGGAAGGGGTTTCAGGAGGCTTTCGGGACACAGCTTCATCTGAGCACCGCCTTCCATCCTCAGATGGATGGTCAGACTGATCGAACCATTCAGACTCTTGAGGACATGCTTCGTTCATGTGTCCTTGAATTTGGTCGTAGTTGGGAGGATCACTTTACTTTGGTGGAGTTTGCGTACAACAACAGCTATCACTCCACCATCAGTATGGAACCTTTCGAGGCATTGTACGGGTGGCCTTGCAGATCACCTTTGTGCTGGACAGACCCTGGGGAGTCAGCACTGGTGGGACCAGAGATGGTGCGATCTACCATGGAGAAGGTGCAGATCATCCAGGAGTGGATGAAGACTACACAGAGCAGGCATAAGTCATATGCTGATAGGAGATGGAGACCTCTGGAGTTCGAGGATGGCGACCACGTCTTTCTACGGGTCTCACCCCGATGAGGTCTACAGAGATTTGGCCAAGGAGGCAAGTTATCTTTGATATTCATTAGACCTTTCCAGGTCCTCAGTAGAGTAGGCGAGGTGGCCTACTGCTTTTCTCTTCCACCTCAGTTGCACCGGGTGCATGACTTCTTCCACATATCTCAGCTGAGGAGATATGTGCACGACCCTTCCCACATCATCGACCATGGAGAGTTAGACGTCGACGATGGGGTGACTTTCACGGTGGTTCCAGTGGATATTGAGGTTCAACAGAATCGAGTCCTATTTGGACGGTCGATACCTCTAGTGCACATTCATTGGCAGCACGGGAACCTCCAGGAGAGCACATGGGAGCGGGAGGCTCAGATGCGTGCTCAGCACCCCCACTTGTTCCCATAGTTCGAGTTGTAGCTTATGGGGACGTAAAGCCCTAAGGTGGGGAGAATGTAAAGACACGGAAATTCCATGGAAAATTTTTTCTTAAATACATGGGATTTATACGAGTCCGCAAAAATTTACAGCGCTTGATTCTGAGGCCCAATGTGCCTGGAATCAAATTCTGAATTTTTGTTCGGGTATGTTCCGTAAACGTACGAACGGGATTTTATAACTTTTGAACCGATGCTCGGAATTGAAATTTGAGGGCACCGTTGAATTCACAATGCTGATATTCACTTAATAAGACTTTCACCTCGATAGCAGTTGGTCAAGAAAAAAGTTAGTTTTTGGGTTTTTATAAAAAAATAATAAAATAAAGTGTGCAACACTTTATTTTATTTAAGCTGTCATGTGTGTGATTATCGGTTAAAACCTCCACTTGGGAGTTGGAGGTGGGACCGCCACACCCTAACCTCCCCTGAGAGGTTATGGTGGTGGGGTCCACCTGAATTTAACCTCCCGCGAGAGGTTACGACGTGGGGACCACACGAGACTAAAACCCCCCAATTAATGGGAGGGTGGAAAATCTCCCAACTCCCCTCATTAATGAGGGGGGAGTCCCTAGACCTCCTCTACCATTAATTGGTTCCACCTTCCCCTTTTAATTAATTATTCCAAAACTCGTGGTTTAATTAAGGGGATCCTACATAATTTAATTCTCCATTTTTGAATTACGTGCCGACATTAAAATAATAGACAATCTATTATTATTAGTTGGGTTGGAATTCTCTTTTGGTGGAATTTTTGAGAAGGGAGAAAATCTCCCAACGAAGAATGAATAACGCCGGCAAAGATTCTTCTTCGACTTCTTCCTCAGTCTTCTACCCCAGACACCTACAAACCTACCCTCAGCAATGTCATCAACGAACCGACGCAACTCGGGTTTGGAGACGTGCGGCGGACGCGATGAACGGCGGCCTTCATCGACTTATTTTTGCGACTTCGTCAACGAACGACGAACAACAAACAAGAGGTAGGGGTTTATTACTTGTTGAAGTTGTACCATTTTCTTACCTTCTTCAAAGGATAATAAGGGATTGATGTGGACATATTATTGATCATCTTCTTCTCATGATGAGCCAAATGATATCTCCCTAAACGCGGAGGGTGCGGGCCAACCTAACATGGCCCGACATCCTTCTTTGATCTCTCTCTCTTCTTGTGACGTTCTACTTCATGGAGACGGAGGCGGCAACAACAAAGGCCGCACTACCCATGGCCTCCGCGAATTGTGCCACCGGCCCGCGCCGGCCTGAGCTCTGCCGAACCGACCTACACGCAGCCTCGCGTCGCCCTTCCGTGCCCTGATCGGCACTCTGTCGGCGCCCTCGCGGCCATCTGACGCCCTGCCGCACCCTGCCCGGCGCCCCCGCGGCCAGCCCGATGCCCCCGTGGCCTTTCGGCGCCCTGCCTGGCGCCCCCGCGGCCTACCCGGCGCCCTGTCGTGGCCTGCCCAGCTGCCCCCGAGCCAGCCTCCGCACGACCTTCGCACTCCCAGCCTAGCCGGCGACCCGACTCCCTCGCGCCCTCCGGGAAGAGTCGCGCTAGGCCATGCCCTTGCAACGCTCCGGGCTGATCTGGCCCTGAGCCCGGGCTGAACCGCCCCCACAGTCCGCAAGGTTGGGCCCAACGGACCGGGCCAAACCTAGCGGGATGACCTGCCCAATGGGTCGGGTCAGACCCAACAAGTATGACTGAGTCGACCCAGACTAGGTTGGCCCAGACTGGGTTGGGCCGAGTCGGTTCGACTGGGTCGGACCGGACCCGGGCCCACTACTGACCCTATTACCTTCTTGGGCCATATATTTGGCACCAGACGTCCGTTTGACGAACCGTCAGTGGCACTGGTAATCTTGGAACATGACGGTACCTTTGAGAATACCCCACTGAAGTTCGGGGTATATTTGAGTTACGGTTAGGTTGAATCCTACACGAATCCAATCGGGCCCCCAGGACTAAAAGGCCAATAACTCACAGACCGGGCGTCTGATCGATGTGTCGTCTGTTGCGTTGAGACCCCTATTATGTGGAGGACCTTTGAGATACTTATTCATGGAACTACGTGATAGTTGGAGTATCAACCAGTAGCTCGTGGAGCGGATCCTTCCAGAGGCGAGCGGACAGAGTACGGAGACCTACTAGTTGGCTGAGACCTGACGACTTCTTGACCGATTTGACTCGGAGTGACTTGACTAGCCCAGTGGGGAGTGCCTCTATGTGACGCAGCAGACCCAAGGTGGGGAGCGCCTCTGTGTGAGCACTGCAGACCCATGGTACTCAACAGGAGGAGTATCACAGCAAGCTATGAGGGGGAGGACCTTTGTGTAAGCGTGGCAGACCCATGGTGGGGAGCGCCTCTGTGTGACGCGGCAGACCCACGGTACTCGACAGGAGGAGTACCTCAGCAGTCCAAGAATAGTGGGAAGTGCCTCTGTGTGATGTGGCAGGCCCACTGTACTCGATAGAGGATGAGTGCACCACCAGTCATGGTTTCGATAATAAAAATCCTAGTTTGAGCTGAGTCAATGACTTTTTTATTTTCCTCATGATTGAGATGGGTTACTAGATAACATAAGTATATGTATGGGCATATACCTAAGTAATGGTTATCCGTTGATTTCATACTTCGTGGTGTATCCTTGTTGGATTTTGTGATACCTTGAGGGTCTCAGGGTCCATACTAAGTATCGTTATACTCACCCCTACATGGGCTATGCCCGCACCTCATTGTGTTGGTTGCAGACGATGGATAGAATTAACTGAGGCAGAGAGTAGCAGGATTGGATGGTACTCAGAGGAGGACCACTCGGTGTGACGGTACACGGAGGAGACGGACAGACGTGGAGTGCTGAGGAGGCCATTTGTACCTACCCTTCCGGTAGGAAACCCGGAGGACAACCCCGTAGCTACTTTACATTCCTTCAGTTGTACCTACTTTTCAGTTGTACTTGTACTTTCCTGTCAGGATTGTATTTCCAGCCCCTTTTACTTCCCAACACTTCTTTTGTATACAGTTTTACTTAGTGTTTTGCTTCCAGTTGCGTGATCTGATGTGTTTGTTTATAGTAATAAAGGCAATTCATTCCCATTTTAGGGATTTCTGCCTTTGCTACTAGTCGCCAACCCCTGGCCTATGGAAGGAGGGCTTGGGGTAATCACGATACGGGCCCCGGGGGACGGGTCGTGACATAAACTATGTATGGTGTGGGTTTTCTATAAAGGATTTTTAAAATTTCAATCCCTTTATAACCAAGTTCAAGATAAAATAGAGTGTATGTAATTCATTTAAGGGGTGTATAATGTTACACCCTAAGATTTTATGAAATATTATTTTTCAAATTAATTTATTTTCATTGATAGCCTCTGTTATACACATCACCAAGTTTTTGCAAACCATAATATTTTAGTAATATTATTATGTAAACTTGACCATTATAAGATAGTCATTAAATTTTTGGACATGAATAGGAATAACTATATCATGAAAATTATATTTTCTAAACCTAAATATAATAAAATCATTTGTTAAAAATGAAAATATAAATAATTTGAATGTAAAATATTTTTTTCTGAGAAAATACTTTTATGCGCATGAATTGTTTTTATGTAAGTAAATTAAATTAGCCATTATTAGTTAATGATAATAATGTAATTTTTATTTTATACATTAAATAAGGTTTCTTATCATTCATCTAATATTTTTTCAAAGCATTTGATAACAGTAAATCTAGTTTTATTTTTAAAAAATATATTTTTCCTAAATAGAAATTTTGTTGCACTATCCACACTTATTTGAAAACCATTTTTACAATTTTTTTATAATATATTTTTTAAAAATAAATTCATTTTTGAAATGTACATATAAAAATTATATTATAGTTAATTTTTGTGAATTTTTTAAAAAGATTAATTTTTCGATTAATAGTGAAAAATAATGATTTTCATTAAAAAAGTCATTTTGGTTTAATGTAATTAAAAATATAAATGATATTTTTAAATGGTTCTATAAGTAAAATTTGGTAAATTATATTATTAATTATCACATATTTTTTATTGAAATAAATTTTATGTGGATTTCTGATATAAAAACTTTTATATGTAAAGAAAAATTTTCTTTGGAAAACTGCTTTTGCATCGCCTATGTGGGTTCACTTTTAAATTAAATTTTTCTACTCCTATAAATGAAATTTGGTAAAATTTATTCCATATTTTCAATAAGAATAATTTATATCATTTAATAATTCCATCTTGTTTTTTTGTCATAAATAATAGTAAAAAGAGTAAAAATCAATTACCACTATTAAGATTAAAATAGGTTTACCCATGGTTAAACAAAATGATAAGGGTGTGTTTTACAATAAAAAATGTATAGATACTATTATATGGAATTATATAAACATTATTATATACCAATTTCAAATATTGTTTATATGGGAAATTTTTTTAGAATGAATTTATAATTAGGGAATCTTTAGCGAAATTTACATGTAGTTTCCATGTGGATTCATTTCGCCACTTATAGAAGGACATCTCCTCTCATCTTCTCTCTACACTCCAAGGTTATTTTGGTTCATCCAAGACCTTAAAAATACATTAATTACTACCCTATCAATATACTAGAGGATTTATTTTGGTTATTAAACCCTCTATGAAGGGTTTAGGTACAAACCTAAAAAGGTTCTCCAAAGAAGTGTTATTGTTCATAATTATGTGTTTTGGTTTTATTCTTCCTCCACATATTTAAAATATTATTCAACTATTTTTACATAATAAAAAAATTATCTTACATTTAATGATATTTTACTATGTTAATTTCATGACCTATATACATCTACTCTTCCAACAACTAGTAAATGAAACAGTCTATTGTGTGTATGGTGGACAATCGTCGAGTGATCCAATGTAATTCATTTTCCATAACAGTCTCTCATGGATATATATAATGATTTTTTTAAAATTATTTATATATTATTTATGTCATAATTATAATTTTTTAAGAATAATTATTATTATACCTTCTTACATTTCATTCTGTTGGAAAACTTTTACGTTTCACTTGCGTATATTTGGACTACCACCTACATAAAGCAATGTAATACTTTTATTATTTTATTTTTACATGTATTTAAATGATGATATAATTGATGAATATATATGATATATATGATACACAAATAATTCTGGAATGGTTAATTAAAATTTAATTTTTTTTCAATCTGTCAAAAAAATGATAAACGTGTATATGTGTACGTATGACATACCATATCCATGAACAGTGTAATTCATTTTCTCTCACAATATTTTATGGAGGAATATTAATATGTACATAATTAATCTTTATTTTATTTTTTTCATGATTATAATTATAGATATTATGGGAATATAATCATTGTGCAAGGATCAAATCTATAAAACCAAAACATATATGAAATACAAAGTAGTTATTAACTGAAATGTGATTTTTACAAGGCATTATTAATAAAAGGGTGATAAAAAGTGATAATTAAATAATATATAATATTATATATATGTAATTTTTTTTATTTAGAAGATTTATAATAAACCCATATATAATATACATGTGGAACGAATGGTTCTTAGGATTTTCAATATATAAAGTAAGACATTTCTAGTATCTCTTTTATTTCTGGGAGACATATTCCATATTAACCATTCATTTCTTTTCAATAGTGTATATATTATCACATTAAAATGTTATATCATTAATATAATTATTTAAAATTTACTTAATGATTCATTTTATGTTATTCGTTAATGGTGCTTACGATTGAAAAGTTACAAAACTTGTAAGATATTATCATCTCACTATTGTTTTAGTTCTTTAATGTGGTGTATATACTACACATGAATTTAATTTATGATTTCTATTATGAATTTTATAAGGATTTACATATCCCTATATGATTTTTTATCTCATTGTTCCTCAAATTCAAATGTTAAAAAGTGGTTAAGGCTCTATGTTAAAGTCTCATTATATGCTAGGATTGTTTATTATTAAGTTTTAGATGATGAAATAATATGATATCCCTAAAATTAAACTAATTAATTTCCATACCCATATGTTATTTAGGGATAATAAAAAAATCATTTTTCCTCTATTTAGGATATAAAAAGGAAAATATAATGTTTTTAAAGAATATCGACTTTATTTATCTCTTTGGTTGAAAAGCATTTTTCATTATAATATATTATTTCTAAAACTATTTTAATGAATTTTTTACTTTGATTTATTAAATTATTTTTTATAAATTATTATATATTAGAAATTTTTTAAATGTATTTTTTCTATCCATTTTAATATAAGGTAATTTTTGACATTTAGTATAAAAATGTTACTGTAATATTTGTTCTAAAGTGTATGGAATGAGCAACAAGCCCTACTATCATAACCTATTAATGATTTAAATATTCTAATATATTTCTAAAATATTATTATTTAACAAATAAATTCAATAATATTTGTGAAAATTTTAGAATTTAAATTTGTTATTTCATGTAAAAACTGTATTTTCCTCCATAAATGTTCCATGTGATCTTTAAAAGTCATTTTCAATCTAAGATGTCATACATTAATATTACTTGAGACTTACTGGGGATATGATCCAACGATACCATAATTATAAATTTTCTAGATGGTTTATTATTATTATGAATAGAAGATTATAAAACACATTCCTCTTCCAGGGATTAGTCTATGATGAAAATTTAAAAAAAAATAAAACCTGTTTATTTTCCATAGGTTATGATATATTGAAATTTTAAAAAACCCATTTATTTTCTTAGGCTCTAATATGAAGAATATTTTTTGATATTTCAGTACACATATATATTATTTTCATTCTGTGATATTTGGTTCAGTTGTATACCAAGGATGGTGGTTATGTTATAACCAAGGATAGTGGTTATTTTATAATCATGGATGGTGGTTACATCATAACCAATGATGGTGGTTCCATTATAAATAAGGATCGTGGTTATGTTATGACCATGGAAGGTGGTTACATTGTAAACAAGTATGAAAGTTAAATTACAACTAGGGTGGTTTTATGTTATTACCAAGTGTGGTGGAAACATTATAACGAATTATGGGTGGTTACATTATAATCCTAGAAGGGATGGACCTATATCTCCCTCTAATGAATTGGGTAATGATGTAATTTCATTAGATAAACAAGATTGTTATGGTGATTGAACCTAGTTTAGTAATGGATTATTTCCCCTATGATAGTATTGGGATTGAACCATTAATACTAATATTGTTTGGGGAGTGAAACCATTCAACTATGATAGCCTTGGAAATGAACCTTGACTACTAAAAAATTATTTTATAATCTTTTATTTCTACCAAAAATCTATAACATATTCAAATGTTATGTTCTCAGGGATTATGTTCTTTGACTATTTTATGATTCATATCAAATGAACATCAAATCTTTCTTCATTGACTTAGGATTATAATCATTTTCAAGTAGGGTATGGTTTTCAAAAATTAAGATCATGTTCTCATACCGTTATTATTATACCATTCCTATTTGATCACTGATATATCCCTTGTTCAACCATACTAATAATCTAATCTCACACATTATTATGTTTCATTTCCATAAGTAATTAAAAAAAAATTAAATATGGAATTTATAATAAGAATAATATATGGGATGGTCTTTATGTGGGATTTTGAATATCTTTTGAAATGATTAAGTATCTAGTCTATAAATAAATTAATCCTTTATAGTCCTATAGTATATATTTGTGAGATGTATTTAATATTCATCAATAAATACATAATAATAATTTATGAAGATTCTAGGTCACTATAAAACCCACATAATAGAAAGGGATTATAAAAAATGACACCAAATGTGGATATGGGTAACATAATTGTTACCTGAAATAACACACAATCAGGTTTCTATTTAATGATAACATTTTAGGGATGTGAAAATTTATAAATAGAGGAGAAAAAATTCATACCAAGAATAATAAAGAGTGATAGAGATAATTACTAGTAAGATGTTAATGAATACAAAACTGAAAATACATAATTGAAATAAAAGGAAATGAATTAATCATAATGGAGTTAAAAGAAAAACATATTTATTTCAAGATCTTTTTTCTTGTATTTGAGGTTTAATTTACTAGAATGATAGAGAATATGAGAAAATATACTTACTTGATTTATTTTCATTTCATAATTATAATTTAATCCTTCATTTGTTCTTTGCTCAATTCCCAATTTTATCTCATCACTTACTCAATAGAATGAATAATCATGATGAATTTGTTAAGACTTAAGTGCTAAAATATTCTTTTAATAAGTTATATGATCCCTAATGGAATGTTAATTCGTTATTTCTTTCTATAGATAGTTTCCAATACCAAAATGGTTAGAAAAAGTAATAAAATATGGTTAAATATAGTACACTAATATATAAAACCACAATAATAATACTCAATGTTCAGCATAAACCATTACATAAACAGTTAACCTAAAGACACTTCAAAAATATACATAACCAAATTCAATTACTAAAACCTTTTGAATGATTTTGTCTCATATTTTTTCCATGATTAATTGTAACAATTACCACAAAAAGTATTATGTAGATCATTATTTCACATAATAACATGTGAAAATCGTGATCATATATTCCCCAAAATCATTATATTATTTCCCCAAAATAACAAACATCATTAAAAAACCTCAATTAAAATATATATTTTTCTAGAAATTTATTATATCCAATTTATTATATAAATCCAAAAATGAAAAAAACATAATCAAATACAAAATAAAACAATTTTTCACCATACGTCGAAAAAATTTCAAGCTCACCAATATTATAAAATATAATTTATTAATATCAATCAGATCTATATCCCAAATAAACATTTTTATCTCAACATCAAGAACATATTAATGGTTTTCTACCCATCAATCATATTTTTTTCAAAAGAATTATAATAAATTACTTTTTTAGGTTGTTAGTTTAATTAAACATATTCTAGAAAATACATAATGCAAAATAACTATACAACATTCCATAGATTTTTCATGATTCTTATAACCAGAATATATTTATTAAACACTTATATAACATAATTCATTAATCAAAATAGGAAAACACATCAATCGTCACACTTCCTTCTTAATAAATTAATGAGGATTTGTCATCTTATTCCTTATTTATTTCTTCTTTTAACATGGAATATGAATAATTTACTAATAGTCAAAAATAGAAATTTAATGATGTTTCTTACATGAAACCTGATAAATGCAGTTAAAGAAATAAATATCCTTTATGTGACATTTGTAGTCTCTTTATTATAAACTAAAAATTTTAAACCTTGGTAATAATATTTTCAAGAATTCCCCCTAGGATATTAGTTTTTTAGAATTAATATACCTTCCTCATTTAGAACATTAAACCATGGATAATACATTATATAAACCACTATTCCAATCCATTATGGTAAACAATATTTTTATTTTTCCTCGGATATTTACCATTTTTTACTGTTTTAACATAGAAAGAACTTTCTAATTCCATTGATAAATTACCATTAGTGATTATTTCCAAATTTCATACATAAGTAAAATTGAATACTCATTCCCCTATTGTTTTTATGAAATGAATTTTAATAAATCTAAATTCTTTCCATTTTAGGTGTGTCAAGAAACTCTTCTAGGTTTGGTTTGTTTTCCAAATATTAAGAGAGTTTGTTAGGTATAACCACATGAATTTTCAGTATAGTTTATATCCAGGTTGGTTTATCATTTATATAGCCATCATTTTTTCCTGCACACCCATAATTAACACGAATTATCATGGTTCTAACAATTTCTAAAATATAAATAATTATTATGAGTAAAAATGATTCGTGTGAGCAATAATATAATCTTGAAGATAATTTATAGGATATCAATATTATGACATTCTCTATTTAATCTATGAAATAATGGGATTAACATAAGACATAAATGGTCATAATATATTAAAATACATCGTTATATTTTGGAAAAATAATATGAATTCACCTAATGATATCCACCTAGGAGTTTCTATCCAATTGTGAAGTTTTAGGTTCATGCATCTTTCACCAGTGACAATCGTGTTAACATCAAATCATCCAATATTAGATTTTATACCCATAACATCATCAATACCATAACCACATCCACTTTACATTATCCAGACAATAATTTATTTTCTAGGAAAACCAGACTACATTCATTTTATGATAAAACATTCTTCTATACCCAAGCTTATCAAAAGGATTCTCACTAAAGGTAACTAATACAATTTCCCAAAAAAATATTAAACCCTACCACAATTACAATTAGGGACACCTAATAATTTCATATTTAAACATCACATAATTTTAGATGAATATTCAATACATAGAATAATAATACTTGATCTAAAACCATAATTGTTTAGTGGTCATGGAGTCTACATACATAATCAAAATCTTCCATGAATGAAAATCAACATCTCCCCTAATCTTCTACTCATATAGTATTCTTCTTAGACATACCCTAATCCAAACATTTCATCATATACTAGGAAAAGGAATCCTATTAATGGGTGAGCCCAGATCCCTAGTAATGGAAAATAGGGGTGATATCAATCAATGAATATATAAAAGAACACCACAAGAATAAGGTTATGATAAATTGAGATTAACATTTTGAAATAATACCCAACAATTAATAGATCATATCAATGATATAAGTATTTTATAGATCATAAAAACATGAATGATAGAAGAATTATAGATCATGATCCATGAGATCATACATCACGAACCAGATGAGATTCATCTGACCCAATATGTAACCTAGCTCGTGACATGGCCCAAAGGGTTTTCCTGATCCCCATGGGCTGGTAACTAGTGAATGGGTGTTGAAATTACACTTTGGTAATGATTTTACACATGATAAATTACCATAAAAAATTCTCAAGTATAAAGCCTCATACCATGATAAATAATCATAACCAAATGGGATACGTTAATAAAAATTTAAACATTTTACATCATTAACCAAAAACCAATGAATGAAATCAGTAATTGGACCAAAAAAAAAAGAAAAATATATAAGAAACAAGAGGGTCAAAATCCTCATTCATCCTCCACCAACACCTATAGGATAGGGACCCTAACAACCCGATCCACTCTCACCACTACAGAACATCCTCATGCATGATCCAATAGAGATAAATCCATCCAAAGTTCTTTTTTTCTCCAATAATCATCAGAGTTTAGTTAGTGTTAGAGAATTAATCCTTTTAAAAGGAACTAGGCCTCATCCACTCTGATTATAATTTCATTAGTATTCATAGTTATCCTACATAGTCACCTTGGATTCCCTTTGTGCTCAATTTTATTTCTCATTTCACACATGACACCTTGTTCACATACACACACCAAATAATATTATTTACCATGAAAACCAACCATTTTCCATAATAAAAACCTCTTTCAAATACATATACCAACACCATTTTAAATCATTCTCCACCACATAATCAATTCATAGAACACATTTATAAGTACAAAAAAGAAATCAAACATGAAACCCAACCAATTCCATTTGAAAATTCATCTTTTAACCCATAATAATCTCAAAAACATTTTGGTAACAAAATTTTCACTACTAACATAATCCAAAGAATACACTCAAGAGGCACACCAAGAATAATAAAATCATCCAATAATTATAAATCTTTAAATCACCTATCTCAAGCCTGTAAACATCCATAAACTACTGGAAAATGACAACTAGAACACAAGGGGACCCGATAAAGGAGAAATCATACCACAACCAACATGATAAAACCAATGGAAATAAGGTTAAATACATTTTAGGGAAACCAACCCACTAGATATGGAAGATCCCAAAGAAAGAGTAATGAGGAACCAAGAAGAAGGAATAAACCAAGAGAGGAGAGTATTAATTGAAGTTTCATGAAGGATACACACCAGATAGACCTAAGGTTTGAAGATCAAAGGAAGCCAAGAGGATATGAAGTTGTGCCTAGGGATAAAAATCCCTAATAAAGAGGATAAATTTTGTATATGGGGTTAAATTTGAATAGAGAAAATGATAAATTTCTCATTTTTAATGACATGAACATGTCGCACTGTTTGGATGCATGATTTTCCAGACCATGCAGAAACCGTGTGGTCTTCTTTTTCCAAGAGGAAACTAGCTACATGGATTGAATAGGGAGTTAACATGCCTATGTGTCCTAGATAGTGTCACTATACAGTATTCACAATTTCTTATGGGATGGGCCATGAATTATACTAACAGTATGTTAGTCGTGCACCACCTATTGATGGGTCTAAAAACTCTATTTTTCAATAAAAATTCCTAGGAAATCAAGGACATAAATATAATTCCAAAAATACTCAAATAAAAACCTTTAAATAAAATAAAATATGTTACAATTCTCCCAACCATGAAAATGTTCTTCCCTCGGAAAGTCAGCTTGATGTGTGATTAAAGAACAAAAATGGGTACTACTTCTCAACCTAAGATTTCAGATCCCATACCTCATTCTCATCATTACCATGTTTCCAAGGAACTCAAATAAAAAGTATGTACTACCACCATAATCAATTTCTCCTAGGAATCCAAAATACCTAATGTTCTCTCAAACAAAGAAAAATATGGATCCAACTCCAACTCTTCCCAATTCAATGCATGAGACAGATCCAGATTATACTTCCTTAACTGAGAGACATGGAACATTTCATGAATTGAAATCAAATAGGATAGGTAATTTAAATTATATGACACCTTTATAACTCTTTGGTAATATAAAAAGGTCTTATATACCTTGGGGTCATCTTACCTTTCTTACCAAGATGAAAGTGACCTAAGCGAGGTTCCACTTTTAGAAAAACTCGGCCACCCACAGCTAATTTCAAGGTATGGAACCTGTGGTTGGCATAATATTTATGGATGATTTTTACTATCAAAAAAACTCTTCTATATCTATAACACCCAATGAATTTTATAAAATATTTTTTCAAAATAATTCAATTTCTTTGATGTCTTGTGTTACATGAAACACAGGATAATATTGCATTACATGTAGCATTTAGTTTCTATGAAACATCATTTTAGTATTTTAATTATTTAAATTAATAAAATTACAATCTAAATGTTATAAATTTAGTTATGAAATTTATTTTTTTAATTATGAAAGTATTATTTATACATTTAAAATCCTATTTAATCAAAAAGGAAATCATTTTTTAAAGAACTATTTAAATTCACAATAGTGATTTTATACCAATAAAATAAAAAATTACACTTGTTAGACTATATTAATGAAAATTTTATATATAATATTCAATATAATTTTTATCATTAATCATATGTATTATCTTACTTGATATAAAAAATAGCATGTTTTACGCATAAAAGATGTATATGTTAAAAAGGAAGTTTTTACACCTTTTGATAGAAAACTGGTTGTAAATCTAGTTTTTGAAAATTTTATAAATTATATTTGAAAAAAAATAAATTTATTCTATAAAATTTCACTACCAAAATTTACGTAGGTTGAATTTTTTTTATTTTTATGATAAGTTTAATGTTTTGATGAATATTAAAAAATACTAAATTTTAATTGAAAACGTAACATTCATCAAAATAATTTATAGTATAAATTATAATTTTGATTGATATTAAAGTATAATTTTATCAATTTTTTATAATTTAATCTAATTTAGGTAATTGGAATAAATTTGACAATAAATTTTGATATAAAAATATTTCAATCTTTTGAACGCTTTCACTTCAAAAAATCATTTTCTCTCCCTGTCTATGAGATTAATTCTATATTTATTTTAGACGCTTATATGTTTTAAATTGTGAAAAATTAATTCCTTATTTGGAATCATAATTTACAAATTTATTAAATAGGTCCCTTATTTTTTGGAAAATATGAATATTAACTTTAGTAATTTTTATTACCAATGTTAAGTGTAAATTGGGTAATTAAGGGTATAAATAATAATATAAATATTAGAAAACTACCCTAAAACTTTCCCAAATTTTAGTGAATGAATTTATTTATACCATTAACACTTATTTTTTAAATTGGGTTATTTAATGAACACTTGACCATAAAAATGACTTAGATATTATCAATATCAAAGGGAGTGACAAAATTTCACGCTCTTACTTTTAATAAGTATAATATTTTTAATATGGTGTAAAATAGAAGATATGATATAATATATATATTATTATTTAATATTAAATTCATATATATATATTGGTATTTTATTTTTAAATTTTACAGAAGAAAATATCATTATAAATATTTACACAATAATGATGCAATAATTATTCAATTAATGAATCAATCAATTAAATGATATTAGAAATATTAAAAGAAATATAATTTTATATAATTAAGGTGATAAAATAATTTTATTGGTAAATATTACATGTTATGGGTGTTTTAAATTAATTTTTTTATGTTAGCTAGCTGTATTGATTTTCTTAGTCAATGTTATGAATAGTGTCAAAATTGATACTAATGACATTTTATGAAAATAATAATTTATTAATTTTTTATAAATCATAAAAATCCTATATATGGAATAAAGATAAAAATAATGTTCTAAAATACCATAAATAAACCATTTATGGATCAATTTACTCCTTATAAGTAAAACACTCAATGTTTTATTATTGAAAAATTGTTTACCATAGTTAAAATTAAAATGGGTTAACTAAAGGTTAATCAAAATGATAAGGTTTATAATTACACAAAAAACCTATGTAAATTCTATTATTTGATTGTAATTTTAGTTTATCCAACATTATCTTTAGATCACTATACATTTTGAAGTATTTGGATTGACATATAATTTATCATAAAATAATCTGTTGAGAAATTCTAAATCCCCCCCCCCACACTCTTATAAATGGACACATCTTCTTATATTTTCTTCACACATTATAAAATAATTGGTTTGGAAATATTATATAAAATTTTAATTCCAATTTACCTTCCTTAATTCTAGTATCCACCATATTGGCATAAATACAACCATCAGATTCCTTTTGTGAAAATAAAAATGAGATACCCAAAGAAGATGTAACGTTCAACAATGAAAATTTTTATTTTACTTTTACCATAAACCTCATAGATTATTTTTATTTTATGAATATATAATAACATAATTATAATAAATATTTATAGATTTTTTTATATTATATGTTTGACATAGACTCACTTATACTTCCCTCAAATGTGATACAAAATCATCATTCGTGTGTAGGGAGGACTACCACCTTGCAAACCGATGTTGTTCGTTCTTCCATTTATACATTTAAGTATAGGGAATAATGATAAAATTTATGTTTTAATATGATATATATCATATTAATGATGTATTTATGATTTTCTATTTATTATATTCTACATACCTTCATTCTTTTCATTTTTTAAATAAGATAACTCCGTTTGTGGATGTGTAGACTACCGCCTCCTCAAAGCGATGTGATTTGTTGAAAAATTTCTTGGAATTTATTAATTTTGGTTTTAATAAAATTATATGTTTTATATGACATAATAATTATTCTATGATTTTATAATATATTTATCATTTAACTTCTTTTCTTTCAATATGACAAGAAAATGGAAACAACGTTCACATGTACGTACGGCCTACCATCACCATGAATTGTGTATTTCATTTTATAATTATATATTTTATAGATTATTATAAATATATATATATTTAACATATATTATATTTTTATATTTTTTATCATTATGGAGAGAATTAAATCATGATATTATTAATAGGACAAAAAATATAACTAATCAAAATACATGATAAAAACATAGAGGATATTACCTGAAGTTTAACATTATGATCAAATTGTTAATAAATAGGTAATATAAATTCATAATAAAATCATATATTGTATTATATATATTAATATCATTCTATAATATATGTACAATAAACATATATTTATTATACATTATTTTTTTATGAGTAATGCGAGAGTCAAGACATAATATAAGGGATCTTTACCTTACTTTTATTTCTATAGGACACATGTCTTATACACTACTTTTTTCATATGATTGGTGTATATATTTCCCATGAATGTATTTTATGAGTATTATTATAAATATTATGGTGTTTTCACATCAATATAAATTTCATTCTTTCACAGTGGTATATGATTCTACTGATTGTAAAATGATAAGTGATTATTTCACAATCTCATCAATAATTAGGACTGTTTCATTCTAAATCAACATTATGGAATATTTATCTTCCAAATAAATTATTTATAAAAATGTTTTCAAAAAATATTTTACTATTATTTTATGAATATTTAATTTTATTTTTATGCATGTTTTTCTTCTTACAAAATAGGTTGAAACCAATATTTTTGTCATTTTCAAAACAAGGATCTCTGTGACATTACTCAAAAAAATATATAAAAGAAATGTTTTTTAGGTTATACATCATGAATAGAATTTTTTTCATCATGAATCCTTAATTTTTGGAAGCTTAATTTACAAATATACAAGGTTATTTTCAATGAGAATTTTTTCTTTTAGAAAATGTACGACATTTAAGAAAATAAATCTTTTTCAAAGCGAAATTGATATTTTCCTCATGAATTATTTTATATTTATCTTTCATATTTATTTTAAATATAAGATAACATTATATGATGTTACTTATTCTTTAATAGTGATGTTTTTCAAGGATATTATCCCTAATATTCTTATGGTTGGTTTAGGGTTATGATGGAACCCATTTCTCTTCCATGGGTTATGTTATGATTGAATGATGTTTATAAAACCCATTTAATTCCATGGGTTTTGATATTATTTATGTTATTGCGGTATGCATATTTATGCTTTTCATTATTTTATGGGTTTTACCAATACATCCTTAAAATATATTGGGTGATTATTTATATCCCATGAGATAGACATGTATGGAATGGGGAGTGAACTTAGTTTAGTAAATGACTTTTTCTTATAATATTGTATTGGGAGTGAACCTTGACCACATAGATAGTCACGGGAGTGAACCATGACTACCAAGATGTTATGGGGAGTTAAAATTTACTACTAACATGGATATGGTAGTAATTCCTTGACTACTATGTAAATAATTTTATATGATTATTTTTTTACCAAAATTTCATGTCTTATTCGTATGTTATGCTTTCATAGATTATGATCTTGATTTCCTTATAATGCATGTCCTATTATCAACCATTATTTATGACATGAATCATTTATATGATTGTTGATCTGAAGTGTATGATCTTATAATGGTATTTTCTGTTCATATACCCTTATATTCATGATTACACTTATGTATCTCCCTTGTTTACCCTTACTGAGCATCTGAGCTCACCCTTTTCTTATGTTTTATTTTCCACAAGTTATAAAGAATTGTTTTATATAAGGAACCAACCTTAAAACATTACGTAATCATGATATTTAGTCAATATATTACATTCCTACACATTTAGTATTTTTTATGTTTATAGTTTTATAGAATTGGGGCATAAAACGTACATAACATACCACATTCATACAAAGAGGATACTATTAAAATAGGGTCCATTTTTTCAAAATATTGATCATTAAACATAAAACCTAATTTCTTTGAAAAATCTTAATAAAATTAATAATGAATTCATTCTTTCTCTTACCCATCCTTATAACCTATGAAAACATTTTAAAATATTGGTATTAGTACAAAAATCTCAGTAAGGTATATACAAAAGGAAATTGTTAATCAAGTGGTAACATAAAAACCATTAAAACTCATTTCATAAATACTCATTAGCATGCATAGAAACATCATGAAGTTTACTTGGGAAATATTTACCATATCACTCTTACATTTACCCTTACAAATGGAATAACCTTTTGGTTGACTTTCATCTATAGAGTACCCAATGCATTAGAGGGCTATAATGGGGCTCACCCATCAAATCTAGAGCTATAAAGGGATTAACCCAACATATCATAAGCTATAATGGGGATCAACCCGTCATATCATGAGATATAATGTGCTCAACCCAACATGAACAATTTCCAACGAACATAACATTAATTAAACACTTTATAACTCATTTAAACCCTTGAGAAAAACACATTCATATTTCAGAATACCCTTTTTAGTAAAAATAAATTTTATAATATAAAAACCATAAACATAATAATGAAATAATATTCATCAAAAATAACTATTAAAATATATCATGGAAACATTTTAGTAATAAAACATCATGAAATCAAAAGAAAATCCTCATGACATAAAAAAAGAACAATCTTTTTGAATTTTGTAATGGAGACATTTAAAAGGATTGTAAATGGAAATTCCCTTAAATAACACAAGAAGAATATCCATTTTCAAAACAAATTGGAGAAATTAAAACATTAATAACCATATAAATAAATTTGTAAAAATCATTTGGATTAATTGCATATAAATTATAAATATTTATAAGAATTAATATAAAAAAAATCAATTAAAACAATGTTTTAGTAAAAGAGTCCCTTACCTTGGGTTCAACTACCTTAAAATGTGTTCAAAACTCTTGTATAATGATTTTAATAGTGTTATTAATATATTAAAGAACTAAAATTATGTTTATAATACCTTAAATAATATTTTTATAACATTTTCCACCCATTTATTAATAATGTTTCGTTATTTACATTGTTTCAGGAGTGTTCTTTTCAACAGTTCCAAGGTCGGTTCATTAATGATTTTCATGTTGAATGAAAGAGGAACTATATAAGTTGAATAAAATGGTATTTACATGTTTCTGTGGAATTAAATTATACCATATATCATTTTTCCTGATATGATTTTGATTCATTAGATAAAAAATTAATGATATTCATTTAGATCATTTTTGTAGTTCTTTGATCATCACGGACTAGTATCTTTATATAATTCAATATTATGCATATATGTTAATTCCAGAACATAAAAGAGGTTATATAATACACTTTAATATCTATTTCAATAATTATAATGGTTTTATTATGATCCTTTAAGGTGTTAACGGAAAATAAAAGTGTATCATCTACAATTGCGGTAAATCAACACATCAAGAACGGTGTTTTAATTTGTAGAATAAATGGGAGAGGAGAATGGGGTTAATGAAGAATTTTTACATAAACATGATAAAATTATAGTATATATATGATACTAGATATTTCATTCCCATTGGATAATGGGAGTTGAAGATACAATAATAATAGAAAAGAAACTGAAAAAAATAATAATTGAAAATGAAAGAGGATTTGTACCTCTTGATCTCTTCTACTCGACGTCCTTCTTAAGGCCCCTGGTTTTGGCCTTTTGGTGAGAAAAAAATATTTGGTACATGGGGAAGAGCCTTTGGAAGAGTATTGGGGAAATTTTGGACAAGGATGAAAGCTTGTGAGGTTTTAGGAGAACAGGGGGTGAGGGGTGATATTTATAGTGGAGAAGAGGAGGGTTTTTAAATTATTTTAATCGTTATTTTATTATTATGCTCAAGACAATAAATAGTATTGGTTCTTATGACTAAATATAGTAATTACTTCATGTGAGTTCGAACTAATGGTTCTTACCTTATCATAAAATCATCCATGACTCAATAATTTATGTATTTAGCTTATTTTATAAATTATCGTATTTCACTATTCACAAAAAAATCAAGTATTTCAGAAAAATCTCAAAAATTCACCCTACCTAATTTTCAATGTATATAATTCAGAAATTAAATCAATTTTAAAAAAAATTATAAAAATGATAAATTTAATTTTTAATTAATATCATAATTTTTTCAAAAAATACCAATTTTAATACTATAAGTGATTTTATGGCACTTTGAAAAATTAGCTAATGTCTCATAAAATTATCTTATAATCATAAGACAATAAAATATTAATTCATGAATATATTTTATGATAATTTAATTTATTTTAAATAATTATATTAATTATAAAATTGTAAATAAATATTTATGTTTCACAAAAAATACCAACACTTAATCTATAATTTTCAAAACATTTATTTACTCATTCCAAGATATAAATATATTAAATTTTCCCATATAAGACACGTAAATTTTATTTATACTTTAATGGGTGTGGTTACTATTCTATTAGAATATTTAGAATTCATAAGGTTCATATTATTATTCCTAAGGTCAAGATACTATTCCATCAGAATAGATTCCTTAAAACACCACATATTTCATTATACATTTTAAATGGATTTAACTATTTAATTTCTAAAAGAAAACAATTTATTTTATAAGTATCATGGTTGTTACATTTTCCCCACCTTTGGGAAATTGCATCCTCTCAATTTTTATTCACTTATTGAACAAATGGGGATACCTTTCCCTCATAGAATTTTTAAATTCCCATGTGGCTTCTTCTACCATGTGGTTTCTCCACATAACCTTAACCTGGTAAATCACCTAATTCCACAAGACTTGCTCTTTGTGATCAAGAATCTGAATAGGTTTATCTTCATAATAAAGTTTCTCTTCCAGCTGAACTACTTATGGGCTCAAAATATGATATGGATCTAGAACTTGAATTCTCAACATCAAAACATGAAAAACATTGTGTACCTTAGATAAACTCAGAGGAAAAGCTACTTAGTAGGAAACTGATACAACTTTCTCCAGGATTTCAAAGGGTCTGATGAATCGTATACTTAGCATTCCTTTATTAACAAAAATCATAACACATTTCCAATGAGATATTTTAAGGAAAACATGGTCACCTACATCAAAAGAAAATTCTTTCATCCTATTATATGCATAACTTTTCTACCTACTCTGAGCTGTCCTCAAGTGTTTCTGGATCATCTTCACTTTGTTAGCCATTTCCTCTACTAATTCTAGTCCCATCAATAACCTTTCCCCAAATTCATCCCAAAATTTTGGAGTTTGACACTGTTTTCTATACAATTTCTCAAAAGGTTCCATCAGTATACTAGAATTAAAACTTTTATCATAGGAAAACTCAACTAATAAAAGATGTTGATCCCAACATCCTTGGTAATCCATTGAATAGGATAGAATCGTATTCTCTGATGTAAAAATTATTTTCTCATTCAGTCCATCAGATTGAGGATGAAATTAAATACTGTAATTTAATTCTTCTTTGAATGACTTATGAAGGAATTCCTAAAAGTTATAAGTGAACCTGGGATCAAAATCAGATACAATATATAGTGGATCTCCATGAAACCTGAAAATATATTTGATTTATAACAGAGAAATATGATCTAGAGAAAGAGTGTCTTGGATAGGAATAAAATGAGTAGATTTAGTAGCCCCGCCATGAAGTGCATGGATATATTTTCCAATTTTCAATCTGGAACTAGAAACAGAAGGAGTATCTCCTTCGATAAATGTCACTCCCCTTTAACATGTTTACAATTCAATAATTTCATGGTAAAATTAGAAATATCTCTTTTCATTCCATCCCACCATTAATACTCTCCAAGATCTTTATACATCTTTGTGCTTCCAGAATGAACTGAAAACACAGAACAATGATCTTCACATAGTAATTCTTTCTTCATATGATAATCATGAGAAACACATAATCTCTTCCCAAAACTCAAAAAACAATCTGAATCAATGTTAAAATCAAGAATATTTCTCTTTTGAACCATTTCTACATTTTCTACAATTCACATTCTTCCTTCTGAGCATGTTTTATTATGTGTGATAGAGACAATTGCACTAAAACCTGAAACAAAATAGAGGAATTTACTGCACAAACAAATACCAAACCAAAATTCATCAAATAATTAAACAAAGGGTCATGTTCTAAACATATGTTGGTTACTGTATCGTTAGTTTTATGACTCAAAGAATCAACCACTGTAATTTCTTTTCTAGGATGGAAATGAATCATGCAATCATAATCCTTGATTAGTTCTAGCCTTATTCTTTGACTCATGTTCAATTCTTTCTGAGTAAATATATACTTAAAACGTTTATGGTATTATAAATTTCACATTTTACTCCATCAAAATGATACCTATAAATTTTTAATGCAATAAAAATCACAGCTAATTCCAAATCATGTGTAAGGAAATTTAACTCATGAGGTTTCAACTTATGTGAAGCATAAGAAATTACTTGATCAATATAAATTAGGAAAAAACCAAGTCCTTTCAACTAATAATAAATATAGATGAAAAATTCACCATTTCTATAAGGAAGGGTCATAACTGGATCATTCACTAATATTCTTTTCAATTCTTGAAAATAATGATCACATTATTTTTTTGCAGATGAACTTAATACCTTTTCGAGTTAACTTAGTCATTGGGCTAGAAAATCATTCAAGGATTTCAACAAACCTCTAGTAATAGCCTACAAAACCAATAAAACTACAAATCTCCATTATATTTGTGGGTATTATCCATTATTCAACAACTTTTTTAGCAGCATCAATAGTTATTCCATCTTTAGAAACAATGTGACAAAGGAAAGAAATTTTTTTCAAACCACATTCACACATTATGAATTTTCTATACAGTTTATTTTATTTTAAGGTTTTAAAAACATACCTTAGATGTATTTCATGCTCCTATTTACTTTTAGAATATACCAAAATGTCATTAATAAACATAACAACAACCTTATCCAAGAACTCATGAAATATTATATTCATAAGATCCATGAATACATCAGGTGCATTAGTTATCCCAAATGGAATAACTACAAATTCATATGGCCCACATCTAGTACAAAACATGGTCTTCGAAATGTCTTATTCTTTTATATTCAACAGATTTTACCCCGACCTTAAGCAAGCCTTCAAAAAATCCTTTTCTCCCTAGATTTGATCAAACAAATCATCAATATGAAGAAAATGATACTTGTTCTTAATAATGATTGTATTCATGGATATATAATCAATTTAAAGTCTCATTGAACCATCTTTCTTTTTAACAAATAAGATAGGATCACCCCATAGTTAAGTTCTAGGTCGGATGAATCCTTTTTATAATAATTCCTTCTACTATTTTTTCAACTATAAAAGTTCTATTTGGCCCATTCGATAAGGGGGATTAGAAATTGGATAAGCATCCAGAACTATGTCAATTGTAAACTCAACCTCTCTATCATTAACAACACCAAGAAAAACATCAAGAAAAATATCATGATACTCATTTATCACTATCACATCATTAATCTGATTAGTTACTTTATTTTCAAAATTTTTTGCAAGATAACATTCATTTCCATATTTTAGTAGTTTCTTGGCTTTCCGATATGTTATCAATAGTGTGGTTTCATTATTGTGCAAAAAATGAAACTATTTCTAAAAAATAACTTCTTTAGCACTATAATAAATCTTATCATGATAAAGAGAATGAATTCTCATACCTAGAATAACATCAAACTCTACTAAAGGAAATACAAAAAAGTTTTTTAGGTAGAATCTTTCCAAATACAAAGATTGGTTGATTATAATAATTTCTTTTTTACCTAATATTTTTTCTTGGTGTTTTTACCACGAGTTTGGGATTCATTTATTAAGGTGGAATTTCCAATTTCATAGAAAATTTTTCAAAAATAAAGGAATGTGTAGACCCTTAATCAAGAAACACATTGGAATTTTTGGTAAAAATAAGGAATGTACATGATACCACTTTGTTTGATGTCTCAACATCTGTTAAAGTAGTTGCAAAGGGTTTTTCCACAACCTTGTACTTTCAACCTTGCTGATTTCTTTCTTGAGTGAATATATTTGGACATAAATTATCAAAATGAACCAATTACTTATAGTTAAAGCATCTCACCATCGGATTCTCATTTTTTTTATAATAATTTACCTTGCTCTCATGAGAAATGTGCCCAAACATTCCACATTGGTATAATTTTGCATAATTTACAAGATATTCTCCGAGATTATTTTTACCCACTTTTCACAAGAAAGGGAATTTATTTTATTACGTCCATATTTCTTTGATGAATTCTTCCCCAAACCTTTCCAACCTAACATATTATTATTCTTTTCATCACAAGGCACATACATGTCGGAAAACTCTATATCAACGTTTTTATCACAACGAACAAGTTTCTCATATTTTTTACACTCTCATGAAGAAAATGATCTTTATAAAAAGGGTTTCAATCCATATTAAAATATATTAATATTTCTATAAAATTACTGAGTAAAATATAATATATACCTAGAAAGTCTTATAAAATTGGCATCAAATGCTTCCATGAAATCGTCATCTTTCTACTTCAGTTCCAATAATTGTTTCTCTATTATGAGTTGAACAATTTTAGGTAAATAATTTTCCACAAAAGTCTCTTAAAATCATCCCATTACATATTATCAATATCATATGTTTCTTTATTATTATTAACTATAAACCACTATTTATCATCATCACCTTAAAAAAGTAATTGGATAAGGTTACATTTTAGTGTTTCAAAATATCCCATGACATCAAATAACTTTTTTAGAGCATTGATCCACCCTTCTTTTATCACTGGATCTACAGTTTCACTAAAATCCAGAGGTTTTTGCATCAAAAAATTCTCTACAAAATGCATTTTTATTCATGGTAGATCAAGTTCCCATCTAGCATGGATACCAACACCATTTATCACCAGAGGCAACTGGGACATTCCTGTCACAAACTGATCAGTTCTGATTCCCACCATTACATGCTACATATTCAGATGGGTATCATTATGTCAGTATCATACTAATTAATCTTCCTTATTTCCTCTCTGGAAAACAATTATTAAGATACATATCTTAGTCAAAGAAACATTTAAATATTTAAATTAAATGTCATTTCAAATTAACCATAAGTAAAAATCATTTATGGTATTCTATTAACATAATCCCAACCCCTATGGTTATCTAAATCATCCTTTAAGACCAACTATAAGGAACCATCCTTAAAAAATTGCATAATATTGAGTTTTAGTCATGATCTGACATTCATATGCATTGAGGATATTTTTAGGATTATATTTTTAGAGAATTAGTACATAATGCATACATAACATACCACATTTATACAAAGAGTATACTACTAAAACAGTATCAATTGTTTTCAAAATATAAAACATTATAAATAAAACATGATTTCTTTGGAACATATTTATAACATTCATCATGACTTACTTATTTCTCTTACCTATCATTATAACCTGTGAAAAATATTTTAATATTTTGGGATGAGCATAATATTCTTAGTATGGGATATAAAGAAGTAAATCGTTAATCAAGTGATAACATAAAGACCATTATAACCCATTTCATAAAAACTCATTAGCATGCATAAAAACATCACAATTATTAATTGGGAAATATTTACCATATCACTCTTAAATTCACCCTTACAAATGGAATATCCTTCAGTTGACTTCTATCTCTGGTGTACCCAATGCATTAGAGAACTATAATGGGTCTCACCCGTCATATCTTGAGCTATAATTGGCTCAACCCAACATATCATGAGCTGTAAGGGGGTACCAACCCATAATATGTTGAGATATAATTATATCAACCTAATATAAACAATTTATAATCAACATAACATGAATAAAACACTTGATAACTCATTTAAACCCTTGAGAACAACACATTCATATTTCAAAATACCCTTTTTTGTAAAAATCACATTTAAAATATAAAAACTGTGCACATAATAATGAAATAATATTCATCAAAAATAACTCTAAAAACATATTATGGAAACATTATCGTCATAAAATGATGAAATCAGAATAAAATGATCATGATATAAAAAAAGAACAATCTTTTTAAATTTCATAATAGAGACATTTAAAAGAATTTTAAAAGGAAATTCCCTTACATAACACATGAAGAAGATCCCTTTTCAAGGAAAATTGGAGAAATTAAAACTTTAATATCCATATAAATACATTCATAAAAACCATTTTGAATACATGGACATAAAATAGAATGATTTTGAGGAATTAATATATTAATCATTTAAAAAATGTTTTATTAAAAGAGTCTCTTACCTTGAGTTCGACTTCCTTAAAATGTGTTCAATAATTCTTTATAATGGTTTGAATGATATTATTAATATATTAAAGAACTAAAATAATGTTCATAATACCTTAAATTATATTCTTATAACATTTTCAACCCATTTATTAACAATATTTTGTTGTTTCCATTGTTTTGGGTGTGTTCTTGTCAAGGTTTCCAAGGTCGGTTCGTTATGGATTTAATTGTCGAATGGAAGAGGAACTCTGGAAGTGGAATGAAATGGTATTTACATGTTTCGATAACTTTTAATTATACCATATATAACTTTTTTCAGCTATGATAATGATTCATTAGATAAAATATTAATGATATTTGTTTAGATCATTTTTGTGGTTCTTTGATCATCATGAACTAGTTTCTTTATATAATTAAATATTATGAATATATGTTAATTCCATAACATAAAATATATTATATAATACAATTTAAAATCTGTTTCAATGATTATAATGGTTTTATTACATTCCTTGATGGCATTAATGGAAAATGAAAGTGCATTGTCCATGATGGTAGTAAATTGAAACATTGCGGACAATGTTTTAATTTGTTGAATAAAAGGGAGAGGAGATGGGGGTTGATGAAGACTTTTTTGATAAAAATGATAAAATTAAAATATATATATGATACTGTAGAATTCATTCCACTTGTATAAATGCAGTTGAAGATAGAATAATTAAATCATAAAAATGAAAAGAAAATAAAAGAAAATGAAAGATCATGTTTACCTCTTGATATCTTCTCATTAAGATCCTCTTTAAGGCCCTTATTTTTTGCCTCTTTGGTGATACCAATAGGTTTTTGACGTAGGTAAGAGTATTTTTAAGAGGATTGGGCATAAGTTTTACAGGTATCAATGCTTTTTATGTGTGAGGATAAGAGGGGGTGATGGGGGGTATTTATAGTGGAGGAGAGGAGGGGTTTTCCATTATTTTAATCATTATTTTATTATATTTCTCAATACAAGAAATAGTGTTGGTTATTCGAACTAAATACAGTATTTAGTGCATGTGATTTTAAACTGATGGTGCTTACCTCAGTAAAACATCATCCATAACTCAATAATTCATGTATTTAGCTTATTTCGTGAATTGTCATATTTCACTATTCACTTAAAATTCATGTATTTTAGAAATATCTCAGAAATTAACCCTAACCACTTTTCGAAATATAGAATTAAAAAATGACCTCCATTTTATGAAAATAATTTTCTAAATATGAGAAAATTTAAGTTTTTAATTAAAATCGTTATTTATTTTAAAATTACCAGTTTTAAAACTATAACTGATTTTATAACAATTTGAAAAATTAATTAAGGTATCAAAAAATTATCGTATAATAATATAAAAATAAAATATTAATTCATGAGTATATTTTATGAAAATATATTTTCATTTAAATCATTATATTAATTATAAAATTTTAAATAAATATTTATGGTTTATAAAAAATACCAACACTTAATCTATCTTTTTCAAAACATTTTTTTGATCATTTCAATATATTAATATATTATATTTTAACATATAAGATACATAAATTTAATTTATAAGTTAATATGTGTGGTTATTATTCTATTGGATGATTCACTATTAATATGGGTCATATTACTATTCCTAAGTTCAAGTTATTATTCCATCAGAATAGATTCTTTTAAATACAAATTATTTCATTATATATTTGTAATAGATTTAAATATTTAATTTGAAAAAGAAAACAATTTATTTTTTAAGTACCTGGGTTGTTACTTTATAGGTAAGGGTACTAAGGGGGAATAGCTTTCTTGGAAACATTTATGATCTTTTACCGCACTAGACTTTTTTCCCTATATTTCCAAAGGAACTAAACTAATACGGTCCTTGGGTGTGTGTTTTTGTATTCTGTAAAATTGATTTAATATCCATGTGTGGAAATATTAGTTCATTATAGCTGGTATCAAATCATAGGTTCAGTCAAAATTTGAAAACTAGGATTAGAAAAATTTACTGAGATCCCTAGAGATATTTCTAAGGATATGTCTAGAGATGTATCTATGGATAAGTATATTTCTAGTTTACAACACTAGAGTTTTCATAATAATCATGAACAACCTAGGATTAATCCTAAGGTTTCATGGATTGAAATATTATAAGTAATTTTACTTGATTATGTTGTTCTACCACTATGATAAGTGTTTCAAACATTTTGCTTTCTGGTTTAAGTCAATGGATGGAACCCAAAGGAACCATGACAATGATGAATGTAATGAAAAATACAATGATAGTCCTTCAGAAAAACCAAATGTTATGGGATATGGAATGAAAAATATTATGATAACATATACATAAGCTATGAATCATTATATACTTTTAATTGAATAGATAAGGGAACAACTTTCTATTAAGACCTTCATGAGGCAATGTCTACCTTCTTTCAGTTGGTCTTATGATCAACTTATTGATAAAAATGGAATTGTACCACTGAAAAGATATTTTTATTCCTTTAGTTCTTAGAACATGAAAAATTTGGTTTTGATGCCTATCATTCAGAAGAATAATAGGACCATTGGTGGGCTCTAATAAGGAATACGATTCAGAAAGATGATATTGAATCCATATATTGGTACGAGTTCATGTAATTATTATTTAATAAGTACTTCCTCGTGTTCTTCATATGGAGATGGATTGAGAGTTCTGTGAGTTAAATAAAATGTATGATTATTTCATTGGTACCTATGAGGATAATTTTACAATACCTAAAAATTATGATTATTATATTATCATCCAAACTAAATGTATGGTTGATAGATTCTTCAGTGGCTTAAAACTACGTCTTCAAAGGGTTCTATCCATAAGAGACTTCAGTATCTATGAAGAGATTGTGTTTTTTTCTATCAAGGTAGAAATAGAGGTTGGAGATACATATCAATATCACTGTTTTAATATGAAATGGAATATGGATATTAAAGAAAAATATTAAAAAAATGGTGAAAATAATATTATATTTCCCTTATGCTTTAAGTGTTTAAAGAAATATGGAGGAAATAGTATTAAGGGGACTGGCAGATGTTTCAAGTGTGAGAAAGAAGGTCATAGAGCAATTGACTTCTGAATTGATACAAAAAAATAGATAATAATGCAAATAGATAAAAGGATACACTAAAATGAACATCTCAAAATTTAATGTTTCAAGTGAAAGGAAATTGTGCATTATGATAACCAATTACGTAATATAAGGGTTATTGATGATGATTGACATTAGCAACTGCTTAAGGTTAAAGAAAAAGGAAAATCACATGCGATAACTATTGGAGATATGGAGTACGACAACAGAGTGGTGGAATTATTGAGTGTTTATGTATTAGAATTCAAGAATAATGTTGCAGATGTGGATTTATGGTTTTATGGAATAATGAAATATATATTATTTGGTCCACTGTAGTTTCTCCATAAGTATTTAAGAGCATATGTTGAGTGGTTTCGGTAGCCATGAAAATTGATTGAGGTTGTAAGTTGATATTTTTGGAAAACACGTGTTTTTAGGAATGATAACACTTAATATGTACATGATTTTGGGGTAATGAGATATAGGTATGTTTGTTTGTGATAAAATAAATGGTATATAGTGATGACCTTAGGGATGATTAGATGAAAAGGTGGTTTATGATATCATTGATTGAGTTTATATAATTTTTAGATTTATTGAATGACAGATGAGTTTTTTTTAATCAAGCATGTTTTAACTATGGTTTTATGGTAACTTAGGTTATTAACATGTTTCAAGAGAATACATGATAATTGTCTTCCCATGTTATGTATGTGACAATCAATAGATACTTTGTGATATATGTGGGATCAATGTTAATCTGATTTTCAAAACATTAGTGACCTTCTTCCTGAAATTTTGTACTTTCAAATTTTAGAAGGGTTATATGTATATCTATTTATGAAATTTTTTATATAAAACATCCAATGAGGATTTAAATATTAATGTATTATCTCTACATATGAGGATTTATTCATATTGAATAACTTTTGATAATAATTTTGTTATGATAAAGACAGATGGAATGTCATATCATTCTATTTATGAATCTCATGATCAACTAATACTACGAGAATGAAAAAAGTCACATTAATTTATTGAAATAATAAATAAAGTTTACATTTATCAGGGCATAACAAAGGGTGAGATTATTCTGATATCAAGTAAGCATATATTCTCATGAAAATTCTTAAACATTAGGAAAAGGGACTTGAAATAAAATATGCTCTCATTATCATCATTTTTTATTATATCAATGACATTCTTAAGGCCTCTTTGGGTTATGGATTTGTGATCGTTAACCTTTTATGAACCATGTCCTCTACCACTCACCATTAGAACATGATAGTTAGATTTATCTTCCATTTCCATTTTTTCACTTTCCACCTATTTTCTCCGATGTGGAAACCTAGTTTTGAGTTACTTTGTGTAACCATTATGTTTCTAACCTTCCCTTTTTAAATAGAGTTTTAGTATTCATTTTTATGATGTGGGATTTTATAAAATAAAATTTCAAGTATTTATAATAGAGACGAATTTTGAGGTAGAAATTCATTTTAAGGGGGGTATAATGTAACACCCTGATATTTTTATAAAATTTTTCTTTTAAATTTTTTAATTTGAATTCATTGATGTCTTGAATTACATGTGATGTCATCTTAGAATGTGTTACATGCAACACTGAGTTTCTATTAAAAAATATTTTATTATTTTAATTATTTAAAATAATTCAATTATAACCTACACATTTTAATTTTTTGTATGAACATGATTAACTGAATTGTGAATGTATAATTTACACAACTAAAACCCTTTTGAAATAAAATGGTAATATTTTTCTAAAAAACTATATAAATACACATAAGTGTATTTTATACCAATAAAATAAAAAAATAACTCCTTTTGGATTTTATAAATGAAATTTATATATAATATTCAATATAATTTTTATCATTCATCCTTTTTTTCTAGACATGATATAATAATAAATCAAGTTTTACACATAAAATATGTATTTTTCTAAAAAGGTTGTTTTTCCATCTTCTGATGGTGCACTAGTTTTAAATCTAGTTTCTGAAACTTTTGTAAATTATATATGACAAAATAAAATCATCCTTTGAATGAGAAATTTCAAATTTCACTTTGGTTGAATTTTTTTCTGATAAGTTACATGTTTTGATGAAAAGATAAAAATACTGAATTTTTAATGAAAAAAACGTTTTCATAAAAATAATTTATAGTGTTAAATTGTATTTTTTATCTATTTTAATGTATTATTATATCAACTTGTATTATTTAATCCAATGTGGGTAATTGTAATCAATTTCAAATTTAATTTGGATATAAAAACCATCCAATATTTTAAATTTTTTCATTTTAAGAACTTGTTCTCTCGCCCCATCTATGGGATTAATTTTAAATTAATTTTATACATATATGTGTTTTGAATTGTAGAAAATGGATTCCATATTTTTAATCAAAGGTTATAAATTTATTAAATAGTACACTTTAATTTTTGGAAAATATGAATATTAACTTTAATACTTTTTATTACTATAGTTAAGAGAAAATCAGGTAATTAAGGTTAAAAATTATATTATAAATTTTATAAAACTATCCTAACACTTGTAAACAAGTTATTGGATGAATTTAATTACAACCTTAACACCTAATGTTATAAATTTAATTATTTAATGGACAATTTTCTATAAAAATCGTTTAGATAGTATTAAAATCAATGGGAGTGAAAAAAATGTCACACTCTTACTTTTAATAAGTATGATATTTTTAATATGTGGATAAATAGAACATATAATCAACTATATATATTATTATGAATGATAAAAAGTTTTTATGCATAATTTTTATTTATTTGTAAATTTTTGTGAAGAAATAATTTTAATAAATAATTACACAATGATGATGCCACAATTATTCAAGTAATAAAACAATCAATTAAATGATATGATAAATATTAAAATAAATCTAGTTTGACCTAAATTATGTGCTAAAATAATTTTATAGCTGAATATGAAAATTTAGGGGTGTATTAAATTAATTTATTTGAAGTTATGTTTTGGTATTGATTTTCATAAATTCAAATTTATGAATAGTTTCAAAATTGACCCTAATGATATTTTTTTTTAAATAATATTTTATTAAATTTTTTAAAATCATTAAAATATTGAATAATGATAAAGGGGATAAATTATGTTATAAAGTATCATAAAATGACCATTTATGGTTCAATTTACACCTTAAAAGTAAAACAATTGACCTTTTCATATCGAAAAATTTCTTACAATAGTTAAAATTCAAATAGGTCAACTAAGTGTAAATCAAAAAGATAATTTTTAAAATTACACAAAAAAACTACATAAAATATATTGTATGATGCTATTATCACCCTATCCAAAATTATATTCTATTATATTTAAATTTCTAGGAATTTGTATTGATATTTAATTTATTATAAATTAATCTTTTGAGAAATTTCAAAATTGCTCATCCCAACTTTTATAAAAGGGAACCTCTTATTCTCTTTTTTTCACACTTAAGAGCCTATATGGATCAGAAAAACTATATCCAAATCTTCTCCCAACTTCCCTACCTTCATCATAAAATCCTTAATTTGGGTATAAATCCAACCAATGGAGTTCTTTCATGAAAATTAAAAGGAGATACCCAAAGAATAGTTAAAGTTCATCAATTAATGATTTTGTTTTATTTCTCCCTTAAAATCCTTAAATTGTTATTATTTTATATTTATATAATAACCTACATATCCTAAATATAAATAGATGTATTTATATTAATTTTTTTACCTACATTCACACACGCATTCATCAAATGGGATACTCAATAATCATCCGTGTGTACGGTGGACTATCGACTCGCAAACCGATGACATTCGTTTTTCCATTTCCATATTTAAAGGATGAGAATCATGATATAATTTCGGTTTGTATATGTTATATATTATATTTATTATTTATAAATGATTTTGGAATTATCATATAAAACATACCATCATGCTTTCCATTTTGTGTAAATACGATAACTTCATTTGTAGACGTGTGGGCTACCGCTTCCTCAAAGTGATGTGATTCATTCACACTTTACATGGAATGTATTAAGGAGGGTTTTAGTGAAAATATATGATATATATGAAATAATAATTATAATATAATTATATTATATATCTTTTATTTACCTTTATACTTTCAATACTACAAGAAAATGGAAAGAATGTCCATGTGTACCTACGGCCTACCGTCTCTATAAAAGATGTATTTCATTTTCTAATTATGTATTTTATAGATTATTATAAATACATATATAGTGAATATATATTATATTTTTATCATTTTTATCATTATAGAGATAATTAAATAATTAAATAAGTAATAGAACCAAATATATACCAAATCAAAACACATGCAAAAAACAAAGAGGATATTACTCGAAGCGTAAAACTAACATGGAATTGTTAATTAACGGGTAATCTAAAGTCATAATAAAATAATATATGGTTTTATATGTAATAATATGGTTATATAATATATGTATAATAAAATTATACTTATTATACAGTATTTTTGTATGAGTACTAGGAGAGTCAAGACATAAGGTAAGGGATCTTTGTCTCGCATTTCTTTGTGTGGGACACATGCATTATACACTATATATTTATTTTTTGTAGTGTATATACCAATGATAGATCTTATATTTACAATATATTTTATCTGAATTTAAATTATTTAATCCCCACCAATGTATCATTATATGTGAAATTGCATCATTTTAATTTTGTTGTGTTTTGAGCTAAATTGTGAAAATGCCATAATTATGTATTTTAAATAGTTTTTCATTAGTTTGTTGTTTTGGGAATATATTTTTCAATAATTATCCAATTGGAACGATTATTTTTTTTTGATGAATCCTTGGCCTATGGGATTCACCTTTTTCAACTGGACCAAGTGATGAATCATCTATACGAAGGCCCAAAAATCACTCTTTGTGGAAAGTTGTTCTTGTCAATAGTTTAGATCCCACCTCATGAAAAGGGGCATAACTCCATAAATGGGTGTAAATATTCATTTATTGCAATTAGATATGTAAAATGACTCACAAGAACGCATTCATGATGAGTTTTAAGGAGAAATACGATAATTATGGCACTATTTGAGCAGGTCAATATAGTGGAAGATGAAGAGTCTCCTAAGGAAAAACAAATGATCTTCTGTAATTAATTCATACCTTTTCCCCATTTATCAAAAGATTCAGATAATTTTTGGGTCGACAGAGGATTAAATTTTGAACACCTATTTAGAAAATGAGGGAAGTAGATTGAGAATGGAAGGGGTGAAATTCAAGCTAACTTCGGATAGACAGAATCTGCATAGCATAATTTTCCATCCATCATCCCCTTTGTATTTCCATCTCCTATTTCATTTCAAGGGGTTATGGATTGAGAGAGAAATAGGGAATTTTGATATTTGTAAAATTATAAAGATTCTATACACTCTTTATATAATAGAGATTATGTGATCTGCTCAAGTGATGTAAGGATAAACACCATGTGGTTGTAGAAATCTCTTAAACATATATTTCTTTAATGAAAACGGTTGTTTTCTTTCTTGAATATATTTTCCAATTTTTTTGGATGGTTTCCCAGTATATGAAGTAAAATAATTGATTTTACTATTTAAATTTCTTTAGTGAGATCTTGTCGTTGAGCATAGTTACTTTGATTAGGTTTGATTACAAGGAGGTATTCAAGGAGTTGAATTACTTTTATTGGTGGGGGGAAATCATATTGAGGTTTTGATATGATATCCTTGAAAAGTAATTTGATTATCCATAGTTATTTGGGTAGGCAGTTAGATATTCAATTGGGAAATAATTTTAAACAAGGAAGAGGGGAGTGTCTCAGAGGTTAAAGCTTGTCTGCAATTACTGTTTTGATCCTGATTTGAAACCCATTTTATTTTCTATCAAATTTTTATCTTTTTAATAAATTTTATTTCACTTCATATTACATTTATATTATTTTTTAGAATATTTAATCAAATCCCCAAATTTTTATTCTTTCAAAAATATACAAAACAAAAGTAACAGTTTCACAACTCAAATTGCAACCTCCTCAAGAGACAATCCCAGGACTACTATATTTTATTCCTCTTGGGGATAAAATTATTGATTGAGATTTTCACGAAAAAAATAATCGCATAAACTGGCACCATTTATAGGGATTTTTCTTGATTTGATTTTGTGTAAATTTTTATTTCATGACTGGAAATTCTTACCTGAATTTGTGACCATTAGTTTTTAAAATTGATAGATCATTTCACTCTATTGTTAGAGATACTAGAAATATCCATGTCCCAAGTTCTGAATATTCCACCAACACACTTATAAGGTTCATGGTTGAAACTAAAATTACAAGGGGTGAAAATAGAACCTTGAAATAATTGGATTCATCTTATAATGAAAATTAAGAAAATCTAGGGGAGTATCCCGATACACCTACTAGGTTTGAAATTAAATATGGTTTCATCTTCAAAATTAAAAATTTTAATGGTTTTCCAAGTGAATATCCACATAAACACCTTCATTAATTCATTTATTTGTGTTTCAACATGAAATCTCATGGAGTTGATGAAAATCAAATGAAATTGAGGTCATTTCCTTTTTCTTTAGAAGGGTTTTCCAATGAATGGTTTTTCTACTCTCATTCTAATTTGATTAGAGATTGGAATAAATTGAAGGAAATTTTACATGAAATTTTTTTCCTTTCTTCAAGAACAAGTTCCATTAGAAAGATGATTTGTGGAATTAGGAAAACTCAAGGTGAAACATTTCTTGAGTACTTGGAAAGATTTGAAAGACTCTATATTAGTTTCCCCCATCATAAAATTAGTGACCCAATTTTGATTCAATATTTTTATGAGGGATTCTGTATTACTGATAGAAGCATTATTGATGATGCTGTAGGAGGGGATTTAGTTAACAAAACATTAACTGTTGTTAGGACATTAATTGCAAACATGGCCCAAAATTCTCAATAATTTGGAACAAGGGGCATTTTCATGTAAAATATTCCCAATAATTCCCCACTATTAGTCTTAATCATGAGTTAACTTTATAATATTACCACTATGATGAGGTAAATGGTGTTTTTCAATAACCCACCAACACCATCCAATCCTAGCGTAATATTTCAAAAGTAAGTCTTATGTTGCGTTTGTTCTTCGAATGAACATTTTAGTGACCAATACCCACAAATGAAAGAAGATTTTGAGAACTGTAATGTTTTTTTTCCTAGAAAACCCTTTCAATAAAACAAAAAATGTCCATTTAAAACCAAAAAATCAATTAAGGCTAGAACAACACCTCAAATGAAATATTTCATCATCCCAAATAACCTAGAAGCTTCTTCCAAGTACAATCAGGTAATTTTCAACCAAATTGTTCCAATGATCCATCCAATGCTCATTCTAGAAAAAAATTTCAACCTGATCCTCGCACTCCAAATTCTGAGAGTATCCTTGAATAGGTTAATAGGAAATAATATGATGCAATGAGGAAACAACAAGAAGTAATGAGACAAAAATATGAATTATAAAAAAACAACAGAACATGATGAATACCTTGATGATTCAAATAGGTCAACATGCCTATGATCTTAGTTGCAAGAAAAATAAAACAAGTGGTGGTTTACCCTCACAAAACCAAGTTAATCCATGAGATATAGGGAATCATAATGTGAGTTCAATTGAACTTAGGTGTAGAACAAGGTTGAATAACCCTCAAACTGAGAAACCCATCCATGTTGTTGAAATTGATGATGAGAATCCCACCATTGATGAAAATGATAGATATTATGAATTTTCAATGAATAGAAACAAAAATTCAATAGGAGAAATGTTGTTTTAAAGAAAAAATAAGGATTTTAAGAATATTGGTCCTTTTTTCTCAAAGTAGGGCTCAGAATAGCCCAGAAACATTCAAACCACCATTGCATTTTCCTAGGAGTGAACCACTGGTGAAGTCAAGTGCTGAAAAAGAGTTTGATAATGAGTTTTTAGAGTTTTTTAAAAAGGTTCAAGTAAAAATACATTTTCTTGATGTTGTGAAACAAATTCCAAGGTTTTAAATGTTTTTGAAACAAATGTGTACCCACAAGTGGAAATTACAAGGAGGTTAAAAGGTTAACAAACTAAGGAATGTTTCATCCATGATTCAACATGATTTTACCATCAAATGTAAATATCGAAGATCAATTAACATTTCATGAACTATTAGGAAATGTAAATTTAAGGATGTCATGGTTGATTTAGGATCATACATCAATGTTATACCACATTCTGTTTACTCATCCCTTCATGTTTAAGAATTGAAACCCTGTGGAATTATCATTCAAATTTCCAACTAAAGAACTACCAAGACTACTATAGTTATAGAGGATTTTCTCATTCAGGTGTGAGATATTATTTTTCATGTACATTTCTATGTCTTGATAATGGATTATGATAGGTTTATTAACCATGCACCTCTCATTCTAGGGAGACCATTCTAGAAAACTGAAAAAGAAATCATCAATGTTCACAAGTGAATACTTTCACTAGAGTTTAGAGAAGATGTTGTTAATTTAAATATTTTTCAGTCCATGAAACACCCATTTTAGGATCATGAATCCCCCCAACTATACATAATTAATTGGTTTTCCACTGATATGTTCCCTGATATTACCTGTGATGAAAAACCAATTACTGATTTAAATGATGGAAATTTTTTGTTTCTGAATTTGATCAACATGATAGGGAAAAATAATCTTGTAATGAGTCTTGGAAATTTGAGACTTCTTTTCAAGAGTTATTTGATCTCAGTATTGATGACTTTTTGAAAACCCTAGAACCATCCAGTGGTCTCCATTGAGAATTTTTTCACTTTTTCACCTGAAACAAATCCTGAGAACATAGAAATTGGTCAACATGATGAATTCCCATTTAAATATTCACTGAAAAATCACACCTTTGATTAGCGTCCTTTGATAAATGAGAATAACCCACCTGAGTTAGAGTTCAAACCACTTCTTAATAACCTCAAATATGCATTCTTTGGTGATAATAAATAATTCCCTATTGTCATTTACAAATATTTTTCAAGGGACAAAGAGAACCAACTTTTAGGAGTCCTAAAACCCCATAAGAAATACATAGCATGGACTCTATATGATTTAACTGGAATCAGTTCCTCAGTTTGCATTCAAATAATTTTGTTAGAAGAAAATTCTAAAGTAGTGAGACAATTTCAAAGGAGATTGAACCCAAAACTTTTAGAGGTTTTCAAGAAAGAAGTCACCACATTTTTCACTACTGGAATTATTTTTCATATCTCTGATATTCAATGGGTGAGTCCAATCCAAGTTGTTCCCGAAAAATGTGTCTTTACAATATCAAGGAATCAATTTGGTGATCATTCCCCTATTATGATTCCAAATAAATGTAGAAATTTCATTGATTATAAGAAGATCAATTTTTTACAAGGAAAGACCACTTCCTATTTCCATTCCTTAATCGGGTCCTTGAAATATTACTTGGGAAAACCCACTATTGTTTTCTTGATGGATTATCTAGTTACTTACAAATTCACATTGTACTAGAGAATCAAGAGAAAACCACTTTTACATGCCCCTTTGAATCCTTTTCTTATAGGAGGATTCCCCCTAGTTTTGGTAATGATCCTGGAACTTTTCAAAGGTGTATGATGATCATTTTCTCTAAATTTCATGAAACATGCATGGATGTTTTTATGGATGACTTCACTTTTTCTGTATCATCATTTTAATGGTGTTTTAAAAGATTGTATCATGTTCTTGAAACATTAATTGATAAGAATCTTGTTATCAATTAAGAAAAAAATCGATTTTATGGTGGGGAAGGGGATTTTTATTGGTCATGTTTTGTCTATGTATGGAATTCATATTTATAAATCCAAAGTTGAGTTAATTTCTTCATTTACATACAAAAAAACAATGAGATATATGAGATCCTTCCTTGGTCATGATGGTTTTTATAGGTGATTAATAAAGGATTTCAGTAATGTTTCTCTTATGTTGTCCATATTTCTCTTAAAGACACCTCATTTATATTTTATGAGAATTGTATGCATTCCTTATAGGAGATGAAACAAAAAACCAATAAACCCTCTCATTTTTCAACCTCCCAAATGAAACTTTCCCATTGAAATCATGACTGATGCATCTGACTTTTCTCTTGGGAAGTGATGAGTCAAAGTTTGGAAAATAAATCTCATGTGATTGCATATGCCTCTAGAACTTTAGATCAGGACCAATCAAAGTATACAATAATTGATAAGGAACTGATGGCTATTGTCTTCACTTTGGACAAATTTAGATGTTATCTGCTGGGCTCAAAGGTGATTGTTTTCATAGATCATTCTGAAATCAAATTTTTTATGAAGAAACATAATGAAAAACTAAAAGTTTTGAGATGTATATTGATGTTACATTATTTTTATGTTGAGATAAAGGATAATAAAGGAAGTTAGAACCTTATTTCTAATCATTTGAGTAGGATACCATCAGTTTTGAATGGGAAACTTCATATCTATCCCGCAATTAAAGAAACCTTTCCAAATGAGGATTTGTATGGTTTTCAAACTAAAAGACCATGGTTTTCTGATATTTTGAATTATTTGTATTCTAATGAAGTTAGCAACTAGTTTTCAAAGAAAAAAATTGCTAAACATGTGACTGATTCAAAGAATTACATTTGGGATGAACCTTACCTGTGGTATATTGGTAGTGATCAAATGATTGGGAGATGAATTTAAATTCTAAATTTCAATATAACCTAAATTTTTTCACACTTTTTGCTATGTAGGAAACTTTGGGCCTCATATAACTACAAGAAAAGTGCTTGATTCTGGTTTATTTTGCCCACCTTTTTTAAAGATGATTTTGAATTTTTTATGACTTGTAAAAATTGTCAATTTCAGGGGATCATTTCCAAAAGGAATGGGATACCACAAAAACCCCTTTTTTGATGTATTTTATGCTTGAGGTATTTATCTCATGGGTCCTTTTACCAATTATTTTGGATATATTTACATATTTCTTGCCGTTTATTTTTTCTCTAAGTGGGTAGAGGTTGTTCCCATGAGAGTTGATGATTCCAAAACTATGTCTAAATTTTTTTAAAGGACATTTGTTTTCAAGGTTTAGATTTATAAAGTTTCTGATTACGGATCAAGGTAACCACTTTTATCAATAAGAAATTATAATATCATTTGAAGAAATATAGATTTCATCATAGGGTCTCTACATCCTATCATGCTTAAACAAATGGAATGGTTGAGTTGTCTAATAGAGAAATCAAACAAATTCTGGAAAACACATTGAACCCAAATAGAATGGATTCAATTTTGAGAATTGATGAAGAAATATGGGCCTATAGGTCTACATTAAAACCCCAATTTCCATTTCACCATTTAGATTTTTCTATGGGAAGGCTTGTCGCCTACCGGTTGAGTTAGAGAACAAAACTTTTTGGGTTGTTAATACAGGAAACATGAATATGTTTTCTACTAGAAAAGAAGTAATTTTTTTTACACAATTTTGAGGAGATCATAAATAAATAATATGAAATAATAGAGTTGTACAAGGAGAGAAACAAGCCATTTCATTATGGGATGATTCCCAAAAAATACTTCAAGGAAGTAGACAAATTGTTGTTGTTTGATTCCAGATTAAAGTTGTTCCTGAGTAAATTTCATTCCAAATGGTCAGGCCCTTCCATTATTACTCATTTTTTTCCTTTTGCTGAAATCCTGATAAAATAACCATACAAATGGACATCATTCACAATCTTTGGGTATAGGTTGAAGTTTTTTAGAGAGAATGTTCAAGATCCTCTAGGGGAGGAGATCCATCTTCATGAAGCTGAATGCAATTGAAGCCAGGTTTTGTCTTTTCATATCACTTATTTTTTATGTCTTTAATTTATTGAATTTAATTTTAATATAAAATATTTTTCACAATGTATAAATTACACATAATAAGTTTGGGAAAGGAACATGCTGGGTAGATTATGATTTTTTTTCTTTCCTTTCAAATTTTTATTTTTCAGTTTTTCTTTCAATTTTTGCTGTGTTTCTTTTCTTCTATTATTTTTCAAATTTTTTGTGTTTTATTTAAAATTTTGTGAAAAAAATATCTTGTTATCTTAAATTATTATCTTCATCACTTTTGAAACTCGGGTTGATGAGTGAACCAATTGATCCCTTAAAATTAAATATAAATGAATGCTGAAAATGAAATTGTTTTGAGTTAAAAAAAATTAAATTTCATGAAAATACCTCTTATTATTGAATCTCATGACACATATCACTGTATTTATCTTTGAAATATCATTACTATGAGGATTGTAAACCCATTTTGACATATTCTTCACATTCACCTCACTTCTTGAGTGAACCAATCCATTCTTGTTTGAACCAGAACATGATTTATTTCTATCAAAACTTAAGTGGTAGGGTAATTTTAATTAAAATTATTGGGGGGGGGATTTCCTTGGATTTTGAATCCCCCTTTTCATTTGAATATTTTTAATTTGGAATTCCCTATAAATTTTATAATTGTGAAAACCTTATTAGCCATGTACATCATGTTAATTTAGCCACATTACATGCAATTTTTCCATTCCAACTATCTCTAGAAGTGAAAATTCATGATCTAGTTGAAATTAAGTGTGGGGGAGATGACTTGTGGTGTTCTATCTCATTTGGTATTTCTTTGGGTGGATATTAAAACATTTAAGAGGTTTTTCTACTTCTAGAAAATATTTTTATGAGAGATGTGCCTATCTGGAGCTCTCAAATGAAATGGAGTTTTGTATGTCTGAAGATCTTAATGGAAGAAAGTCGTGCCCTATATTGGGCTTTCAAAAAAACAAGAAGAGAAATGTTACTTTTGCATATGAAATATTTAAGGAATGGGATGGAAATGGGATTCTCATATATTCTCAATACATTTTTTCTTTATAGTAGAGTAATGAGGAGACAAAAATTGAGTGAAAATTAGAATCATGCATTTTTTCTTTATAAAGTACCAAAACCTCCTTATTCAGCCTCAGAATTCTTCATAGTTGAAACCTACCAACCTTAATACATAGAACAACCTTGAAAATTATTCATGATAATCAATTTTTTTTGTTTCACATCTAATGTAGATGTATAAATTTTCCAATCTTATGGTGATACTTGTATGAGTTTTGATGAGAAAAATGTTGTTAGAAATCCATATTTGTGTGTTGAGAGAAAATTTATGTGAGGTAAGTGTGTTGAGTACATGGGAGAAGAAAAGAAGTGGAAATTGATTGAAGGAGAATAATTGAGAACATGAAATATTTCTTTTTTATGAGGCATGATATCTTTTGTTTCATGGTGATTAACTGGTGAACCTTATTGGTTTGTGTTTTGAATATGCATTGATTTGATTTTGATGATCATTTGTCCACGAGTTCAAGTGTTAAGTGTGATATAATTTATAGAGATGATATTTTCAATATATTTTATCTAAATTTCAATGATTTAACCCTAATCAATGTTTCATTATATATTAAATTTCATCATTTTTGTAATTTTGTTGTATTTTGAGGTAAATTGTGAAAATTCCCTAATTCTTTATTTTTAACAGGTTTTTATTAGCTTGTTTTTTTTTGTCATCTCTTTTTCAATATTATTCAATTTTTATGATTATTTTTTAGACATAATTATCCTATGGCATTCATCTTTTTCAACTGGACCAAGTGTTGAATCATCCATATAGAGGCCCAAAAAAATTACTCTTTGTGGAATGTTGTTTTGGTCAACACTGTGTACCCCACCGCATTCATAAGGTTATAACTCTGGCTACATGTGTCAATATTTATTGATTATAATTTTAGATGCAAGAGGACTCATAGTAATGCATGCATGATGATTTTAAATGGTAAATGCGATCATTATGACACAATGTGAGTGGGTCCATCATGTGTAAGATGAAGAGTCTCCTCAAGCATAATAAGATATCTTGAGTAATTAATTCATACCATTTCCACCACATGTAAAAATATTCTAATAATTTTAGGATCGGTAGAGGATTAAGATTATAACAACTCTTTAGAAGATGAGGGAGGTAGATTTTTCTAGGAAGGGGGTTCAATTTAGGATAACTTCATACAGACAGAATCTGAACAGCATAGTTTTCCATCCCTCCTCCCCTTTGTATTCCCATATCCTCTTTCATTTCAAGGGGAGTTTGCTTGAGATAGAAATAGGAAATGTTGATATTTGGAATATGATAAAGATTATTTTCACTCTTTCTATAATAGATATTATATGGGATTCTCAAGTGATGCGAGTCTAATCACCAAGTGGTTGCCGATGACGACTACTGATGGGCACTCTCTTTCGAGTTTTCATATTAATGTGTAATCACTATTGAAACTCTATTGAACTTATATTTCTTGAATAATAGCATTTTTTTCTTTGTTGAATATATTTTCAACTTGTTTCGTTGGATTGTTTCCCAATCTATGAAGTAAAATAGTTGATTTCGCTATTTAAATTTTTCAGTGAGGTCTTGTCGTTGAGCATAGTAACTTCGATTAGGTTTGATTACTTGGAGATCTTTAAGTAATTGAATCACTTCTATATGAGGGTAAATAATCATATTGAGATTTTGATATGATATTCTTGAAAAATAATGTGTTTATCTAGTGTTATTTGGGTAGTCATTTAGATATTCAATTGGGAAATAATTTTAAACAAGGAATAGGGGAGTGTTAGAGAGGTTAAAGGTTGTTTGTAACCACGATTTTGACCTAGATTTCAAACCCATTTTATTTCCTGTCAATTTTTTGTCTTGTTCTTAAAATTTTTTCACTTTATGTTATAATTATATTCTGTTTTATAATTTTTAATCAAATCTCCAAATTTCTATTCTTATGAAAAGATACAAAACAAAAGTGAATGTTTTTCAACCCAAATTGAAACCTCCTTGAGAGACAATCTAGGGACTGCTATATTGCATTCCTCTTGGGGATAAAATATTGATTGAGGGTTCCATGAAAAAAACCCTCACATAAACCACCAATGAATGATTTTTATGTGTATTATTATGAATATTATGTTATTTTCACATCCATATAAATTTCTTTCTTTCATGGGGGAAAACAATTCTACTAATTATAAAGTGATATGTGATTATTTCACATTTTCATTAATAATAGGGATTATTTCATTTTAAATCACAATTTTTGAATATTTATCTTCCAAATAACATTTTCTAAAACTTTCATAATTTTTTAATATTATTCTATGAGTATTTAATGATATTTTTACCCATATTTTACTTTTGAATAAACAGTTTGAAAAGAATATTTTTTTCATTTTCTAAACAATGATATTTGTGACATTACAGACAAAAATATAAGGAAGGAATATTTTTTTTAACTTATAAAACATGAATATAGTCTTATTCCTTTATGAAGCCTTAATTATTTGAAGATCCCTTAACCATGTTACTATTTATATTCAAATAAAATGTGTTCATTTAAAATTTCATGGAATTTATGAATAGAAAATATTTTCAAAGAATAAATGATATTTTCCTGAAGAATTATTTTCAAGTGATCTCTCAAAATTATTTTACTACTAAGATAAAATTATTTGATGATGCTTATGCATTATGGGGGATATTTTTCAAATATACCATCCCTAATATTCCTATGGTTGGTTTATGTTTATGATGAAACTCATTTATTTTCCATAGTTTATGTTATGATTGAATGATGTTTATGAAACCCATTTCATTGCATGGGTTATGATATGATTTATGTTCATGTGGAACACATATGTCAGGTTTTCATTATGCGATAGGTGGTACCTATATCTTCCTCCAATGCATTAGGTAATGATTTATATCTCATCAGATAGACATGGGTATAACGGAGAGTGAACTCATTTCAATAATAGACTTTGTCTACTGAGATAGTCTTGGGTGCGATACTTGACTAATAAGATGGTTATGTAAGTGAACCATAATAACCAATATGTTATAGAGAGTGAACCCATACTACAGAAATAGCCTTTCCAATGATGCCTTTACTACTATAGAAATAATTTTATATTCTTATGTGTCTTCCATAATTTCATTTCTTATTTGTAATGCCCCGACCCCAGTTACCGAGAGTCGGTGCATTATTACGTATCATTGGAATGATCACAAAAGATCAAGTCTTGAAAGAATGATTAGTTTAGTAGTATTTGAAACAATATTTATACATAAGTTCAACTTTACAACTTGAAAAGAAATACAACATGAATTTATTCCATTAGAAACATCCAAGCCTCCTAGAATATTCCTGCAAGTCACTCATAACTAACTTATTCATATCCTAGGAAAATGAAACATAAGAAAGGGATGAGCTCAAACACTCAGTAAGGGTAAGAAATATATCAGAAGATAACATAAATATTAATCATGGTGAATAATTGAAACCACATGCCTTTACCAATAATAAAAATGAATACTTTTATGGAAGGAATATGATCTGAGTAAATAATGCCATAATAAAACATAATCATGGGTATTCTACTAGTCGAATGACCACATGAACCATCAATATTATTTTCATAATGAGGGAATGTATAATGTCGGACATTCTGAAACATTTTGTCAAGGCCTTGGCCAAGACGTCTAAAAATCATTAAGTCCTCGGACAAAATCATATATCAAATTGGGAAAGTCCTTGGCCAATTCCATGTCTAGATGTCTCATTAGATCTACTGATGCATTTAGAAGCTATAGTCGGCTCCACCCGTCACTTACTAAGTCTGATACATTCCTCATATGAAAAGGTTGAAATATAACATAAACATTCATATTAAAACTGGCATATGGAATGTCAATACTTTAACCATAAACCATGAATGGTATAAAAATAGAACATCCATAGTCAAACATATCAAAAAACCTTCAATACAATATATAATTTTTGTATCATAATAAATAAACTTCAAATAAACTTAAAATCCATCAAAGGATGTTGACATAGATGAAATCAAAACCTTTTTTAGAGAAATATCTCTTTCTATTTTGAAATCATTTATGAGTCATATAATTAGAAAGAAAACATTTATTATGAAAATATTCTTATAATATTTTAAGTGAATCTTCGATGATGCTATTACGGTAGAAAATAGCCACACCCGCCGTATAAGTTAAAAAAAGACATTCTTACCTTAATTTTGTCGAAAAGGTTATAAAGGACCTTGTTTGGAAAACGACAGAAATATTCCTTTATAAACATATTATAAAAAGTCAAACAAGGGTATAAATGACTTTAACCCATAGTCTATAAAATATTTAGAATTTTTTTAAATACATTTTTAAGAAACATGGATGTGGATGATAAAGAGGTTCCAGTAGATACTTACGTAAAAACAACCTCGGATAATAAAGAGATTGTGAAATTATCCCTTACCTTGTACTTTTCCTTGGTTGAGGGTAGGTTAAACTCCTGTATAATGGTGAAATAATTGTTATTAAATTATAAAAGAATAATATACGTTAATATGATATCATATATGATCATTTAACATTGCTTTGTTAATAATATCTTAGTATTATAGTCGTTTTGGGTGTTAACAGATTCATTTTCCTTTATATTCTTTGTTATGTGAGTCATATTTTTTATGGATGGGATGTATCTTATTCATATACATAATTATATCAAGTCTTTAAACATTATTTTTAATCATCAAATAAAAATTAGTCTTGAATGGATATGATGGGGAATGAATCTCATCGCGTTCGTGGAGACGATAATCCGTACGTATGCACGAGCGACAATATCATTCTTTTGATATTAAAATAGTATATAATTGGATGTTATATAATATATATAGAATCATTATAATTTTATATTTATTATTTACATGAACTAAACATCATTATTATACCAATCCAAATAATAATATATTGAATAACAATTATACCACGACGTGGAGACGGTAAGCCGTACATACGCACGTATGGTGACATTTCATTCAAGGGATGGATAGAATAATGAATTTGGATGTACCATATTTATAATAACATCATATTATATAGAAGATACAAGAGTTATTATTTTAAAATGTAAAAAACAAATAAAGTGGAAGTGGAAGAAGAAAGGAACTTGAAAGAGGTGATGAAATATTTACCTCTTCTTCAGGTTCTTCCTTTTGATTTGATCAAAAGGGCTCCTTAAGTTGGCTTTCTGAATAAAGAAAGGACTCTAGGATGAAGGGAGGATATTTTAGAGGATATTTTGGCAGGGTTTGGACGATCCAAATGGTTTTTAAGGTGTGAATTAGAGAGAAGGGGAAGTGGCCTTTTATAAGAGGGGTGAGGGGCACCTTAGGAAAAGCTAGAAATAATATTTTATAATAAAATCATTTTCGGTTTCTAATGGATCCAAAATGAATTATTTAAAGTATAATGTGGGTATGGGTCGAAAACCACTCAACCAATAGGTTTTAGACAGGTTTGGGTCACTATATTAACCTTATCTTTTATATTTAACTCTTAGTTAAATAGTTTGACATTTACCATGTCTCTTTGTATTTTTATATCATATGGTTAATAAACATACTATATACTTCCAAGAGAACCCCAAGTGGTTCATTAATAATACACCTATAATCATATAAGTCTTTTTTCTGAACTCTATATTATTAGGAATAGAATATCATTTAATAATATAATATTTGTTTTAAAAACTCTTTTATGTCAATTTTGACACTATTTGGTATTTTGTTTTTTCTAAATTCATAACAGCATTATCACTTCGAACGAAATTCATATAACCAACCCTAAAATGTCATATTAACCTATAAAATTAGTTTAATTCATAAAAAAGTCTCAAATTACATTTATTTGGATATTTATAATATCAATTATTTTAATATTTCATTAATACGGTAATTACTACATCATCATTGTGTCATAAATAAATTGAATTATTTAATGTCTAAAAATTATAAATAAAATACCATTATGTAGGAAATATTTTTAGATTTCTAATTAATATTTATATTCTAATTTATCTTATATATAACCCTATATTAAAAAAAATTAGTTATTAAACATTGATTTTAACTCTTTTAACTCTTCTTTAAATAAAATAATAATAAATGTCCTAATCTAATCCAAGTGGAACTAAGGGATCATATTTTCTTCCTAAGGTTATTTTTGGTCTAATTAAACTTATCCAATAGAATTAGGACATGTGTTAGGGTAATAATAATATCATTTTTACCCTTAATTACCCTATTTACTTTTAACCGTGGTAAATAAAAGTAAAAAAGTTACTATTCACCAAAAATTATTTTCATCTTATTGAACCACATTTTACTTACTGATATCAACCGTGTCTCTTGGAATTTTGAAATTCAACTCACAAAAGTGGTAAAATTAAGTTTTATATAAATTTGCAAATGCTCCTATGAGGTGGGTAAAAGACGGTAAAAAGTTCAACAAAATTTTTAGATATCTAAAATTATTATAAACTGACTCCAATGAATTACATTGAACTTATATAGGTATTATGTATCTATTTTGACCTAAAATAAATTTAAATAAAATAAATAATTATTTAAATAAAAATTCGGTTTTAAACTATAACTTAGTGTTTTTCACTATTCATCAAAAATTGAAAGTTTTCATAAAAATACCAAAAATTCACCCTGAGATAATTTCGATATTCTGAATCCAAAAATGAAGTCAATTTTGAAAGATAAAATTTATAAAATTTCAAAAAGTGGTTATTACTATTCATAATGGTTATTTTGATTGGTTGTGGTGTGTTAGAACTCGAAGTTGCGTACAACACACGCTATTGTATTATTCAAAGAGAATCATACCGTGGAAGTTTAGGGTGTTACATTCTCCCCTCATTCAAATAATTTTGTCCTCGAAATTTCTAGAATATTTCTACATAAAAAGACTCGGGTGGTTCTTCATCATAAGTTCCTCGGGTTCCCACGTTGCCTCTTCCATATTATGGTTTCTCAATAGAACTTTTACCAAACGAGTCGTCCAGTTTCTCAGCACTTGTTATCTAATATCAAGAACCTTGAAAGGATCTTTGCAATAAGACAGATCGGGTTCCAGTTCTAATTCTTCATAGGTGAGTACATGTGTTGGGTCAGGCATGTATTTTCTCAATAGTGATACATGGAACACATCATGAACTTTGGAGAGACTTGGCGGCATTGCCAAATGGTAAGCTACAGCCCCAATTCATTCTAGAATTTCGAAAGGTCCCATGTACCTCGGACTCAATTTTCCATTCTTACCAAAATGTATAACACCCTTCCATAGAGATACCTTCAAGAAAACATGATCTACTACCTGAAATTCCAAATCCTTCCTTTGGTTATCAGCATAGCTCTTCTGCCTACTTTGAGCTGCTTTGATGTGGTTTTGGATTACCTTCACCTTTTCCATCGTTTCCTCCACTAGTTCTGGGCCTACGAGTTTTCTTTCACCAACATCATCCCAACAGGTTGGTGTGCGACATATTTTTTCGTATAACTCTTCATATGGTGCCATCTGAATACTTGAATGGAAGCTATTGTTATAGGAAAATTCTACCAGAGGTAAATATTGATCCCACATACCTTGAAAGTCAAGTGATCATGATCTCAATATGTCTTCTAAGGTTTTAATAGTCTGTTCTGATTTTCCATAAGTTTGGGGGTGGTAGGCAGTGCTCAAATGAAGTTCAGTATCCAGGGATTTCTGAAGACTTTTCCAGAATCTTGATGTAAAACGTGGATCATGATCAAAAACAATCAATAGGGGTACTCCATGACGTCTCACAACTTCATTAATATATAGTCTTGCTAGACGTTCAAGTGGTAAATCTTCTCTTATAGAAATAAATTGTGATGACTTGGTAAAATGATCAACAATGACTCATATTCCATTGTTCCTTCTCAGAGTCTTTGGTATTACCATGACAAAGTCTATCGTGGTATTATCCCATTTCCACTCAGGTATGGGAAGAGGTTGCAAGACTCCTCCAGGCTGTTGCCTTCCAGCTTTCACTTGTTGACAAACCATACATCTTGACACAAAATCAGCAATCTCCCACTTCATGTTGTCCCACCAAAAATGTTCCTTCAAATCCCTATACATTTTGGTGATCCCATGGTGTATAGAGAAATTGGAGCTATGAGCATCATCCAACAATTCTCTTTTTAGATCAGTTATATCGGGAACACAAAGTCTCTTCCCAAATTTCAAAATCCCATCTTCATATACAAAGTCACTCAATCTCTCATTATTCACAGCTTTAATCTTCTTTTGAAACTCCTCATCATCAGCCTGAGAACTTTTTGTCCTTTCTAGTAAATATGGTTTGGCAACCATTTGAAAAAGTATTGATGATCCACCTTCCATGGTTATTCCCATATCCATCTTTACTAGATCCATGAGAATAGGATCCATTTCAACTCTCATATTGTTCAAAACTCTATGATCTTTTCTGCTCAAAGCATCTTCCACCTTATTTGCCTTCCCCAGGTGGTATTTTATCATGCAATCATAATCCTTGAGTAGTTCAAGCCATCCTCTTTGCCTCATATTGAGTTCTTTCTATGAGAAAATATACTTCAAACTCTTGTGATCAGTATATATCTCACATTTTTCACCATAGAGATAGTGTCTCCATATCTTCAAAGCAAATATTACAGCTCCTAACTCAAGATCATGAGTAGGATAGTTTGGTCATGAATTTTTAGTTGTTTTGATGCATAGGCAATAACCCTATTATTCTGTATAAGGACACAACCAATTCCTTTCTTTAATGCATCACTATAAATAACAAACCCATCATTCCCCGATGGTAGATTCAATATAGGATCATTGACTAATATTCTCTTCAGTTATTCAAAACATTATTCACACTATTTTTTCCAAACAAATTTAACCCCTTTTCGTGTGAGATTTGTTAATGGGTTAGCCAACCGGGAAAAATTCTGAATGAAATGTCAATAATAACCTGTTAAACCAATAAAATTGCGTACCTCATTTATACTTGTCGGTGCTGGCCATTCATGGATTGATCTTGTCTTATAAGGATCAATGGAGATTCCATCCTTATAAATGATATGGCCAAGAAAATAAATCTCTTGAATCCAGAATTCACACTTGCTAAACTTCCCATATAATTCATGTCTTCTAAGAGTCTTCAGGATAATGCGCAAGTGATTTTCATGATCTTCGTAGATTTTGTAGTATACCAAGATATCATCAATAAATACCACTAAAAATTCATCAAGATATTCCTTGAAAACTCTATTCATTAGATCCATGAAGACAGAGGTTGCATTAGTCAATCCAAAAGGCATTATTGTAAACTCGTAATGCCCGTACCTGGTTCGAAATGCTATTTTTGGAATGTCTTCCTTCTTCACACACAACTGATGATATCCAGATAGAAGTTAAATCTTTAAAAATTATTGATCTCCATGAATTTGGTTGCATAAATCATCAATGCGAGTTAGGGGATACTTGTTCTTTATTGTTATAGCATTGATTTCCCTATAGTCAATGCACAACCTCATAGATCCATCCTTCTTCTTAACAAAAAGAACAGGGGATCCCAATGGAGAAACACTAGGGAAAATAAATACCTTATTACTCAATTACTCTAGTTGTATCTTTAGTTCCACTAATTCCATAGTGGACATTCTATAAGGGGTCTTCGATATGGGCCTTGATCCAAGAATTAAATAAATAGAAAACTCAATTTCTCGTTCTAGAGGATGTCCAGGTAAATCCTCTGGAAATAAATCAACATACTCTTGCACAATAGGTACATCCTCTATTTGAACATTCTTTTCCCCACACACAGTTATTTCATTCTCTTCCTCCCCAATAATTGAATTTAGTTGAGCTACTGGGGGTGGATCTATATAAGAATTAGGTGGTGACGATTCTGCTTTAAAGATAAGGTGTTCCTTATCATCATCATCAAAAATAGTAACCTCCTTCTTCTTACAATAAATTTTTGCATCATGGTCCAAAATCCAATCCATACCAAGGATTATATAAAATTCAATCATGGGTATGATGATGAGGTCAGCAGAGAAAGAAAATTTATATACCCTAATGGGAACTAATTCACAAAACTTTGTAGCAATGATACTTCCCTTAGGAGTTTTTACTGACAACTCCCTTGTTAAATCAAATTAGAAATATATAATTTTCTTAGCAAACTGGGAAGATATGAAACAATGCGATGATCCAAAATCAAATAAATCATTGGCTAAACTTGAGGAAACCATTAAATTACCCGCCACCACGTCTTTTGGGGCTTCAACCTCAGCAGTATTAATCACATAAGCTTGGCCTTGAACCCTTGGCCTTTTATGAGGTAAGATTCCCTGACACTTAGGACATTCATTTTCATAATGTACCATCTCCCTACAATTATAGCATTGAACATCGGTAGCATCTTTCTTTCCCTTACAATCACCAGTGAGATGGCCTTTCTTTCCACATTTTTAGCATACTCCTTTTCCTTTTAGATAGGCACCAGGGTGCTTCCTTCCACAATTATCACAGGGTGGAAATTCAATTCTTACCTTCTTCCTTGTTTCCTTATTTCCTTTCCCAGAGTTTTCAGCATATCTCTTCTTCTCTTGCTTTACTTTAAAATCATAAGACTTAGAGAATTCCTTTTCTGTCTTGATAGCACATGAGACAATATCTTCGTATGATGAGAAAGATTGTGATACTAATGATCTATGGAGAAATGGTTTTAACCCATAAAATAAATGATCAATATTACTTCTTGGGTTACGTATATAATCTTCAGCATGCCTCACTAACCTTGTAAAGTTAGCTTCATACTTTGCGACATTCTCATCCTCCTTTTTGCCTCAGACTCCGGAATTGTCTTTCCATATCCGCTCGATGTTCATGAGGAAAGTATTTTTCTAAGAAAATTTTTTTAAACTCCCTCCATTCTATATTTGATACTTCATCATCTTCCTTTGTGTTTTGAATTAATGACCACCATTGATCAGCATCTCCAGTGAGGCGGTAAACTGTCATGACTACTTTTTCCCTTTCACTACTCCCCAAGGTGTGGAATATTTTCTCTAAGGAATTTATCCATTGCTCAGATACTAATGGATTTTTACTCCCATTGAATATTGGTGGTTTTTTCCTCATGAAGCGATCTAACATTGATCCTCCACGCTGCGGATTAGGGTTTTCCATACAAGTAAAGTTATTATTCATAACCTGAGTGAGTTTTCCCAGTATGGTGATTAGCTGATCAGCACCAGTTGCATCACTAGCTCCACTATAATTATCTTGGGATGGAGGGAAATCCCTACATGGAGTGCATGCATTGATATGGTTTCCATTCCTTCCACTAGGCGCCATTTCTAAACAATGGTATAAACTAGATTAGTTTATAAATCGAAATACATAATTCCAAACTTGTAAAACACTTAACACAAATTGAACAGTTTATGGATATAATTCATAATCATAAAAAATGTTTTCTTTGAGAAAGTATATACTCATAAACCCTTCATAATAGTTTGTAAGGAAAATGATAATTATCCTTAAGCATATCCCCCGGGAGTGTCGTAACCAAGAGTGCAGCAAGGCTCGTTGTCGTGCACTAGTTCTCGTTCGAGTCTAGCTCAAAGCGGTGTTTTCTGGTTTTACCTCTAGGTACATCTGTGCCAAAGCCACCTCTACCTGCTCGCATCCAGACAGGGATGTATTGCTTGAAAAACTCACAAAATATCTACAATACCAAAATTATAGGAAGTTCTTCTATACTAATTCTCAAAGTCTATCTTAGGGCTATGTGATCAAATCAGAGTTTATCTAAATCTAGTTTCTAAGGTTTGTACTAAACTTCCTCTTATACCAACTATAACGCCCTGACCCTAGTTACCAAGATTCAGTGAATTATTACGCATCATTGGCATGATCATAAAAGAACAAGTCTCGAAAGACCGATTAGTTTAGTAGTATTGGAAACAATATTAATACATAAGTTCAAATTTACAACTTGAAAAGAAATACAACATGAATTTATTCCATTAGAAATATCCAAGCCTCCTAGATTATGCCTGCAAGTCACTCATAACTAACTTCTTCATATCCTGGGAAAATGAAACATAAGAAAGGGGTGATCTCAAATGCTTAGTAATGGTAAGTAATACAGCGGAAGATAACATAAATATTAAGCATGCTGAATAATTGAAACCACATGCCTTTACCAATAATAAACATGAATACTTTTATGGAAGGAATATGAGATTAGTAAATAATGCCATAACAAAACATAATTATGGGTATTATACTATTCGAATGACCACATGAACCATCAATATTATTTTCATAATGAGGGAATGTATAATGTCGGACATTCTGAAACATTTTGTCAAGGCCTCATCCAAGACGTCTAAAAATGATTAAGGCCTCGGCCAAAACCATATATCAAATTGGGAAAGTCCTTGGCCAATTCCACGTCTAGTTGTCTCATGAGACCTACTGATGCGTCGAGGATCTATAGCGGGCTCCACCCATCACTTACTAAGTCCAATACATTCCTCATATGAAAAGGTGGAAATATAACATAAACATTCGTATTAAAACTGGCATACGAAATGTCAATACTTTAACCATAAACCATGAATGGTATAAAAATAGCACATCCACAGTCAAACATATCACAAAACCTTCAATACAATATGGAAGTTTTGTATCATAATAAATCAACTTTAAATAAACTTACAATCCATCAAAGGATGTTGACATAGATGAAATCAAAACCTTTTTTAGAGAAATATCTCTTTCTATTTTGAAATCATTTAAGAGTCGCATAATTATAAAGAAAACATTTATTTTGAAAATATTATTATAAGATTGTAAGGGAAGTTTCGACGATGTTATAATAGCGGAAAATATCCACACCCACCGTATAAGTTAAAACAAAGACATTCTTACCTTAATTTTGTCGAAAAGGTTATAAAGGACCTAGTTTGGAAAATGACGGAAAGATTCCTTTATAAACATCTTATAAAAAGTAAAAAAGGGTATAAATGACTTTAACCCATAGTCTATAAAATATTAATAATGTTTTTAAATACATTTTTAAGAAACGTGGATGTGGATGATAAAGAGGTCACAGTAGATACTTATGTAAAAACAACCTCGGATAATAAAGAGATTGTGAAATTAACCCTTACCTTGTACTTTTCCTTGGACGAGGGTAAGTTAAACTCATGTATAATGGTGAAATAATTTTTATTAAATTATACAATAATCATATACATTAATATGATATCATATATGATCGTTTAACATTTCTTTGTTAATAATATCTTTGTATTAGCGTCGTTTTGGGTGTTAACGGATTCGTTTTACTTTATATTCTTTGTTATGTGAGTCATATTTGTTATGGATGGGATGTATATTATTCATATCCAGAATTATATCAAGTATTTAAATATTATTTTTAATAATCAAATGAAAATTATTCTTGAATGGATACGATGGGGAATGAATCTCATCGCGTTCGTGGAGACGGTAATTCGTACGTACGCACGAGCGACAATATCATTCTTTTGATATTAAAATAATATATAATTGGATGTTATATCATATATACAGAATAATTATCATTTTATATTTATTATTTACATTAATTACACATCATTATTATACCAATCCAAATAATAATTTATTGAATAACAATTACACCACGATGTGGAGACGGTAAGTCATACGTACGCACGTATAGTGACATGTCATTCAAGGTATGGATAGAATAATGAATTTGGTTGTAACATATTTATAATAACATCACAGTATATAGAATATACTGGAGTTATTATTTTAGAATGGAAACAACAAAGAAAGAGGAAGTGGAAGAAGAAAGGAACTTGAAAGAGGTGATGAAATATTTACCTCTTCTTCGGGTTCTTCCTTTTGATTTGATCAAAAGGGATCCTTAGGTTGGCTTTATGACTAAATTAATGCCTCTAGGATGAATTGAGGATATTTTAGAGGATATTTGGGTAGGGTTTGGATGATCCAAATGGCTTTGAAAGTGTTAATTAAAGAGAAGGGGAAGTGCCCTTTTTTAAGAGGGGTGAGGGGCACCTTAGGAAAAGCTAGAAATATTATTTTATAATAAAATAATTTTATGTTTCTAATGGCTCCAAAATGAATTATTTAAAGGATAATGTGGGAATGGGTTGGAAACCACTCAACCAATAGGTTTCAGACAGGTTTGGGTCACAATATTAACCTTATCTTTTAGATTTAACTCTTAGTTAAATAGTTTGACATTTACCATGTCTCTTTGTATTTTTATATCATATGGTTAATCAACTTTTTATATACTTCCAAGAGAACCCAAAGTGGTTCATTAATGATACACCTATCATCATATAAGTATTTTGTAAGAACCTTAGATTTTTAAGAATAGAATATCAATTAATAATATAATATTTGTTTTAAAAACTCTTTTATGTCAATTTTGACACTATTTGGTATTTTGTTTTTTCTAAATTCATAACAACATCATTAGTTCGAAAAAAATTGATATAACCAACCCTAACCTGTCATATTAACCTAGAAAATTATTGTAATTCATAAAAATTCTCAAATTAAATTTATTTGGATATTTATAATATTAATTATTTTAATATTTCATTAATACGATAATTATTGCATCATCATTGTGTCATAAATAAATATAATTATTTAATGTCTAAAAATTATAAATAAAATACCATTACATAGTAAATATTTTTATATTTATAATGAATATTTATAGTCTAATTTATCTTATGTATAACTCTATATTAAAAATGTTTTAGTTATTAAACTTTGATTTTAACTCTTTTAACTCTTCTTTAAATAAAATAATAATAAATGTCCTAATCTAATACAAGTGGACCTAAAGGATCATATTTTATTCCTAAAGTTATTTTTGGTTGAATTAAACTTATCCAATATAATTAGGACATGTGTTAGGGTAATAATAATATCATTTTTACCCTTAATTACCCTATTTACTTTTAACCGTGGTAAATAAAAGTAAAAAAAGTTACTATTCACCAAAAATTATTTTCATCTTATTGAACCACATTTTAATTACTGATATCAATCATGTCTCTCGGATTTTTGAAATTCAACTCACAGAAGCGGTAAAATTATGTTTTATGTAAATTTGCAAATGCTCCTAGGAGGTGGGTAAAAGACGGTAAAAAGTTCGATAAAATTTTTATATATCTAAAATTATTATAAACTGACTCCAATGAATTAAATTGAACTTATATAGGTATTATGAATCTATTTTCACCTAAAATAAATAATTATTTAAATAAAAATTTGGTTTTAAACTATAACTCAGTGTTTTTCACTATTCATCAAAAATTGAAAGTTTTCAAAAAATGCCAAAAATTCACCCTAAGCTAATTTCAATATTCCGAATCCAAAAATGAAGTCCATTTTGAAAGATAAAATTTCAAAAAGTGGGTATTACTATTCATAACGGCTAGTTTGATTGGTTGTGGTGTGTTAGAACTCGAAGTTGCGTACAACACACGCTATTGTATTATTCAAAGAGAAGCATACCGTGGAAGCATGGGGTGTTACAATATTATTATGTTATGATTTCATAGCATATTCTCTTGATTTTCTTATGATTCATGTCTTATTAGCTACCATTATTTATGCCATGACTCATGTTTGTGATCTTAGATATGTATGGTATGATCTTCTAATGTTATGGTCATGTTCACATACACTTTTGTTCATGGTTATACTTATTTATCTCCCTTGTTTACCCTTACTAAAAATTTGTGGTCACCATTTTCTTATGTTTTCATTTCCCTATTTTATAAAGAAAGGTTTCAACTAGGGGTACTACAGAGGGGATATTTTTTGGAAACATTAAAGATATTTTACTATACTAGAAGTTTTCTTTCCATGTTTCCAAATGCACTAAACTAATATGGCCTTTGGGAATGTGTTTTTGTATGCAACAAAAATGATGTAATATCCATGTATGAAAATACTTGGTTTCTATATGATAAACATGACTTTATCAGATGTCTCCTACATAAGGATTGATCCCAATAATGAGTTTTCACCTACCTTAGTCCAATATAGTGGCGACCGATATGTTCAACTGTAAAGAACCTCAAATAGATCCATTCGTATTAAGGATTGATAACTATTGTTATATGAAAACATGACCATCCCTGAATTATTATCCCAGGATCCTTCAAAATCTATCTCACAGGCCTAGAGAAAGTATTCAAATATCTGATTCAATCACTCCATATGACCATCCATTTAAGGATGGTATGTCATACTCACCTTGACATGTGACCCTATTTCCTTTTGAAGGACTTATGAGAACCATGAGGTAAGACTGGTGTCTCTAACTGAAATGATAGCTAAAGATAGACCATATAATCCCATTATCTCTTAGATAAACAACCATCATAATGAATCTGCTATGGTTTAACCCTAGTCGTAATAAAATGATTTGATTTGGTCAGACTATCAATAACTAACCAAATCATGTTCTTACCCTAAGGTTTATGAGGTAATCTAATATTGATGACCATGGAAACTTCATCCCAATTTTAGGTAGGAATGGGTAGGGTATGAAGAAAAATATAGGGCCTGTCATTCCTTGCTTTAACCTGCTGACATGTATAACATCTGGATACAATGTTATCTATATCTCGCCTCATTGCTAGCTACCGAACTGACAACACGCATCATAAAACATCTTGGTGGTCCTAAAATGGATGGACCACTAAGATGGGTGTCTATCCTGCATCACTACCATCTGCAAAAAAAATCCACCATGAAGAAACCCTTGAAATAGAGAACATTATCTGACGAAAATGATCAGTCACAAGGTGCCTCCCCACCATTTATGAATTCCATATAATGATGTCACATATCATCACTTAGATTATCTTAAAAAAGTAACTCCCTAAGGGAAGGTTTTAGATGAAAATTGTCCAAGAACACCCCTCCACTATGCTCTTTGGTCTCTAGATGCTTCTAAGAAAACATTGCTATCAAATTCCACTCATCACTGGACTATTTCAACACTTGTAGTGACACTTTCCTGCTTAAGGAATCTTCTAGCACATTACCTTTACCTAAGATGTAGATGATATAAAAATCAAACCCCTAATGGTATAGGATCCAGTGACATTTCCATATATTCATATATTTATGGGAGAATATATTGGTCAAGATCTTATAATCAAAATTTACAACAAACCTATCCCTAAAAAGATAATGATGCAACATCTTCATGGAATGAATCATAGCTGCTAATTCCAATTCATGGTTTTGGTATCTCTTTTCATCCGGTTAGAGTTGGAGAGGTCCATACACCACCATATGTTCCTCCTACATCAGCACACAACCAAGATCCAAACCCGAGGCATCACAGTAGACCACATATCCCTTTCTAGATTCTGACAAGATCAAAATAGTGGTCATGGTCAACCAGATCTTAAGATAATCAAAAGACTTATGGAGCTCTGGGATCCATTCGAAATTTACCCCATTCCATGTAAGAACCATCTTGGGTGAAGTAATCTGAGGTAAATATCTAACAAACTACCTATAATATCCCTCTAGGAAAAAAAACTCTTAATCTTGAAAATGTTCTTCATCTGCTCCAATGAAATCATAGAGCTGATCTTCTCAAGGTCCATCGAATCCCCACATTCTGAGATCACATAACCCAAAAACATCACCTCTCATATCCAGAAGGTACACATGGAGATATTTTCATAGATATGATGATATCAAAGGGTCCCTTGCACAGTCCTCAATTGTCATTCATCCTCCTATTTGGTACTGAAGTAGACCAAGATGTCATCCACAAACACAATGATGAAAGAGTAGTGGTATTGGTGGAAAACTAGTTCATAATTTCTATAAAGACCTCTATAGCATTCATCAACCCAAAAAATAATGACCATATACTCAAAGTGGTCATTCCTATTTCAGAATACTATTTTTAGAACACCCACCACTCGGACTCCAACATAGTGATGCCCATAATGCTAATAAATCTTTGAAAACCAATTAAACCCCTTATGTTGATCAAAGAGGTAATCAATACAAGTAAATTGGTATTTTATTTATTATCACCTTATTCATATTTCATTAATTGATGCATAACCAGAGAGATCCATCACCCCTTTTTCCTAAATAGAATTGGGTTGGCCAAAGATGAGATGCACGGCTGAATGAATCCTTTAGATGCTAAACCATCCAGCTATATATTTAATTACCTCAAATTGATGGGGTACATATGGTAGGAGGTAAGAGATATTTTTTATTTCCCATGTGCTAAATCAATTTTTAACTTTACATCCTTCCCAAGAGGCAAACCTAATAGATCATCTAGAATCATCCATGGGAACTCATCCACCACGTGAGGTAATCCACCTTCAATACCTATATCATCATCCTCTAACATGAGAAATGACATCTAGAAAGGAATACTACCCAAAAGTAGAAGTGGAGGTCCCACACATCCTAATTGAGGTTCCCATTTAGCCTGGGAAACATGGGTACATCCAGCAGGTGCCACAAAACTCCCTCATCATCGATAACAATCAATGAGAACCTAGAAACACACCATTCAATATATATTGAGGATCATGTCGAAGTGGTCCATTTTAAAAACATGAAAATAAAATTCCATATATACACTTTATAGAGTGAGTTCATAAGAGGGACACTTGAAACCCTACTCTTTCTTATTACCAAGTAGCACCACAATACCTATCGCATACGACTTGAGCTTAGTTAAAATTTTCAAAAAATTAACAAGTGGGGAAGAAATAAAAGAAATAGAGTCACATTTATCACCCAAGTAAATAATTATTGATAAGTTAATAATAACCATACATAGAAATTTCATGTTCCCTACATCAGATTCTTCTAGTTCCTAATTCAGAAAATGAAGGTGTCTCGTCTCTGGCCAAACTAGAGGGAGACCACTGAACTATGACTCTTCCCTAATAATACTCTATATAGAATAAGATATACCCTACCATTATGAACACCAAATTGGGAACCCGCCATCCTGGATGTCTCTAATTGGGCTGGCATCACTATGGAGGTTGAAATAGATGAACCACCCTGGTATGGGTGTGTGGCTCTAAATACCCACTGCATGTTCACCATATATCCACACTGATAGAATAGTTTGGGTCAAGATGTACATGCTAACCACACATGACAAGGTTTCCCACACTGATAGAACATGAATGATCTAGCATCTAGATCCATAGAATAATATCGTCATGAATGATGTTCAGAACCATCATGTCCCCACTTCTTCTACTTTCTCACTTACTCATATTCTCAGAAGAACTACCACTGCCTTGTCCCACTGCTGAAACTGCCCCAAAAAATACATAAATCCCAATATGATCAATCTCCATCATAAAATCATGATCATACACCTAATAATACATATTCATTTTAAATAGGAAGACATGAGATCAGATATCTGGTCGTAACCCCATTTCAAATCATTGAACTATCAGTTTCTTATTGGAAACTACCTCAGGAATCAACTGAACCAAATCAATAAAATGGTTGGAATACTCCAACATAGTTTGATCCCCCTTATGTATATCTAGAAGCTCCTGGGTCTTGGAAAATACCAAGTTCTTAGTACAATACTACTCATTGAAAATGAATATATAGTCTTTCCAACCCATTTACTCATGCTTCCAAAGCATTACCACTGAGTATCATCACCTTAGACTGGGAACTTCCAATAAGAATGAATAAAAAATTACATTTACTACCTCAGGAGTATCAAGGAACCTGAATATCCTTTCAATCTTTCTAAGAAAATCCTATTCTTTTGGGGCATCTGTGCCACACTAGAAGGTTGAAGGCTTGTTCTTGAGGAACTTCTAAGCCATGTCCTTTCTAAGACCTGGTTCAGCTTCCCTAACCTAGGAATCACTATATCTATCTCTCGTATACAAAGGATGGAAAACATGAACCATATATTCCACTTGTATCTGATCAACTAGTGAGGGATAACTCCCTCTTTCCTCATATTATAGTTGCAAAGGAAGTATTTGGGGATGTATCTTACTACATCAAGCAACAATGATAAGTGAAAACCCATAAATACACCATTTTGAAAAATTTTAGTAACCACGAAAAATTACAAAAGCTTTCAAAATAAAAACAAATCCACATCCATCACATTATCAATCCAAACCAATTCACCCCCACCTGGTGTCCATGCAGTGTATACAAACTATATATCTCACCCCAATGAGATGCCAAACCAAATCCCAACATCCCATAGTGACTCAAGGACTGAAATGAGGTATGCTGGCTAGAAAACCCACTAAAAATAAAAATATCAAGCCCTAACAGTCGAATCTCGTGTATATCCTATCATCCATAAATATAATGACCCATAGAAAGGTAGAAAACCGAAACCTTCTCTGATACCATTTTTTCATGAACCGGCTAGTGGTCCATCTGACCCAACACATGACCCGACATGTGGCATGTTTCGAAGGGAGTTCTGGATCCCCACGGGTTGGAAACTAGTGACTGGGTATCAACATTACACTTTTAGAATGATTTCACCAATGATAAATAACGATAAACAATTATCATGTATAAATCATCACACCAAGATCAATAATCAAAACCAAATGAATTAAATTAATTATAGGTAAAAAAATTACAACTTTAACCAAAAACCAATGTAATAAAATGGGTAGGTGACCAATTATAAATCCAAATCTCCATGAAATGAGAAGGTCAGAAAACTCATTTCATCTCCACCAACACCTGTAAAAGTGGGACACTAGAAACTAGATCTTCTATCACCACCGTGGAATATCTTTCCATTACTTGGGTCAAACATTAAAAGTTCTACATAAACCCAAGGGTGTATGTAGGGTGTGAGAAAAATACTAGCAAGATATCACCCAAATATATTCCATATGATAAAATTATAAGAAAAATAAAAATTCATGTTTAATGAAAAATTTTGGGAACACATTTAATAAAACATTTTAAGAAATACAGTTTTAGGGGAAAGAAACGTAAGGGAATCATTTTAACGAATAAAATTGAGGTAAAAATTATTTGAAAATAAAATTAAAGGTAATTATATTATATACTAATGGTAAGAAAAATATTATAAGTGCACCATGTGTAATCCCTAAAGGTACTAGCAGAAGAGGGACCCTAGGAACCTCTTATTTTGGTGATATGATATATCAACCATAACCCACAACGCCCTCATGCATGAAACACTAGAGAGGAATCCACCCAAAGTTCTAGTGGTATCCAATCATCATCATAGTTTAGTTATTGTTATAGTGTTAATCCTATTGGAAGGAACTGTGCCTCATCCATGCTGATCTGACTAGCCTACTAGCTCTAGTACACCCATCAAGTCACCTAGGATTCTATTTATGCTCAATTTCAATTCTCATATCACATTGGACACCTATTTAACATACACACACCAAAAAAGATGAATATTCGTGAATAACCACCATTTTCTTTAAGAAAATTATTATTCGGATCCATACACACACCAAATCAATTTAAAAACATGCTTTTCCCCACTTAAACAATTCATAGAAAACTTTTAGAAACACATCAAAGAAATAACACATGGAAACCATCCAAATGAAATTGTAAAATAATATTTCAGCCTATAAACACCACAAAAACTTTTCAAAACACATTTCATACCACTCACACAATTCAGTGAACACATTCAATAAGAACATCAATCATACTAAAATACTTCAATAATGATAAATCATGAAATCGCCTTCCTCAAACTTGTAAACAAATGGAATCCAATGGAAAACCACAATCGAATGAAAAGGGGAACCTATAAATAAAAAATCATACCACAACCATTAAGATAAAACCCAAGAAAAAAAGGTTCAACCCATTTTAGGGAAACCAACCTATTGGAAAAAGAAGAACATAAGGAAAGAGGAAGGATGAACTAAGAAGAAGGAAGAAACAAAGAGAGGAGAGGCTTGATTGATGTTTCATGAAGGATCCATACCAAATACACCCAGGGTTTCAAGACCAAAGGAAAATAATGGGACATAGAGGTCAGGTCTGTCTTGAGAAAGGGAAAGCAAGGGAACCTTGCCACTGGGAATTTCCCAGTTCACAAGGGAGGGAATAAGGATAGACCCTGCAAAGATTACTCAAATATCTTAAAGAAAATTGTCACTAGATCTTTAGGGAGGAAAAATAAAAATGGGACAGAGGAAAAAATGATGAAACCAACAAGTGATCAAAGTGATAGGTAGTTGTCTGGTGAGTTGGGTGAGAAAGGTATATGTAAGGGAATAAATCCCTATGATGGAAAATTCACAATGTTGAACAATCAAATAAAGGAATGAGTCTTAACCAGGATTGAGTAAAAGATGGAAGAGAATAATTGGAAACATTTTCAGCTTGTAATATACTCTAATGAGGAACTACTAGATGAATAAATTTATACTAATTCTTCACAGGAGGTTTTCAATGGAATATACCAGAGTTTGATCATAGTTAGAACTAATGCTAAGCAATTGGAGTGGATCAAAAAATAGGAAAAAAAATTAGCATGGGACTTTAATAAATTAAAGATCAATGCAGAAGAATATATCTGGGCTTGGGATAAGTTGGTGGACCATTTTGAATATCTTCTGAGGATTGAACCTAATACACAAGTAACCACTCTTTATTGGGAGTTGTATAGAGGGTTGGATCTAACATTCTTAGTCTGGTTTTTAACAAGATTGTGGGTTCTTTTTTGTGGTTAACACCTATGATTCAGACATGTTTTGTTTCCCACTTTTTCCTCAAAGGTTATTTTGAAATAACAATGTGACTAACAAAATATGGATGTGGAATAAAAAATCCAACCAGAATAGAAAAAAATGGTATATTGTAAGAACATTATTTCATAATTTTAAGTAATTAAAGATAGGGAATGGAATATAAAATTTTTAATTTCCATAAATATGTAGTGGATAATAAAATAATTGATATTTTTCAATGATAGATCATATAATTTCATTATAAGAAATTTAATGATAAACAGTTCTGTTAAAAAGTGAGATCGTAATATATAACCCTTTACCGCTTCGGTAAGTTCTAAATCATAACCCCATGGAAGAAATAACATCAAAAAAATATTAAATACCCTGAATATATATATATATATATGAAATAAATTATCCATGATATATTATATCTACTAGATTAAGGTAAAAAGTAATATATGGCACATGCCTCATAGAAACAAAACATAGAATAGAAATTATTACCTCAAGTAACATCATGATTCATACAGATTCAAAACACGCATATAATAAATACACATTTATTATAAATCTATTCCATAACCATATTCAAAAATATCATAAAATATATATTTTTGTATAAAAAATTATCACCCTTTTGATAACAATTCTTTATTAAAATAAATTTTCTATGTGATGACTATTTCATTTTTCATTCATGATTTGGTTCAGAATTTATCATACATGTAGATTGATCATGGTTCCATAATATCTGGTATGTTAATAATTTAATAAGTATCATATGTAATCATTATATAAATATTAATAAATATTTATATAAATTTGTGATTAAAAATTAATTGTATCACTTCATGGAGATGATAATTCGTACATACACAATAGTGATGTTTCCAATTTTTGATGGTTAGTATAGATGAATATGAATAATAATTCACCATTACAAATTTATTATTATATAATAAATATCATATATATTTATTAAATATATCACTATTAATATCCACTAAAATCATAATTGAAAAACCAATCACATTGCTTCGTGGAGGTGGTAGTCCATATGTATGAACTAATAAAATTATCATTTTATAATGGACGTGAGTGTAAGAAGTTTGATAAGGTAATATAATTCCACAAGTATAATAATGAAATAAATATCATATATAAAAATTAAATATGTCATAATAACCAATAGTGAATTATTCGTGATGTAAAATGAATCATATATCAATGTGGATGTGGTATTCTATACGTATTCTTGAGAAATATATTAATTTAACAGTTGATGTATATAATGTCAAAAATTGTTTCCCCAAAATCATAATAAAATATAATTATATTTATGATACGTTATTCATTATGTTTGGATTGATAAAACATATTTAGATGTTATATAATAGATAACATAGAAAGAGTTCGGTAAGTTGATTATTATAATGTCACATTTTTTTCTATGTTTGACTTTGAAATATTTTTAGGAATATTTATCATGCCAGGCTCAGAGATAGTGTGAGATTCTAAGGCCCGATGTGTCCAGAATTAATTTTTGAAAAATATAAAATATATTAAATATCATTCACATTCATTTTTTCTAAAAAATTGTAATAACCATATATGGTGGCACAGATCAAAAAATATGAGAGCATTGTTGAGCTCAGAATGTGATTTTTATAGTGGGAGTTATATAACCATCATTGGAACAAGGAATTTATGAAAAAGTTATCACATGTGAAAATTGAATAAAATATATTAAATAAATTAATTTATATTTTCTGTTGATACAATGGAAATTATTCTCCATGAAATACATTGTTATGGAAGAAACCCAGGGTCATTTGCATAACCCAACATATTTTGAGGAGTTGTTGGATAAGGATCCATTGGAGAATGACAACTGGATCAAATATCAAAAACAATTGTGTGAAAGAATTTATAGGATATTGTCAAAGACAACAATGCGTCTTTGTTTGTTGTTTGTGATTAATAAAAACCAAGGTAAAATGTTTTCATTGTGTATTAATCCCATTTTTCTTTTCCCGTGATTAACGTGAATCAATCGACTAATGGTTTGATTCATGGATGGTTCTTTTTTTCAAGTATGGGTGAAATTATGGAATTTTGGATGATTTTTTTTATTCATTGAATGTTATAACTCTTCATTCATCACTCCTACGATAATATATCATGTCCCAAATGAAAAAATGCCTATGTAAATTCCTCACATTTTTGTTTTATAATTTTATATCCCACTTTTAAATTCATTCAACATTAGTATTTATTTATACCTTTGATTTTCTTTTTCTTTAAAAGGGAATTCCCTAGTGTGGCCTTTTCGAACCCTCCACACAGAGAAACCCCCCTCCCCCATGAAGGGGTAGCACCCGAAGGTAGCTACCTAGCTGGGGAAGGAGTCGTTGTCAACCGAGATGGTAGAGCATCCCAGAGGGTGACGTCCCAACAGCGATGGTTTGTCACAGCGAACTGTCAATAGTTGGGTCGTGCCTCATTTTTCCCACCCCAGATGAGTTCGGGAGACCCAGCAAGGCGGGTGGATCATGAGGGAGAGGCTTGCCCTGAAAGCAAACTCCCAGGATTCGAACCCTGAACCTCCCAAAAAACAACCTATTTCGGCTACTCACCTTCACCACTACACCACCACTGAAGTGGAAAAAGTACACTGGATTTTCAGGCCCAAGGGGTTACATGGTATAGGTGGGTCGTCACCCACCACCAAGGGCCTTTATGTACTCCCCCAGCCACAGGCCCGGGTGTAACGACACTCGAGCTTTCAGGCCAGTTCCACATGGGGTAGAGGGTCCCACGAGAGGAGATAATGGCATATAGTGCATGTTTCCTTGTGAGGACTCGAACCCAGAACCTCGGGATCAGGACACCACCGCTTCTCACCAACTCACCCATGCCCTGTGGGCAAAAGTACACTAGGTTTTCAAGCCCAAGGGGTTACACGGTATAGGTGGGATGTCACCCACCACTGAGTGCCTTTATGTACTCCCCCATCCACAGGCCCAGGTGTAACGACACCCGATCTTTCAGGCCATTTCCACACGGGTAGAGGGTCCCACGAGAGGAGATAGTGGCATATAGTGTGTGTTGCCTTGCAAGGACTCTAACCTGGAACCTTGGGGTCAGGACACCACCGCCGATCACCAACTCACCCATTCCCCATGGGCTATTTATACATTTTATATAAAGAATATCCAATGAATAATCGTTTCATGTTAGATCATTGGTTCAAAATTTCATTACCATGAGTCAGGTATGGAGATTCGATGATATGGTTGGTGTATATGGATACAGAATTTGATCCATCGATGAATCAGTGGTGTTCTTTCTAGTTTTGTTTTCTGGTACTAGCGAGGTGGGATGGTGGATGTTTCCCAAGCATTGGGTATGGATTGAACAACATGAATCTGGCCATTAGAGGTGAGGAGGTTTGGTCAACCCTAGATCTACGGCATGAAGCTCAATTCTCGATGGATTTGGTGGGTGATGAGGCTCGATTGAAGATGTGTGATGTTATTTTGTGGGTTCTATGAAAAACCCAACTACTCTGCATGTGGTATCATGAACACACACCATGTATTTAATTTTCTTATGGCGCTATGATTTCAACGGGGAGAAAAGTGTCAAACTTCGTTTGACATGTATCACACTCCATGTGTATCTTAACCAACCAGCATGGCGTGTTTAGGGAGTACATGCCCAGTAAGTTGGTTTCCCATACACACCATGTGAACCAGGACACAGGTCATGTAAAACTTGATGGGAAGATCGGCATGTATATGGAGTATATGCATGGGAGATCAAGTTACCCCACATGCCCTGTGTAGTGGTCTACACACTACGTACATAGGAAAGTACATGGGTACAGACAGGCTACATGTTGAGTTACATCTCAGACACATACACACTCTATACTTTAGTTACATCCCATGTATTCAAAAAAAGTACATACCGTGTATGTGTGAGACATGATAAATTATAGACATAGTGAGACATGCCCTGTACCCCCAGGGAAATGTCATTTACTCCTTAGAGGACATGTTGTTTTCCTCCTTCTTCTCAACTTAGCTTCATTGTGAGATTGTGTGACCTACTTTGGAATAGTATTGGTTGTGTTTGTTCTATTGGTACTTTCTTATGAGGGTTAAATACAGCATCACATTCCCATCATAGAGGGTGATCCCACTACATCTTCATGCATCTAGTGTAGTGTGGTCGAGTTCTATTATTTTGTAATGAGTTACCTCAATCCGCTTCAAAATATATCTCAACAGCCCCTCTAAGAGGATCAAAGTGATCCTCATGTCATTTTTGTAACCTTAGATGGGGTTGTTAGAATAGGCATGACCAATATATATATATGGGTTCCAATTTCCTATCTAGTAGTATGTCTTCAGTAGGGTTTGGTGTCTCTCTAGTGAGCCATGAACATTTGTCACCAATCTATGATTCAAGATATGAACCTTCTGATAGGGTATTAGTCTGATATAGTTTGTATCTTTGATGACCCCTCTCGGTTTTCCTTAATGATTCTCCTTGGATATACCTAATTATTGTGAACTCTGGGATGAGTGTTTTCAGTATCAGTATAGATTGGGAATTAGTTACCCCTGTATGAGCATTATCATCGAGCCTTGTAGTGGAACTATGTATGGAAGTAGTGGAGGCCTTTGAAACTCAAAATCATTTATAAGTATATATGGATGTTTATATGTATCTCTCACATTATGATTGACATATCATGGGATGAGATAATTACACTTGATTCTTTTTTTCTGGTTGTTTTGGGGTTTTCTACTGGGTATTGTTATACCAATCGCTGCATGGTCTCTTCCCACATATGTCATGTCTTATGAATACAATGGACCTTTTTATGATGTCTTTGGTGGAATAGGAGTAGGTGGATCTAGATTGAAATAGTTTTTTATACCAATGTTGCTTTTTACATCAGTCCCTTCCTTATGAGTGTGTCGAACATTACATTCTATTTTGTATTAGGCTTGTATTTGACACCTTTGTTGCTTTCCAGTACAATTTGTTAGACTTTGGCTGTTTGATTAAAGATGCATGCATTCACTTTTTCAGTTTTTTTACTTTCTAGAATCTATGGGTTTTGAGATGGGTGTGTTCGTGCTTGTACATAAGGCTAATGACACCCATGAGTGTGATATAAATTCTTGTCACTAAACTCCAGCCCCAGGCTGATTAGAGGTGGGATTGGGTGAGTTGTGTATCAAGCCCCATTGGGTTTGGTTGTTACATAATGGTATCAAAGCATAACCTAGCCTAAAGTGATACATAAATGCATGGGTTTTAGATTGCATTTTGGAGTTTCTTTTGACTAGCTATGAGGTTTTAGTTTTAGAACTATGGAAATAGTATTAAAATATTTTGAGTATGGCTATCAGGATAGGGTGTCCAGTGTTGGTGCAAAGGCCAACATATCCATTCACCAGGACCTTGGTGACCTACTTAATGACTTGATATATATATAGATGTTGTAGGAAGGTAAAACATTGGTACATGCATCATAAAGGAATGGGTTGTGATTTCAAAGTCCTTTTTGAGTCATCTCTCCATATATAATCATTGATCGTGGTATATCTTTTATTCTTTCAGGATGTATTCATGATGAAAACCACCAAGGTTTCCACATCAGGTTAGAGAGTTTGACCGAATGAGTGATGATTTATCCATTGCAGGTTCCTATTCACGAGGAAGGTTTTCTTTAGGGTGGATATTTGGTAGAGATTCCACCAATTGGGAAGCGCGTAGATACACATCTAGTGGTTCAGGTGGATGCATCCTGTCATACTGATCCATGGAAGGCTATGTTGGTGCTGGAAGATGATGCATAGGGTTTAGGTATGTATCGTGATCTTTCAAGGAAGGGATCTCCTAGGATGCAGGGTCATCAAGGCCTATTGATAGTAGGAGTGCACCAGAAGTCATGAAACAATAGTTTTTTTCAGAGATGTTCAGTGAAGATTAGTTCTCATAGGCAGATACGCGGCTTTTCCTGTTACAAGAGGGGAAATCTGCTACGATATTTTCCTAACCATCCTACTAAATTAAGAGATATGGTCGATGAACCACCTAGGAAGAGGAAGAAGTTGGATCAAGCAGGTTTTTTTGTGGTGGAAAATGTGATTGAGGAGCTGGTGGTTGAATTCTTGGACTATGGTTGGCACTGGAGGTTCCTTTCCTAGAGTCGCTCGGAGTGTTTTGAGTACAGTTTGTGTCCCCTCTACTCTTGTTGTAGTACTCTTAGACATAGTTAAGAGCCACTATTTTTCATATTTTTCTCAAAAAAAATCATGGAAACAAGGGCATCAATGGAGCCCTGTGTGGGTGATGTTTGGCAGGACATTGGACATGCTAGGAGGATTGAAAATCCCCCCACTGAGATGTGTTCTTGAGACATGATCCAAAACCATGAAGGAGAGTCAGTGACCCAAAAGACGATAGTGTCAAGGTGTGGTGGATGAGTTTCTTTGAATTGTGTGTATGAGGTTTCTTGATGTGATGAGGTGTCAGATCAGAACATGGTTGTGGGAAACATGTGGGATATGGAAAGGATTAGTTTAAAAAAGTAGAAGCTTGTAGAGTCTTGGAGTGTGGTTCAATGTATGATGTGTGTCTTCACATCCCTTATTTCAGTTTGCATGGAGAGTTATAATTTACTTTCCCCGTAGTGAATCCCATATTTAAGACCTAGTGATATGAACCAATTGTCGTTGAAATCGAGTCAATGTTTAAAATTTATAACTCCTACTAATTACAATGTATAACGGTTTGTAGGGTCAAACCCATAGGAAAGGATGGTGACCAATTTTCTTTTAAAACTTTTTCAAAACACCCCACTGTTGTCAGTAGTGGGGTAAAAAAATTTTACTGTTTTACCTTTTATATTTTTTTATGTTTTTATAAGGCATTAAAGTAACACCACTTTTTTATATTTTTGTTCTAAACTATGATGAAACATAAAGTAGTTTAAAAATAATAAGCAACGGGAAAATAAAATGTTGATAGATGAACAACCAGGATGATAAGCCTGGGGAAAACTATCCAACTTGTTTTGAAAGGATTCCTAATCACTTATATGTTGTTACAACGTACCACTGAAAAAGGAATGATTTATTTCCCTCACTAGGAGATAAGTCACTCTGATTGATCAATATTGGAGTTCCTCACTCCAAGAAAGTTCAACTGCAAGATTAATATTTGAAAATTACAACAGAAGAAACTCGTCGCATGTTCTGAAGTTTTTTGAATTAAAAGCTTTCGAAATCATATCCACGATTAGACTAACCGAATGATTATGGAATTTGAAATTAAGTAAAAGTGATACAAAGAAATTGAATGAATTCAGAATTGATCTCCCCAATCAACTCTAAATACATTAAAATGAAAATGTGAAAAGGAAGATAAAATGATAACCAGTAGAACTAGAAATTCCCTAAACTCTAAGTATTTAGCTAACTATCATTTTCAAAACAGCAATTGAAAACATCCTAGAAAAGAGTACAAGAGTTAAAACTGGAGGGAGGAAGAACTCCCCAAATGATGCTCCGCTCTCGGGCTCCTTTGACTCCAGGACTTGCTACTCTCCAAGTCTCCCGGAACCGCTCTCTCTTCAGTAGTGAAAAATGAATGAGTGAATGAATGATGTCCTCTTGTCTGCTTTTACTATGCACTTTTTAAATTTGATTTCATCTGTTGCTTTGTAACCAACAACCTCCATCGACTTAGTATGGTTCTTCTTTGCTTGACCGCACACGTACACTTTTTAGTGCAACACACATCGTACTATATTTTCTCTTGTAACTAACTCCCCATGAGTTAGTTGAATGTATCTGGATGGGCTTTTAGGTTCCTGTATGAATTTGCAAACAAAACAGAGCACAAGTAAAATAATTAATTAACGTAATTGAAAATATTTAATAAATATAAAGTTATTTAACTAATTATAAATAGATTGGAGCAATTATTTATTTATAATTATTTATAACAAAAATATCTGTTATTATTATCTACTAACTATTTAATTATTTTTATTTAATGTAAGACTTTGGTTTATTATTATTAATTATTATTATCATTAATATTTTAATAAGTTATAAAAATATTATAAATTTAAGATTTAAAAGTCATTATTTAATCAAGTTAAAAATTTATTTTGTTAAATTTTATTATTAAATATAATTTGAATTAATAGATTTAATAGATTTAATAAGTTTATTATTATTATTATTAAAGTATTTAACATATTAATTTGATTTAATTAAACAAATTTTATTTATAAATTATTATGAAGTATTTTAGTTTTATATTTTATTAAATTATTATTTATTATTATTGTAATATCTTTATTATATTTTCATATTAGATTACTATTAATTGAATTAATATTTGTTTTTATTTATTTTTATTATAATTGTAATTTGTTTTAATTTGCATCGTTAAATTATAATTGCTATATTTATTAAAGTATTTATTTTAATTTATTTACTTTAATTTTATTTATAAGTTATTATAAAATTTTCAGTTTGATAACTTCTATTTAATTAGTTAGTTTTTATATATATTCTTAGTTTTGTATTTTAGTTTACTAGTTTTTTTTTTATTCTTTAATCCCCCCCATCCCCCCACCCCACACTTTCTTCCACGCTGCGCAAAGGAGGGATAATTTCTCTGGTTCTTCCTTCGGCAAGCCCTTAACAGCGGCGGGTTGGTCCTCCAGCGGCACGGCTTCAGATCTGCTGCAGCGACACTAACAGTGGCTACCAGATGGGTGCGGCGCAGCGTCGAGTTCAACACAGCAGGTGGCTTCCCGATTCGCAGCGACGGTTAAGGGTTGAATGAGTCTGCTTGGGTTAACCTCTGGAAGGAACAGGGTTTTAAGATCTGAAATGAAAAAGTTGAAATTGTTCTTCTGATGTTAAATTACTGATCCGATTTATTGAATTGATGGTGAATTTGTGGTTTGAATTGGACGATTGTGTGTTTCAACGGTGGCGCGAGAGTTGATGGGTGGAAGATGACAGGATGAAGGAGGCGCGGTGATGGTGGGGAGATCGGTGTATAAAGGAAGGGACGTCAGTCATCGACAGAGGAAAAGGGACGCGTCGGTGAGTGGTGGTGAGACCGACTCCGATAGAATAAGGGAGTGTCGTCGGTGAGAGGATGAGAAAGCAACGACGGTGAGGCCGACGCTGGAGGAGTGTCGGTAGAAGCGTGAGTAGGTTTCGGTGACACCGACGCTGGGTGCATCGGTAGCAAGATGCTACCGATGAGACAAAAAATAAAAAGCATAATTAAACTTATAATTAAAACATCAGTTAATTAAATTGTTTAATTAATTAACTAATTAAAAACATGAACTAAAATTATTTGAACTGAAATAATGAAAAATAAAATGAAACTTGATTAACACTTAATTAGATTAAAATAATTAGTTGATTAAATAAACTAATTACATAAAACTTGAAACTTGAAACTAAAATTACAAATTAAATAAAGGAAACTAAAACAAAAGAAGTAGGATTATTATTCAAATTGAAATAATACATTCAACTTATAGAATTAAATTATTCTTAAACACATTTAATTAATAAAAATGATTTATATTAAACTAAATTGAAAAGATTAAAATAAAATATTAAAGTTAAAATTTATTAAACAGTGAGTAAGAGGTATTTGCGTCGTCGACTCATTGAGTCGCTGACAGTAGAGAAAGTGCATTACTGGTATCATACATGCTACCGATAGTTGAAGTGGTATGTCGATGACTCAATGAGTCGCCGAAAGTGGTAAAAACAGACTACTGGCAAGACACATAATATTTAACACATTAAAACTTCTAAACTAAACCTGAACATAAAACTTACTAAATTATTAAACAGAATAGTTCAATTAAATTTAAAGGGTATAAATTATTAAATGCCAACAAATCAAATTAAAACAATTAGATGGAAATAATAATTAAATTAAGTTATTTTTTAATTAATCAAGATTAGAAGATGAGATGTTAAAATTAAAGATCGAATTAATTAAATGAAAATAAAATGATTAATTGATTAATAATAAAAAATGTAATATTAATAAACACTCAAGCATATTAAAATAACTAAACTAAATAGTAAATTATATGACTAGAAAATTTAGTAAATATAAATTAATTATTTTAAAGACTAAAAAAACATAATTAATTATAAAAATTGAATAATTAATAAATTTTATTATAGAAATAAAAAAGTGTGAATATTTAGTAAAAAGTGAAAAATTAATAAATTAAATTATTAAAAATCTAATAAAAAGATGTCGAAAAAACTATGTCAAATTAGAGCCACAACAAATTCCCCCACACTTAAACATTGTTTGTCCTCAAACAATCCCATGTTTTATTAACTATGAAAAACATGAGTGTGCTATTAATCAACTCAAAGTGTAACATGTTGAACAGTTTCAAAAAGGAGTACTGAAAATAGTCAATAATATTTTGAAATGTAATGCTCAAATGAAATCTTACCAGTTTCAGGCTCTTACTGGTAATCTAGAAAGCAAAGAGTCATCTACCTTTGAGAATGTCCTACCTCATATATGAAACTACATAATGACTTATTACCATTCAAATCCAAGTTTTATATCCAAGAATGATATCTGGTTAAAAATCAATGGAATTAAAAACATAACAAAAGTAACTTTGTACTTTGACTCTCACCTAAGTTCCAAAAAAATAATTATTTTTTTGAATCACCTTATTGATACAACCTAAATGACTCATATAAACCAATTGTCCCCATATTGATCTGACGTTCATCATTCCCTTCACCTTAATGAACTCATTTTTGACCCTAGATACTTTATTTTATTTTTCTCAAGCTATGTACCATGTGCTAAGCACTCTTCAATTGCACTTATTCAAACTGTACAAAGAGATTTTATTTAACAGAAACACACCCAACATCTAGGGTCTCAAAGATTCACCGTGGGATCCCAAATGCTCATTTTACTCCAGTTTCAAGAGATTTATATATCAACCATTTAAACTGGCTCACTAACACGATTATTTTTTCCAATAAATAAAATGAAAATGAATCCCCTGGGATTAAGTTCAAACATCCAGTTCCAAAAGTTATGACTTTAATTCCACCAGCAAGTATCCTATATCACTCTCAAACATAGTACCTAAACCAAATATTCATAAATTCACTAACAGATTCACTCAGCAATCATTCAACCTCATAAATTTCAAATTCAAGGCAACTTTAAACTGTCAATCATGCATTATCTTTAGGCGAGACTCAATTGAAGTACAATGTACAGTCTAAATTGTGTACATTTTTTGAAAAAAATCAACCATTTTATAGAAAAAAGTTTAAAGAGAAGTGGGGTTTTGATGGGATTTTCATTAAGCATAGTAAAACTTAATCAGGAATTGACCCCCTCCCCCACACATAAAACTCAACTTTGTCCCCAAAGTTGAATTCAGAAGTGGAGGAGACGACAATTAGACAGTGAAAGCTCAAAATAGATTTTCAATTAAGTAGATAGATGTCATGTTAAAGGGACTCATTAAAGTTAAAACAGAATGTGTGTTTTCCACAATAACTAATTTACAACAGGTTCACATGCATTTTCATTTAAGGCAGTGAATCAAATTTAAAAATAAGCTCAAACTGTTGCATGTGTCACATGATTTAACAGTGAAATGGATGTTAGCAAGTTCAGAATTTTGATTCAAAAATATTTTCAATAAAGCAGAAAAAGTTCATGCTATACACCCTACAGACTAAAGAAGATTCAATAAAACATAAGAACTGGCCTGTATGTACCCCCCCAGACTTAAGTTCTAACAGTGAAGAGATTTAATCAATGAAACATAATTTTGAGCAGAGAAGCACATGCATAATTTTTTTACAGCATAGTGACATGTGCATAATATTTTCCTCAAAGTGAGATGCAGTAGATTTTCAATATAACAACAATAAAAAGAGAAATATTTTCCAGAACACTGAATTTTCCAGCAAACCAACACTAGCAGTAGAATTTCTTTCCAAAACTAGCAAAAAAAATTAGTAACATTAACTAACTCACCGAAAATACTACCAATGAGTCACCAACAACACTATATCTGTGGATCAAGTGCATCAGTGAGTCAATGATTCATCGACAATACTACCAATGAGTCACCGACAACACCATATCAGCGGCTCAAGTGCATCGGTGAGTCAATGACTCACCGACAGTAGTAAAATTGCGACTTAATAGTGAAATTTTTATTAAAGTAAAAGGAGCATAAAATATGAGAGCAAACTAAAGAGTAAAGTACTTCCTTGAATCAATGTTTATCATTAATCCTCCAACATGGGAATTCTACTCCTTCAATGACACAGCAGCAACATACTTTGTAACTTTGAAATAAAAACCAGGACAAAGAAGCAACAAGAATTTCACAAAAACAGAGCATGCATCATTTTTATTCAAAACCTAATAAAAAGAAAAGTAAATAAAAATCATTCACCATGAGTTAACTCCCATGAAGAACTGAGTTTAAAGTCTTCAGTTAAACTTTATTCCAAATTAGTTTTCAAGCACAGTGAAGGCAGCCAATCCCTTCATCTATCCTTCGAAATACAGTTTGACTCTCTGCCCATTAACCAGCATGGGTTTATTCTCTTCACTTACTATATCAAAAGCTCCATTATTAAGCACTATAACAATTTTGAAAGGTCCAAACCACTTGGACTTAAGTTTTCCAGGAAATAGTTTTAATCTAGAGTTAAAGAGAAGGACCTTCTATCCAGGTATTAATTCATTGTTTTGGATAATAAAATCAAGAAAGATCTTAGTCCTCACTTTGTATATTCTTGAATTATCATATGACTCTCTCCTTATTTCATCTAACTCACTCAACTCAAGTAGTCTTCTCTCACCATCACTCTTAAAATAAAAAATAAGAGCCTTAACTTCCAAATATGACTTGTGTTGCAACTTCACAGGAAAATGAAAACATTTTCCAAATAACAGCCTATATTAAGACATAACTATTGGGGTCTTAAAATCTATTCTATAGGCCCACAAATCTTTATCCAATTAAAGAGACCAGTCTTTTCTAGAGTGTGAGACAATTTTATTCAGAATTTGTTTCAGTTACCTATTAGAAATTTCCACTTGTCCATTGGACTGTGGATGACAAGGAGTTTCATTTTTATGACCACAACCACACTTTTCCATCAAATCCCCAAACTTGTAGTTTTTAATGTGTGTTCCATTATCAGTGATAAAGGATTTTGGGACTCAAAATCCTGAGAAAATATTCTTTTTGACAAATTTTATGACACTTTTGGCTTGATTGTTGGGAAGTGCCATTGCCCCAACCCACTTAGAAACATAATCTACATCCACAAATATGTACTCATTCCTATGAGATGATGGAAATGGACCCATGAAATCTAAACCCCATACATAAAAAATATCTACTTCTAGAATACCATTTTGGGGTAACTCTTGTTTCCTGCCAACACTTCCTAAACATTGACACTTATCACATCCAACCACATAGCTCCTAGAATCCTTGAAAAGGGTGGGCATAAAAACTAGATTGGAGGACTTTTTGAGATCTCCTTTCACCACCATGGTGACCGCCCCAAGGTGAGGAGTGACAACTCTCTAGAATAAGTAGCATTTCTTCCTCAGGAACACACCTCCTAAGAATACCATCATCACACCTCCTAGACAATAATGGATCACCCCAAAGATAATACTTCAGTTCAGAGATGAATTTTTTTCTTTGGTTATTAGAAAGCTTTTTGGGAAAGAATCCTACTTTCAGGTAAATGGAAAAGTCTAGAAACTATGTGGACTACTTGATTGACATAGTAAGTAACTTATCATCAGGAAAGGAAGAGTTAATCTCCCTTGGATCTTCATAATGAGTGTGAGGAATCCTAGAAAGATGGTCGGAAACTAAGTTTTTAGCTCCCGGTTTATCTCTAATTTCTAAGTCAAATTCCAGTAGTAATAAAACCCATCTAATCATCCTGGGTTTGGTTTCTTTATTGGACATAAAGTACTTCAAGGCAGAATGGTCAATGAAAATAATGAATTTTGTACCTAATAGGTACTGCCTAAACTTCTCAAGAGCGAACACAATAGCTAACAATTCCTTTCAATAGTGCTATAGTTTCTTTGAGCCTCATCTTGTAGTCTATTAGCATAGTATACCATATGAAACTTCTTATCGCTCCTCTATAAAAGGAAAACTCCAACAACCATATCACTAGAATCACACATAAGTTCAAAAGGAAGCTCCCAATTAGGTGCAGTAATAATAGGTGATGTAGTGAATTTTTCCTTAAGCATATTAAAATATTTCGATCAGTTTTGGTCAAAATGGAAGGGTACATCCTTAGCAATCAAAGAACACAAGGGCGTAGTGATTTTGGAAAATTCTTTTATAAACCTCTAGTAGAAACCGACATGCCCCAAGAAACTTATATCGCCTTTGACTTTTTTAGGAGGTGGTAATTTTTGAATGACTTCAATTTAAGCAGTGTCTACCTCCAAACATCTCTTGGACACTTTATGTACTAACAAAATACCCTCAGTGACCATAAATTGGATTTTTAATAGTTAAGAACTAAATTGGTCTTGATACATCTCTCCAAAAATAATTCCAAGTTTCTTAAGCAAGAATCAAATATACAACCCACAATGGAGAAATCATCCATGAACACCTCTATGATCCTATCAATCATATCAGAGAAAATAGCCATCATACACCTTTGAAAGGTAGTTGGGGCTCTACACAACCCAAAGAGAATCCGCTGGTAGGAAAATGTCCCAAAGGGGCATGTTAAGGTAGTCTTCTTTTAATTCTCTAGAGCTACAGGAATCTGGTTGTAACCAGAATACTCATCCAGGAAACATAAGAATTATTTCCCAGCAAGCCTCTCAAGCATTTTATCAAGGAAGGGCATTGGAAAATGGTCCTTCCTAATGGTTTCATTAAGATTCCAATAATCTATATAGACTCTCCATTTGGTGGATTTTATAACTTGAATTTCTTCATTCTTTTCATTTTTAACAATAGTGAAACCTCTCTTCTTAGGGACTACTTGGACCGGACTGGACCAAGTTCTATATAAAATAGGGTAAATTATTCCAGTATCCAACAGTTTAATTAATTCTTCTCTCACCACTTCTTTCATGTTTGGATTCAATTTCTTTGACACTCTATCCTAGGCTTATAGTCTGGTTCCATAGGTATCTTATGCATGTAGAATGAAGGAATAATTCCTTTTATATCAGCTATGGTCCAACCTATGGTAGATTTCATCATTTTTAGAACATTTAACAATATTTATTCTCGGGTTATCTTCCATATTAACAGTAATAATAATAGGTAGTGTGGAATTATCACCCAAGAATGAATATTTAAGATGAGAAGGGGGTGGTTTAAGTTCCAGAATGGGAATGTTTTTACTTGATGGAAGACTCTTGGGGCCTAGGAGGTCCAAGGTCTTCAAAATATTTCTTATAAGGGGATTGAAAATATGACAGGTGTTCAATTTCATGATCATTTTTATAAATGACAATGCTACTGTCCAAATTAGATAGCTCACTATCCAGATTTTCCAGATTTGAATCTAATAGATTTATCAAAGAAAAATCATCAAGTTGACTTAACATCTCTACTTATACTTTATAAAAGTGTTCAGAAATATTGGTGATAATAGATTCACTCTCAAATTCACTCAAGAAGTTCCTAATTTCAGAAAAATATGACACAGCTTCAGTATAAGTAGAAGCTGGATAGTTTTCCAGTTCTGGAAAATTTTCCAGATTGTGAGTTTTAGCAGAATTTTCAATTTATGAGATAAGTAAATCATAATTTTCAACTTCCAAATTTATTTATTCAAAAGAATATTTTTTTCATATTCTTCAAGATTTTCATATGAACTTTCAGCTTCTAAGGACTCTATTTTTGAATAGTTTTCAGGGAATGCTGGTACTTACATATTTTAAAAAAACATTAAACTTTTCTTGTTGTTTTCTAATTTTGAAAATAAGATGACCCTTATATACATCAATTACAGCACCACCAATGGCCAATAAGGGCCTACCCAGAATGATGGGCACCTCTTAGTCACACTCCATGTCTAACACTAAGAAGTCTGCAGGCAGAAAAAGCTTTTGAACCCCAACTAGCAGATCATCTATCATCCCCATAGGGTGAGTGAAAGAACGGTCATCCAACTGAAGTATGACTATGTTGGGTTAAAGGTCACCCAATCTCAACTATTGGAATATTGATTATGGGAGAAGATTGGTACTAGAACCTAAGTCACAAAGGTAGTTAAGCTGATCAAGATTTCTTATGGTATAGGGTATGAAAAAACTACCGGGGTATTTAAGTTTGGGTGGGATTTTCTTTTAGAGAACAACACTGCACTCTTCAGTGATGCTGTAAGTAGAAAATTCTTCAAGTGTTTTTTGGTTTGAAACAATTTTTTTAATAGATTTAAAATGGGATGCGATTTAGATTAAGTCTTTAATAAAAATAATGTTCACATGAAGCTTGGTTAAACCCCAAGGAACTAAAGGAGTTCAGACTTGGTGTTACTTTGAGATTTCAATTTTCAGGGAAAGGGATGGGTGGGAAAAAAATTCAGAACAATATGAATTTCCCTCATTTCTTAAGATTTTTTCTCTTTTCCTTTATTCACTTTACATTTAGAATAATTTTCATCTTGAGTTCCAGGTGAGAAATTCAGATTTTGATCATTTTTAATACTTTTTTGTTGATTTCCAGATTGTGTACAAAACATATTTTTATCTCCAGATTCACACAGTTTTTCATTTTGGGCATTTTCAAAGTCTTTTTCAGATTTAGTTTGAGTATTAAGCACATTTATATTAACTACATCCATGTATTTCTCTCTAGGATTGAGTTCAGTTTCACTAGGTAATCTTCCTTTATCCCTAGATGTAAATTATCTAGCTATTTGGCCCAATTGAGTTTCCATGTTTTGCATTCTTGCATTATTTTTCATTTTATCAGCTTCATATTGGGCTTGATGTTTATTCATTTGAGTTTTAAATATTTATTCTTGTGAATCCATTCTATTTAAAATTAAATCTAGTTTTGAAGATACTTGACCCTCATAGTTTCCTTGATCATTTGAAGACTCACCCCTTTATTGATTTTAAAAATTTTGTCTTGGTTGATTTTGATAATTAGTGGAAGTGGATTGTTTAATCATTCCTTGATCTTTCCATGAAAAAATTGGATGGTTTCCATAACCTTGTTTATAATTATTTGAAAATGGGTCTTCTTTGGAAGGTACCCTAGGACCATAATTGACAAAATTAGAGTTTTCTTATTAGGATGGCATGTAAAAATTAGAGAAAAAGTTTTCAGTGTGACTAAACATCCCACATTGTGAACATTTTTCTCTAAGAGATTGGTTAGTGTTTTGACATCCCAACTGATTAACAGATTGTTTTGAATTCTGGTTCATTAAAGATTGAAGTTGGTTTGTGATTTCAGCAAGTTGAGTTTGAGTATCATTTCCTAAACCAGTGTTTGGGTTTCTATTCACTCCCTTTCTTCTTGAATTTTTATGTTGAGAGTTCAATGAAATATTATTGAAGATTTTTCTTAAATTCTCATCTGTTTTATCATTATAGTTACCCCCAACATCTTGATCAACTAAGTTTTGACCAGAGGAGGACAACCCTTTATAGAAGGTATCTATGAGAAAGTGGGATGGGAGTTGATGATGGGGACACTACCTAAGCAGGTCCTTGAATCTATCCCAAGATTTATGGAAAGCTTCACCACCCTCTTGATAAAAACCAGTGATCTTAGTTCTATGTTCTCCTTTAAGTATTTGGGGATAAAATTTCATTATAAAATAATTGTACACTTGATCCCAATTTTCAAAAATATTTTCATCTAAGCTCAAAAACCAATTTCTATCATTAGATTTTAAGAAAAAAGGGAAAGAATCTAATTCTCAGCTCATTTTTTGTAAGTCCAGAAAGAGGTATTTATTGCACAGTGTTGTAGAAATATATAATAAAGGAAAGAGAGTCCTCATTAGAGATTCCATTAAATGCAGGGAATAGTGAAATATGTGATTGTTTCAGTTCATAATTTTGGGCTCTAGGTGTTAATCTAATTGATGAAGGGTTGCTTGAAACTTGAGGGAGTTGGAACTCTCTTATCCTAGGCATCTCATTCTCTAAGAGTTCTGGATGGTTTTGGAAGTAATTAGGTGGAACCCTAGTATCTAGGTTCTCCATTTTAGTTTTTTTTCTTTCTTAGAGCAGTTAAATGTTTGTCAAATTCCAAGTTCATTAGCTCTAACCTATCAATAGTTGACTTAGTGCTCATGCAATTGACAATAGAAAATTAAAATTTAGTACAAAAAATTGAACAGAATGCAGCAATATAAAAGTAGTAACTCACAAAATAGATATTTTTTTAAACACAATTTTCAACTTTTTCAATTTTTTTTAGATTTTTTATGTGATTTTTTTTAGAAAAGTGGTCTCTCATTCCTTCCCCAGTAACGACGCCAAAAACTTGACCCAACTGTTGTTAAAATCAAGCCAAAGTTTAAAATTTATAACTCTTACTAACTACAATGTATAGCGGTTTGTAGGGTCGAACCCACAGGGAAGGATGGTGACCAATTTTATTTTAAAACTTTTTCAAAACACCCCACTGTTGTCAGCAGTGGGGTAAACTTTCTTTCTTTTTATTGTTTTACCTTTTATATTTTTTTAATCTTTTTGTAAGGTAGTAAAGTAACACCAATTTTTTTATATTTTTGTTCTAAACTATGATGAAATAGAAAGTAGTTTGAAAAAGATAAGCAATAGGAAAATAAAATGCCAATAGATGAACAATCTGGATGATAAGCCCAGGGAAAAACTGTCCTACTGGTTTTGAAAGGATTCCTAATCACTTATATGTTTTTGCAATGGACCACTGAAAAAGGAATGACTTATTTCCCTCACCAGAAGATAAGTCACTCAGATTGATCAATACTAGATTTCACCACTCCAATAAAGTTCAACTGTAAGATTAATATATGAAAATTACAACAAATCAAACTTGCTGCATGTTCTGAAATTTTCTGAATTAAAAGATTCAAAAATTATATCCACTATCAGGCTCACTGAATGATTATGATATTGGAAATTAAGTAAAAGTGATACAAAGAAATCAAATGAATTCAGAATTGATCTCGCCGATCAACACTGAATACATTAAAATGAAAATGTGAAAAAGAAGATAAAAAAGATAACCAGTAGAACTAAAAATTCCCCAAACTCTAAGTATTTATCTAACTATCATTTTCAATACAGCAATTGAAAACACCCAAGAACAGAGTACAAAAATTAAAATATAAGGGAGGAAGAACTCCCCAAATGATGCCCCACTCCCAGGATCCTTCGACTCTAGGACTTGCTACTATCCAAGTTTCTTGGAACTGCTCTCTCTCTAGTCGTCAAAAAGTAAATGAGTGTATGAATGATGTCCTCATCTCCACTGCAACTCTTCACTTTTTAAATATGCTGTCATCCACAGCTTTGTAACCAACAACCTCCACCGACTTAGTTCGATTCTTCTTTGCTTGACCGCACACATGCACTTTTTAGTGCAACACACGCCGTACTATCTTTTCCCTTGTAACTAACTCCCTGTGAGTTAGTTGAATGCATCTGGATGAGTTTTTCGGTTCCTGTATGAACCTGAAAAAAAAATAGAGTATAATTAAAATAATTAATTAACGTAATTGAAAATATTTAATAAATATAATGTTATTTAACAAATTATAAATAGATTAGAGTAATTATTTATTTATAATTATTTACAACTAAAATATCTGTTATTATTATCTGTTAACTATTTAATTATTTTTATTTAATTTAAGACTTTGGTTTATTATTATTAATTATTATTATCAATAATATTTTAATAAGTTATACAAATATTATAAATTTTAGATTTAAAAGTCATTATTTAATTAAGTTAAAATTTTATTTTGTTAAATTTTATTATTAAATATAATTTGAATTCATATATTTAATAAATTGATTATTATTATTAAAGTATTTAACATATTTATTTGACTTAATTAAACAAATTTTATTTATAAATTATTATTAAGTATTTTAGTTTTATATTTTATTAAATTATTATTTATTGTTATTATTATTATATCTTTATTGTATTTATAGATTAGAGTATTATTAATAGATTTAATTTTTAATTTTATTTAATTTTATTATACATATAATTATTTTAATTTCCAAGATTAAATTATAATTGTTATATTTGTTAAAGAATTTATTTTAATTTTATTTATAAGTTATTATAAAAAATTTAGATTGATAACTTTGATTTAATCAGATAGTTTATATATATATATTTAGTTTTTTATTTTAGTTTATTAGTTTTTTTAATTCTTTAATCCTTTCTCTCGCCTTCTTCCACATTGCAAAAAGGGGGATAATTTATCTGGCTCTTCCTTCGGTAAGCCCTGAACGGTGGCAGGTTGGTCCTTTAGTGGCAGGTAGCAGCGCGACGCACAGGCTCATCTCAATGACACTCTTCCCACGACGGTGGGGAAACTCCGTTGGTGAACTCTCCTTCAATCGCACCGACGGATCTCCAAGCATAGTTTGAGAAAAGATCTTCCACGAAATCGCGACATCCTTCTCTTCTCACAGATTAACTCCTCAGACTGGTGTTTCTCCTCTCGATCTCCTTTAGCAGCGCGACTTCAGAGTTCAAGACCTACAGCTCGGCGTTGGTTTAGATCTGCAGAAATGACACTAATGGAGGCTACTAGATGGGTGCAGCGCAATGCTGAGTTCAACACATCAGGTGGCTTCCCGGTTCACAGCAACGGATAAAGGTTGAACGAGTCTTCTAGGGTTAACCTTTGGAAAGAACAGGGTTTTAAGATCTGAATTGATAAAGTTGAAATTGTTCTTCAGATGTTAAAATACTAATCCGATTTATTGAATTGATGATGAATTTGAGGCTTTAATTGTACGGTTGTGTGTTCCAACGGTGGCGCGAGAGTTGATGGCTAGAAGATGGCGCGATGGAGTCACAATGATGGTGTGTGAAGACAGGGGAGATCCGTAGATAAAGGAAGGGACATCAGTCACCAATAGAGGAAAAGGGATGTATCAGTGAGTGGTGGTGAGAATGACACTGATAGAATAAGGGAGTGTTGTCAGTGAGTGCATGGGAAAGCAGCGACGTTGAGACCGGCGCTGAACGAGTGTCGGTAGCCGTGTGTGTAACGACCCGGGCCCGAAAAACCACCCGAACAGTGCTAAACATGTCGGGTGTTACTACCTTAGGCGCAACTCCCCAAATGCCAAAGGATGCCGACTAGCAACGAGCATCTTATAGGTATAATGGGGAGACTATACACTCTCAGAGGATAATAATGGTACTAGTATGAGTATAAAAATAAAGATGCAACAGAATAAACGATTCAACAGACTCGAACCAGACCCGCAGAGCGGAAACACATTCAATATCGATAAACAACAGAAGCAATAAATATAAACAACAGCAGCAGAAAGTAAACACAACAGCATCATGTTCACTTGTAACTACCACTGAACAACAAACATACATCCAAATCAGGTCATACATATCAATATGTAAAGGCACCAATGTCTAACCAACTGTGGCTACAAAATAGGTAACCATGCTGATACAAGAAAGAAACCAAAACAAAGTAAACTCCAGCTAGCACTAGTGCATAAAACGTTTTTTACGTCACCATATTTTACGTCGGTTATATAAAACCGACGTCATAATATGTAAAACGAGGTTTTTTACGTCGGTTATTTATTAACCGACGTAAATATTTGTATTCGGTACACCTTTAACGTCGGTTATAATAATAACCGACGTTATTAATCGCGCGGCTTCGTTTTTTACGTCGGTTATAACAATAACCGACGTAAAAAATGCGGTTTCCGAAGGCCTTTTTACGTCGGTTATTGAATAACCGACGTAACAAACGCGGTTTTTGAAGGCTTTTTTACGTCGGTTATAAAATAACCGACGTAAAAAAAGAATCCGCAGATGTTTTTGACGTCGGTTATTCCATAACCGACGTAAAAAAACGCGGATTTTGAGCCCTTTATAACGTCGGTTATAAACTAACCGACGTAACAAATGAATCGGAGGAAGGTTTTTACGTCGGTTATTGAAATAACCGACGTTATAAATGTTTTTAAAACAATTATCACGTCAGTTATGGAATAACCGACGTGATAACTCATTTAAAAATTTACCCAGACCCGTGGATTGTCATTCGCGAGTTTACCTTCGACAGTCGCGACTCGTCTCTCTCGCGCGTAAACCCGAATCGGCTCGTCCATTTCGTTGGTTTAGATTCGTTTTGCGATCATCGTTTCTCATATTTAATATCCTCGGATCAATCATCTAAACTCGCAGCACTCAGGTAATCCTCCCACTCGTTCGTTTTTTTTCGCGGATAGCATATATATATGTGTTGTGATTTTTTTGTTGAAACTAGCTAAGATTCTTCGATTGCGAACCCTTTTAACTCGTTTTGGCACCATAATATTATTTATCATCCCTAAATCTATTTGTTCGACTTGCAATATTGAGTAATTTTATGATTTCACTAATTTTTCATCGTTTTCTATAAATCCCCGAGAGGGTTGGGGCGTGTCCATTTGGATGGGTTGCCCTTTTACAGTTGTTACTACTTTATTCACACACAACCATGGCATAGGTGCATGGATTTGGGGTCGGGGGGTATCCAGGGGGGTTTACAATGGGGTGGGTGGGTGTGGGGGGCTGTCCAAGGGTGTGGGTGGGTGTTGGGGGGTGTCCAGGGGGGTGTCCAAGGGGGTAGGGGGTGGGGGGTGGTGTTTAGGAGGGGTGGGGGGCTGTCCAGAGGGTTGGGGGGTGTTCAGGGGGGTGTCCAAGCAGGTCGGGGGTGGGGGGTTGTGTCCAGGAGGGGTGGGGGTGCTTTCTAGAGGGGTCGGGGGCTGTCCAGAGGGGTTGGGGGGTGTCCAGGGTGGTGTCCAAGGGGATGGGTGGGTGTGGGGGGCTGTCCAAGGGGGTGGCGGCCTGTCCAGAGGGGTCGGTGGGGTGTCCAGGGGGGTGTCCAAGGGGGTGGATGGGTGTGGGGGGCTGTCCAAGTGGGTGGCGGCCTCTCCAGAGGGTATTTGGGGTTGTCCGGGTGGGTGGGGGGGCTGTCCAGAGGGTTGGGGGATGTCCAGGGGGTGTCCAAGGGGGTAGGGGGTGGGGGTGGTGTCCAGGAGGGGCGGGGGGCTGTCCAGGGGGGCTGTCCAAGGGTGTGGGTGGGTGTTGGGGGTGTCCAGGGGGGTGTCCAAGGGGGTAGGGGGTGGGTGGTGGTGTTTAGGAGGGGTGGGGGGCTGTCCAGAGGGTTGGGGGGTGTCTAGGGGGGTGTCCAAGCAGGTCGGGGGTGGGGGGTTGTGTCCAGGAGGGGTGGGGGTGCTTTCTAGAGGGGTCGGGGGCTGTCCAGAGGGGTCGGGGGGTGTCCAGGGTGGTGTCCAAGGGGATGGGTGGGTGTGGGGGGCTGTCCAAGGGGGTGGCGGCCTGTCCAGAGGGGTCGGTGGGGTGTCCAGGGGGGTGTCCAAGGGGGTGGATGGGTGTGGGGGGCTGTCCAAGTGGGTGGCGGCCTCTCCAGAGGGTATTTGGGGTTGTCCGGGTGGGTGGGGGGCTGTCCAGAGGGTTGGGGGATGTCCAGGGGGTGTCCAAGGGGGTAGGGGTGGGGGGTGGTGTCCAGGAGGGGCGGGGGGCTGTCCAGGGGGGTTACAAGGGGGTGGGTGGGTGTGGGGGGCTGTCCAAGGGTGTGGGTGGGTGTTGGGGGGGTGTCCAGGGGGGTGTCCAAGGGGGTAGGGGGTGGGTGGTGGTGTTTAGGAGGGGTGGGGGGGCTGTCCAGAGGGTTGGAGGGTGTCCAGGGGGGTGTCCAAGCAGGTCGGGGGTGGGGGGTTGTGTCCAGGAGGGGTGGGGGTGCTTTCTAGAGGGGTCGGGGGCTGCCCAGAGGGGTCGGGGGGTGTCCAGGGTGGTGTCCAAGGGGATGGGTGGGTGTGGGGGGCTGTCCAAGGGGGTGGCGGCCTGTCCAGAGGGGTCGGTGGGGTGTCCAGGGGAGTGTCCAAGGGGGTGGATGGGTGTGGGGGGCTGTCCAAGGGGGTGGATGGGTGTGGGGGGCTGTCCAAGTGGGTGGCGGCCTCTCCAGAGGGTATTTGGGGTTGTTCGGGTGGGTGGGGGGGCTGCCCAGAGGGTTGGGGGATGTCCAGGGGGGTGTCCAAGGGGGTAGGGGGTGGGGGGTGGTGTCCAGGAGGGGTGGGGGGCTGTCCAGAGGGGTCGGGGGGGTGTTCAGGGGGGGTTTACACATCGATTTGTTTTATATTTCAAAATTGTTTACATTCAAATTATGATTTTTTTCATATAAAAATATATTTGTCTTATCTAAAAAATATATATATATTTGCTATTTGTTATAGGTAATAATGAGTCGAAGTTGGATTACGGCACATCGAATGAGCAATGAATATGAGGAAGGTGTTGATGCCTTTTTGGAATTTGCTAAACGAAATGTTCCAAGTAGTGACATTTTTTTCTGTCCATGCCTGAAATGTCTGAATATGAAGAAGATGAAAAGTAGAGAGATAAAAGATCATCTGATTTGTCATGGTTTCAATCCGAGTTACAACCCTTGGATTTGGCATGGCGAAACTGGACAGAATGTCACTGATGATAATGAATCGCAAGATGGTAACTCCAATGGAATTGAAGAAATGATTCGCGATATTGTAGCAGAACAAATTGAGATAGAACCGACAGTTGCACGTCTATATGGTGATGCCGAAAAACCATTATATCCTGGTTGTACAGATTTTACGGTTTTGTCGGCGGTGTTAAGATTGATTAACCTGAAGGCGAAACATGGATGGAGTGACAGAAGTTTTACAGAGCTGCTACAATTGATGAAAGACATTCTTCCAAAAGATAACGATCTTCCAGATTCACATTATAAGGCCAAAAAAATATTATGCCCGATGGGATTGGGATACAGGAAAATACATGCCTGTCCGAATGACTGCATTATATATAGGAAGGAATATGAATTTCTGAAAGAGTGTCCTAAATGTGGGACATCACGGTATAAGGTGAAAGAAAAATCACAAGCTGATGTAGAGATTACAAAGCTCCCTTCAAAGGTATTTTGGTATCTTCCTATAATTCCTCGTTTCAAACGTTTATTTTCTAATTCACATGATGAAAAAAGGTTAAGATGGCATGCTGATGAGCGGGTATGTGATGGAAAAATACGTCATCCAGCTGATTGTCCACAATGGAAGAAAATTGATGCCCAGTACCCTAAATTTGGAAATGAAATTAGAAATCTGAGACTAGGCTTGTGCACAGATGGAATGAATCCATACCGAACCCTCAGTAGCACACATAGTTCATGGCCTGTTTTATTGGTAATTTACAACCTATCTCCTGAAGTTTGTATGAAGCGCAAATATGTCATGTTGAGTATCATGATCTCTGGTCCAAAGCAACCCGGCAATGATATTGATGTATACTTGTCACCGCTGATTGATGATTTGAAACTGTTATGGGCTGATGGTATTAGGGTGTATGATTCTTATAAAATGGAATATTTTCAACTGCATGCAATGCTTCTATTCACTATAAATGACTTCCCAGCATATGGAAATTTGTCTGGATACAGTGTTAAAGGGCATAAAGCATGTCCAATTTGCGAACAACAGACGTCATATTGTCAATTGCATCATGGGAGGAAAACAGTGTACATGGGTCATCGAAAGTTTTTGCCTATGGATCACCCTTATAGAAGACTAAAAAAGGCATTCAATGGCTCACAAGAATTTGATACTGCTCCTCAACCTTTATCCCCAGAATTGTATTTTGAGAGGGTGAAAAACCTTGATGTGACATTGGGAAAGACACAGAAATCTGGTAATGATAGACATATTTGGAAGAAAAGGTCAATATTTTTTGAGCTACCATATTGGAGGTATCATGAAGTCAAACATAATATTGATGTCATGCACGTGGAGAAGAATATCTGTGATTCTTTGATCGGAACATTGCTAGATATTAAAGGAAAGACAAAAGATGGGTTGAATGCAAGGTTAGACCTACTGTCAATGGGAATACGTTTGGAGTTAGCTCCCACTCCTAAAGGAAGACGAACATTTCTTCCCCCGGCTTGTCATACATTATCGAAGAGGGAGAAAAGTAGCTTCTGTCAGTGTCTTCATGATATCAAAGTGCCTCAAGGTTATTCTTCAAATGTAAAAAATTTTGTCTCATTGAAAGACTTGAAGTTGATAGGTATGAAATCACATGATTGTCATGTCATGATGCAACAAATTTTACCAGTTGCACTGCGTGGAATATTGCCCATCCGTGTCAGAAAGACTATAATGAGGTTGTGTTATTTTTTCAATTCAATTTGCAACAAGGCGATTGATGTGAATGCTTTGAACATTTTGGAAAAGGATGCAATTTTTATACTTTGTCATTTGGAAATGTATTTTCCTCCAACTTTTTTTGATATGATGGTGCATTTAATGATTCATCTGGTTCGAGAAATAAGACTTTGTGGACCTGTATATCTTCGTTTGATGTATCCTTTTGAAAGGTATATGAAAATATTAAAGGGATATGTTAAAAATCCATATCGACCTGAAGCCTCCATTATTGAAAAGTATATTTCTGAGGAGGTAGCAGAGTTTTGTACGAGCTACTTGGCTACGGCGCAACACATAGGTTTGCCTCCATCTCGCCATGAACGGGTTAATAATGAGGGAAAGGGGATTCGTGGCTTGAAAGTCAAATCACTGTCAGCTGAACATATGAAGAAGTTAGAATCATAAATCTTGAATAACATAGCTGATGTTCAACCGTATATCACATTGCATATTAATGAGTTGAAACAATGTCATCCAAAGAAGAAAGAAATGTGGATTTTGAATGAGCACAACAAAACTTTTTTGCCATGGTTTAAAAAGACCTTGCTTGGTAGATCAGATGTATCAGAGACATTAAAATGGATAGTGGGTGGTCCATCTTTAAATGTGATAACATGGTCCGCTTATGACATTAATGGCTATACATTTCATACGAAAGCTCAGGACAACAGAAGTGCAGTTCAGAATAGTGGTGTATTGGTGTTTGCAGAAGCAATGCATTTTTCGAGTGCTAAGGACAGAAACCCAATTTCGGCATCAACTGCATATTATGGAGTGATTGAAGACATATGGGAGGCTGATTACTTTAAAATTAAAGTTCCCGTTTTTAACTGTAAATGGTTTATCGGTAACAACAGTGTCAGACACGATGAATTTGGAATGACACTTGTTAATCTGAATAGATTGGAAGACACAGCTGATTCTTTTATAATGGCAACACATGACAAACAAATTTTCTATGTAGTAGATCAGTCAGATATGCAGTGGGCTGTTGTTTTACAAGGGAAAAACCAATATGTTGGTGAGGATGAATTTGATGAAGATGCTGATTTATGTGAGATCCCTACTTCCATGGAAAGATTAACAGAACATAATGATGAGTATGTTGAAGACATGGTTTGTGCCATAAGGAACGATCACGACGAAGGAATTTGGGAAAACAATCCAACTGTACATTCCTAAAATTACAGGTAACACAAGTTTATTTCTTGTTTACATTTAGTTTTTTCATATAATGTTAGATACTGTAAATTTTTTACTTATTAAAACATGTATCAAACCAAAACGATAAAACAATAAAAACCGTAAAGAGGAGAAGTCCTGGGCGCACCGGCTGGCCGGTGGTGGATCACCTGTTGGCCGGTGGTCCAGAACAAAGCTCTGTCTGGTCCACCGGCCGGCCGGTGGTGATCCAGCGGCCGGCCGGTGGACCAGACAGAGCCTCCCTCTCTGTCTGGATCACCAGCGGTCGGCCGGTGGACCAGACAGAGAGCCTTCCTCTCTGTCTGGATCACCAGCGGCCGGCCGGTGCTGAGCCAGCGGCCGGCCGGTGGTCCAGACAGAGAGGAAGGCTCTCTGTCTGGTCCACCGGCCGGCCGGTGGTGATCCAGCGGCCGGCCGGTGGTCCAGACAGGAAGGCTGTCTGGTCCACCGGCCGGCCGGTGGTGAGCCAGCGGCCGGCCGGTGGCACCAGGCAGTGGGCAAGTCGACTGCCTGGGTCATCCGGCTGGCCGGTGTGCTCACACCGGCTGACCGGTGGACTCAGTGAGTCCACGTTTCAGCTTTCTTGGGCCAACACTTTGGCAACCTTTTGCCTGTGTTTACCATGTTTATCATTGTTTAACATGCATACCATATTACCAATGTTTACTATTATGTAATTTAGTACACTTTTCTATTTGTGAACTAATGTTTGTTTTTTTGATTTGAAGGAAAATGACAGATCAATCAGTTGATCAGCCACATGATTCTGGAGATGAGCATATTGGTCATACATCTGGGGAGGAACATTCACATGCTCCTATTACGAAAAAGAGTTCAAAGGTTGGTAAGCGTGGGTGCACACGTTTACCAAAATTATCACTTGCCCGTACGAAGGAGGAGAGGATAGTCGTGGAGTTTGATGATGATGATCTTCCTAGAGGTCCAAATGCTAAAGATTTTAAGGGTTTTGTAGCAACTCAGGCTAAGAGCAAAGTAAGCATTCTCTATGATGATTGGAGAAGTGTGGATAAGGCGATAATTTCTCAGCTGTGGGAGACCATTTTGGTAAGATCTTTTGCTATTGTTTGACTGTTCTTTAAATGTTTCTAGTATATATAATATTTTTAACCTCTTTTTTATCAGATGACATTTGATATTCCTGACACTGGAGGAGTCAGGAAGAAATGCTTATCGTTGGCTGCTAGGAGATGGAGGGATTTCAAATCAACCCTCTCATCTGATTTCATTTATGGTCATAGGAGTCGTGAGAATCCATGTCGTATATATCCTTTTATAGATGAAGACACATGGAGACAATTTTTTGAAAGTAGAAGAAAAGAATCATTTTTGGTAAGGGCAATGTAAACTTTTATAAGCTTTCTTATATAAATGATCTTATTATTGTTTTTTTAATGATTACTTATTCTTAATTTACAGCAAACAAGGAAAGCTCATCAAGAGATCCAGTCTAAAAATGTATACCCTCATAGTTTATCTCGGGGAGGGTATGCATTATTGGAAGAACAAATGATGGCAGAAAAATTTCAACAACTAAGAGCTGAGTCTTCAAGCTCTGGAGAGGTGTCCCCTCCATCCCCTCCATCTAGACATGAGAAATGGAAAAGAGCTCGGAAGGGCAAAAAAGGACAATATCTTTCGGAAGAATCGAGACTCGTAGTTGAGAGGATTGTAAGATATCTATTTTATTTATTTAAGTTTACTATTTTCGTCATATATTTCCAATCATTATAGAAATGTTCAATTAATTATTACAGGACTCTCTTGAGGAGCAGAGTTCACAGGGGACATTTACACCATCTGGGAGGGAAGATATTTTATCTGTGGCATTGGGAAAGCCCGAACATCCTGGCCGTGTAAGAGGATATCCGGCAGGTGTATCGGTAAGAAAAGTGTTGCCACGTTCCTCAACTTCTAACATTGAGGGAGTTTATAAAAAAAATATAATCCTTGGAGGCTGAAGTCCATAATATTAATGCGACAATGGAGGACAAGATTAGAGCATCGGTGCAGTTAATGTTTGCAGACTTGCAAAGACAATTTCAGGGTGCAGCTCCCACTCCACCTCTCCCAGTAGCTCCCACTCCCCCACCTCAGCCTGCGGACCCCATTTTTGATCCTCCTCCTCCTCCGCAGCTACCTACTTATTGTGAGTTGTATGTTGATGATCCTCAACATCATATAGTTGCATATGGGATGGTATATTGTATAGGAGATACAGTTCATCATCAACAGTTAGAGGTAGAGAATCATAGGGTCACTGTACAGGATATTATAGATAGATCAGCTCGGATACCATTACCTACAGATGAGGTGACGACAGTTGGACATAGTATCGGCCATTTTTTACTTTGGCCATCCAGACTTCTTCGACTCATTACCATAGAGGTATGGATGTTATATCTTTTATTTTATATTTTTATTAATGTTTTATCATTTGAAAACTAATATATTTTTCAATTTATTTTTACAGGAATACTTCAAAGGTAAAGAAATACTGTATAGACAACAACAAAGACAGATAGCTATGACATCAGATGCAGATACTAGCAGTCTTGACAAATTGTCAAGATATTCAAATTTGTTGGCGGATCATTATGACTTTACAATGGAAGCTCATGTCTGTGGACGTGAACTATGTGTGGGGATTATGAAAACTGATATCATGGAGTTTGTCACTGGAGATAAGTTGGGCATCAACGTGGTGCAAATTTTTATCATGTAAGTCTTAACACCTTTTCCTTGCGTTATATTTATTAAAAATGTATACTTATGTCTGCTTTGTATTAGGTATCTGTATAAAATTTGTGAGAGGAATGAGCTGACAGATGTATATGGATTCGTGGACCCACAATTGATTTCCCCTGAAGCATGTGCATTGGATGAGGAACAAAGAATGCTTTATATTGCTGATAGATTTGAAAAGAATGTAATCACACAGTGTTGGATGATGCCTTTTTGTGAGAGGTATGAAACACATCCCTCTCAAAGAGTTAATTATCTTTTAACATAAAAAACCACTAACGTTAAATTTCCTTTTATCAGGGATCATTGGATGTTAGGGGTTTTTTGCCCTAGGGAGAAAACACTTTATTGGATATGCTCTCTCCATGATGATGTGCGAGAAAGTTTTAAGAATATATTGGAAACGTAAGTTTCAATTTCACAATAGTTTTATATATTATAATGAATTTTAAATTTACCCCATTCGTATTATTTTCTAACAGGGCATGGGTCCACTTTCGAAAAAGCGCAAAGAAAAGGAATTTCAAGATCAAATATGTACATGCGAAGGTAAATATCCATTTATAATTTGTACATTTTGATTTATTACATAAAAATAATATATTGAATTTACACTCATTCAAACAGAAATGTCATGAGCAACAAGGCATCATCGAATGCGGATATTACATGTTAAGATTTATGTATGAAATAATAACAACTGGGACAGTTCTGAGTTTTGACCTGGTAAGATTTCCTCTTTCTCATAATATTTCAATTTGATTTATTCATTATACACGTTGACTACTATCCTTTTCCTTTGTAGCTTTTTGATGACCCTCAACCCTTTACTGCTGAAGATATCAAACACTTACAAGTGGAGTGGTCAAATTATTTTACAGGTTTGATTGACTTTTAGTTGTTTGTAATGAAAAATGTAATTTTGAATATTGTCAATGTAATTGTGTATTTCGTAGTCGTTTAGGTTGGATTTAGTTTTTTTTGAAGTTGACAGTGTAAGTTTTGAATGTTATATAAGTGAATGTTTAATTTTTCTCTACTTCTTGTTTTGGTCTACTGTTGATGGTTTTTCTGGTCTGGATTTTGGTATGGGGGGAGAGGTTCCAAGGGGGTGGGTGGGTGTTTGGGGGGTGTCCAAGGGATATGGGAGGGGTGTCCAAGGTGTGTTTGGGGCTGTCCTAGGGGTCGGGGGGGGGGGGGGTGTAAATGAGGGTGGGGGGGTGTCCAAGGGGTGGGGGGTGTCCAAGGGATATGGGAGGGGTGTCCAAGGTGTGTTTGGGGCTGTCCAAGGAGTCGGTTGGGTGTAAATGAGGGTGGGGGGTGTCCAAGTGGTGGGGGGGTGTCCAAGGGATATAGGAGGGGTGTTTGGGGCTGTCCAAGGGGATGGGGGGGTTTCCAAGGGGTAGGGGGGGTTTCCAAGGGGTCGGGGGGGGGGTGTCCAGGGGGTGGGGGGCTGTCCAAGGGGTGGGGGGTGTCCAAGGGGTGGGGGGGTGTCCAAGGGATATGGGAGGGGTGTCCAAGGGGTGTTCGGGGGGTGTAAATGAGGGTGGGGGGGCTGTCGAAGGGGTGGGGGTGTCCAAGGGGTGGGGGGGTGTCCAAGGGATATGGGAGTGGTGTCCAAGGTGTCTGGGAGTTCTGTCCAAGGGGCCGGTTGGGTGTAAAGGAGGGTGGGGGGCTGTCCAAGGGGTGGGGGGGTGTCCAAGGGGTGGGGGGGTGTCCAAGGGATATGGGAGTGGTGTCCAAGGTGTCTGGGAGTTCTGTCCAAGGGGCCGGTTGGGTGTAAATGAGGGTGGGGGGCTGTCCAAGGGGTGGGGGGGTGTCCAAGGGATATGGGAGGGGTGTCCAAGGGGTCTGGGAGGGCTGTCAAGGTGTGGGGGGGGTGTCCAATGGGTGTTTGAGGCTGTACTAGGGGTCTTGGGGGTGTAAATGAGGGTGGGGGGGCTGTCCAAGGGGTGGGGGGTGTCCAAGGGGTGGAGGGTGTCCAAGGGATATGGGAGGGGTTTCCAATGGGTGTTTGAGGCTGTACTAGGGGTCGTGGGGGTGTAAATGAGGGTGGGGGGGCTGTCCAAGGGGTGGGGGGGTGTCCAAGGGTTGTGGTGGGGCTCCAATGTGGTGGGGGAGGGCTGGCCAGGTTGTTAGGTGGGTATAGATGAGGGTGGGGTTCAGTTGGGGCTTGGGGGAGGGCTGGCATTGTTATTTTTGTTTGGTTTCTGGTTGCTTTTTGGTGAGAGGAGTGCAATTATTTAAAAAAAAAAAAATTTCTTTCACGTCGGTTATTTTATAACCGACGTGGTAAATAAATCGCCAGGGGTTTATCACGTCGGGTTTTTCTAGAACCGACGTGATAAACCGTTCCCGGGGCTTTTATCACGTCGGTTCTTAATATAACCGACGTGCTAAAAGGCCTGGGAATCGATTTACCACGTCGGTTATTGGATAACCGACGTGCTAAAACGTTTCCCAGGCCTTTTTATCACGTCGGTTTCTTAAATAACCGACGTGATAATAGGCCAGGGGAAGGGTTTATCACGTCGGTTATGTCATAACCGACGTGATAAACGATATCCCAGGCGTTTTATCACGTCGGTTTAGGGAATAACCGACGTGATAAAGCCCCCCCGCGCATATTTATCACGTCGGTTATTATATGAACCGACGTGATAACCACCGTGATGTTAGGGATATTATGTCGGGTTTTAAATAACCGACGTAAAAAACGTTATTTATAACGTCGTCCGTATTAACGTCGCCTAAAAACCGACGTAAATAATAAAAAATAACCGACGTAAAAAATGTTTTCTGCACTAGTGTAGGCAAGACCTCAAGGTCCATACCATCTCTAAGCAATAGCTAATGCAGTCCAGCTCATGAATCTGACCTCTTTCTTGCACGTAAATCCATAAAGTCTGCATGCATCCCAAAGGGCCATTGAAGGGTGTGAGAAAAATCTTAGTAGGATACCACCCAACGGTGCGTACCTAAAATAAGTCTTTAAGTAGGCATGCATTTATAAGGAAAACAGTAAACGGTATGATGCACACAACCAAACACAAACTCCACTGGTGCTCAGCAGCCACCATGGAGTGTCACCTACTTCGGCCAACGCCATAATCTCTGTCATGTAACCCGGCACCATGTGCCTCATGACACCGTGTGTCTCAAGTACCGACGTCCCAAAGGCACGTACAGGAAATAGTAACTCAGAGGAACTGCGATGTCTGTCCTCAAATAAATAACCAGAGGGAAAACGATGTCTGTTCTCAAATAAAGTAATTGGAGGAACATCAATGTCTTCCCTCAAATAAAATCACTGGAGGAACACCGATGTCTGCCCTAAAATAATGTATTCAGAGGGACAATAATTTATGCCCTCAAATAACGGCGATCCTCTGCCCCCAACCCGATAGTCTCAATGTTATCCCTTGAAAGCTCTTCACCTTCCACGTGGCTTCCTACGGCAAACACCTCTAACCAATAGTACATAAACCGCAAATAACGGGGGCCTCTACCCACATGAGTGGTCAAAACCACCTCATCACGGAGTCTCTCTATGTGAACACTACTCAAAGTTCCGGGTGAGCAGTAATCACCAAAATAGTACCCAAGCCACAACACCTCTGACACCTCATGTCCCTGCGACCATGCCACTCAAGTCCGACGGCCACAACATCCAAGTAAACCGGGCCATGCCCACCTAACAGTCACCCTGCCTCAAACCAATGTCCATGACGCCCAATCCCGTGGTCAGAACCACCCAATGTAACCCGGGTCAAACCCAAACTGTGATTAGCATCACTCAACAAATATCCGGGCCATTCCCAACACAACCCAAAGGGTTCCCGCATATTAAATGACACGTATCAGATATATAATCAAATGAAATACTTAAACAGGAAAGACAAACTAAAAAGTCGAATTGCACTAGCCACCAAAAGTCTGCGAAAACACAAAAAGAGGTATGCACCACCTACCCGAGACTTGTAGATGCAATCATGTACGATATTGAGCTCCAATTCGAAGCCGATCTTCTTAGATCTACGTTTTCGTCAAATCCCGACAATTCCAGTCGGATGAAAACTGCGACGCATGAGGCAAAGAAACTGTAGCGAAACAAGGTGTGCGGGTTTAACCTCACTGTTGCGATCCCGCAGCCACCGATTGATCAAAGATCGGACTCTGGTTAAAGATTCTAGGGCAAGGTATATGATTCGGGTTTTCGGGATGGAACTGTTCCGAAGTTGGGGAAGAAGAAGAGGATTTTCGAAATAAGACGCGACACTCTTTTATTTAAGTGAATAAAAATAAAAGTACACAGAGTGTATTAAGGACTACACACCGTGTAGTGGCCTTGTCCGTACTCTGACTTAAGCGGAGATAGCCACATGGCTTAGATGTGCCACACGGGTTGACACATGGCTAGAACTCAGCCGGTACATAGAAAGTAGTATACACAACATGTCGAGCAACTCCACACACTGTGTAGTAGGAATTCTTACACGTTCATCACACGACATGTACTCGGTGAGCACACGGTCAGTACTTGCCTAACCCATACATGGCGTGTACTTTAGAGTACACGGTGTGTAGTCTGGAAATTTTCAGAACTTCCCAGATTTTCCCAGTTTTCTTAAAAACAAGTCAAAAATTTAAATAGGGCCGGGATTTTAAACCGTTCTAAAAACCCGGGTTCTTAAAATCTCCCCACCTTAACATAGCTCATCCCTGAGCTATCAAACAAAATCCAGAGATGGCACCGAACATGCCACCCTGATCAAAGTAACTTGGACTCCCCCAGTCTTGAAGGTTCTGGATAAATTTCTCAAGGGGCTCACCACCTTAGGAATTTCCTAACTCAGTATCAACCCTAAAAAACTCAACAAAGCATGGGTTCACTAACCTGTTTCTGGACTCATGGTCCTCTCGTGATGCATCATCACCCCTGCGTCTCGTTGGTAGTCCTGTGTCGTTTTCGACACCCAAACGTATCCCACACCACATCGGTGTCCGCCTCCATGAGGTCCTACATCTCATGGACGCTCAAAATAAAACCTGATGCCATGCACCTCAAGTAACCTCCATCCTCGATGCCTCGATGCCCAAAGAACCTCAAGTAAACCACATCCTCGATGCCCCAATTCCACACATCTCATACATATAGATAAATATATCACGCACCCGATATGACACTAATCCCACTGACCAGTATCTAGTCAGTCCACATAAATCATGTGCATCTCATGCACTCAAAACGGACATGCCTCAACAGGTCATGCCAAAAAGAAAATAAGAAAGTCACGACCATACTCATGGTGTAACTCTAACCGTCGTTGGCTCACTAGCTTGCTCAACCCCTAGTAGCTCCACGACATGCACCTGACCTGAAGTACGATTGCCTGATGCCTGACCTCCCTACGGTGCTGCTCCATTCGCTAGCCACTGACCCCTCAATTGGGTCCCACTTTCTCTACCATTTCCTCCATGTGTAGCTGAACCTTGGCTACCCTCTCCTGGTACCGAACCTGAACCAACTCCAGATGCCACCATCTGTCCTAGTCCCTGTCTACTGGCTATCTGAGAAGGCTGCTTGTAGAACCTCTCAAGATGACCAACCTGTCCACATGCCCGACACTACTTTGGAGGCTTATCGCACTGATTCCGAACATGTCATTTTTGTCCACACTGAAAGCAAACCACTGAAGAACTGCTACGAGGTGGTCTAGCTGAGTTCTTGTCCTGACTGCCCTACTGGAATCCATCCCTTCCTCACTGCCTGCTATCTGAACCATCACCTGAAGCTTCCCCCTGGCCAACATGGGGCCTATCCCTCTAGTTTCCCTCCGCTATGAGCACCTGATTTACCACCTCTGAGAATGAACCTAGCTTGAAGATATTTACCTGGATCCGAATGGCGTGTCGTAATCCATCCTCGAAACGCCTCACCCTTTCCGCGTCATCGCTTATCATACCAGGTGCAAAGAGAGAAAACTCAGTGAAAGTAGCTGCATAGTCCATGACGGACATGTCTCCCTGCTGAAGGCTCAAGAACTTATGAGCTCTCTCTTCCCTTATTGTCTCTAGGTAAAAGTGCTCGAAAAACCTGTCCTCGAAGTCTTTCAATGATATTATCTCAGGCCTGCGAGCCTAAACCTGCACATCCCGCCAGTGTTTTTCTGGTCCTCACAGCATGTACGTCGCCAGCTTGACCCTCCGCCCTGGAGGCATCTCGAGCTTCTCAAAGATCATCTACATGCTCTCTACCCAGTTCTCAGCTGCCTGCAGACCACCCTCACCCTAAAAAAGCGGTGGGTGCTGTGACTGGAAATCCCACGTTAGATATGCCCTAGATGGCTCTGTACCATGCGCACCTCTGTCGATCCCCTGCAAGATATGTACTAGGCTAGCTCAGAGCTTCTCATCGAGCCATGGTCCGAATGATGCCAAACTTGGCTGCAGTCCTATCTGCACCAGATCCTGAACATGATCCTTCTCCTGTGACACTATACCATCTCCCGCCTAAAGCCCCATCTGAGTCGACTAAAAGGAACCCGCTAAATACCATAAATGATCAGACAACACACACATATATATAACAATATATATTCAACGCAGATATAGAAAGTAGTAAAGATGAAACATAATACAACTACCCTTACTCTCCCCTATCGCAACCCATTCCCATGGAATCTCGGCCTCATGGCCTCCTTACCCCCTCAACAGAGCCAAGTATCAAAAGCACCTCGGGCCATGCTTGTCCCAACAACCAACGTTGCCTCAAACCGACGATCGAGTCGCCCAATCTTAGTGATCAAAATCACCTCAATCATAGTACCTTCCTGCTCGTACAAAAGCCAGACCCAAATACCCTTCCACATGCAATTCTACAAATATATAAAGCATGGAATAACACATTGCAATCATCAAGCAATTCAATCAGGAATTTCACCTATTCACATTTCAAAGCATAAAAAGAATGACAATTTGATATTATTCACATGGAATTATCACTTCACAAAGCATACATGTAGTTATAAAATTGAAATACCCTAAAAATGTGCCCATAAAAAGCCAAAAAAACTACCTTGCCATACCAGGACAAGGTCCAATTCTCCATTACTTCACCGAGTCAAGGGTCACATATCACAATCAATAACACCACACACAAAGTGACCCACCGAGGTGGAAATAACATAAAATGTAATCTGAGAAAAAGAAAACAACAATTCCCACCCATGAAAACTTGGTCCATCCCTTATACCTAGGGCTGCAGGCACCCAAGCACAAGATAGAAACCCAGTTCCAGTATCAACCTATCTTCAGTCTACCATATCCCAAATAGTAAAACCAACAGAAAGAGAAAGAGAAGCCTCAATATCATTAGTATCCAGAAAAACACTCATACTAAATCCCTATAAAGAACTCCTATAATACCACTTTGTAATGACTAGGGCCCGGACATCCACCCGAACAGTGCTAAACAGGTCAGGTGTTACTACCTTAGGTGCACCTCCCCGAACTCCAAAGGCTGCCTACTAACAGTGAGGGTCTTATAGGTATAGTGGGGAGGCTATACCCTCTCAGAGGATAATAATAGTACTGGTCTGCGTATAAAAACAAATACGCAATAGAATAAATGACTCAGAAGACTCAAACCAGACCCACCGAGCGGAAGCACATTCAATATCGATAAACAATGGAAGAAATAAATATAAACAACAATAGTGGAAAGTAAACACAATATCATGCTGATCAATTGTAACTACCACTAAACAAAAAACATACATCCAAATTAGGTCATACATATCCATATGTAAAGGCACTAATGGCTAACCAACTATAGCTACAAAACAAGTAAGCATGCTGATATAGAAAAGAAAGAAAAATAAAGTAAACTCCAGCTAGGCAAGACCTCAAGGTCCATACCATCTCCATGAAATAGCTAATGTGGTCCAGCTCCTGAAGCTGACCTCTTTCCTGCACGTAAATCCATAAAGTTTGCACTTGTCCTGAAGGGCCCATGCAGGGTGTGAGACGAATCTCAGTAGGATACCACCCAATGGTGCGTACCTAATATAAGTGATTAAGCAAGCATGCATTTATAAGGAAAACAATAAACGGTATGATGCACACAACCAAACACAAACTCCAATGGTGCTCAGTAGCCACCATGGAGTGTCACCTGCTTCGGCTAATGCCAGAATCTATGTCATGTAACCCGACACCATGTGTCCCCTGACACTGCGTGTCTCAAGTACTGACATCCCGAAGGCACATCCAGGAAATAGTAACTTGGAGGAACATTGATGCCTATCCTCAAATAAATAACTGAAGGGACAACGATGTCTGGCCTCAAATAAAGTAATTGGAGGAACAACAATGTCTGCACTCAAATAAAATCACCGAATGAACAATGATGTTTTCCCTCAAATAAATTATTCGGAGGGACAACGATGTCTGCCCTCAAATAATGGAGATCCTCTTCCCCCAACCCGATAGTCTCAATGATATCCCCTGAAGGCTCCTCACCTTCCATGTGGCTTCCTACGACAAGCACCCCCAACCAATAGTACCTAAACCACAACTAATAGGGGCCTCTACCCACACGAGTGGTTAAAAACACCTCATCACAGAGTTTCTCTGTGTGCACACTACTCAAAGTTCCAGGTGAGAGGTAATCACCAAAATAGTACCTAAGACACAACACCTCTGACACCTCATGTCCCTGCGACCATGCCACTCAACTCCGAAGGCCACGCCATCCAAGTAAACTGGGTCATGCCCAACCTGACAGTCACCCTACCTCAAGCCGACATCCATGACGCCAAATCCCATGGTCAGAACCACCCAATGTAACCCAATTCAAATCCAACCCGTGATCAGCATCACCCAAAAAATATCCGATCCATGCCCAACACAAACCAAAGGGTTCCAGCATATGCAATGACCCATATCAAATATATAATAAAATGAAATACTTAAACAGGAAATAAAAAATAAACTGTTGAATTGCACTAGCCAGGTGTTGTCCCATACCAGCACTAAGATCTTGAAAGCCTATAACAAGTCATGTCAAGGTTTAATAAACTAAACTCAATAGTTTTAACCAATAAAAATAAATTATAACCATTTTGGCATTCCCTGGAAAAAATGACCCAATGAGCAATGACCACTTGCCTGGACCCCCTCAAGAAAAACAGGTAACAGGGCATGCCCAAAGGCATCCCATAGGTCAAATAACAATTAAACAGGCAATATCAGGTAAAGCAGGGTCACACTCAAAATACCCAAAAATGCATCAAAGGCCGTGCCACCCAAAGTCTGAAAAAACACTTAAAGAGGTATGCACCACCTACCTAAGACTTGTAGATGTAGGCACATCTGATATCAATCTCGAATTCGAAGAAAATCTTCGTAGATTTACATTTCCGTCAAATCCCAACAATTCCACTCGGATGGAAACTGCGACGCGTGAGGCAAAGAAACTGGAATGAAATAGGGTGTGCGAGTTTAGCCTCACTATTGTGATCCTGCAGCCACCGACGGATCGAAGAACAGACTCCTGTTGAAGATTCTAGGGCAAGGTATATGATTTGGGTTTTCGGGACGGAACTGTTCCGAAGTTGGGGAAGAAGAAGATGATTTCCGAAATAAGACGTGACACTCTTTCATTTAAGCAAATAAAAATAAAATTACATAGCATGTATTAAGGAATAAACACCATGTAGTGGCCTTGTCCATACTCTGACTTAAGAGGAGGTAGCCACATGGCTCGGACGTGCCACACGGGTTGACACACAGCTAGAACTCAACCGGTATGTAGGAAGAAAGATACACAGCATGCTGAGAAACTCTACACGCCGTGTAGTAGGAACTCTTACACGGTCATCACACATCATGTACTCGGTGAGCACAAGGTTGGTACTTGCCTAACCCATACACGGAGTGTACTTTATAGTACACGATGTGTAGTCTGGAAATTTACAGAACTTCTCAGATTTTCCCAGTTTTCTCAAAAACAAGTCAAAAATTCAAACAGGGTCGGGCTTTTGACCTGTTCTAAAAATCCAGGTTCTTACAATCTCCCCACCTTAACATAGATCATCCCTGAGCTATCAAACGAAACTCAAAGATGTCACCGAACATGCCACCCTGATCAAAGTAACCCGGACTCCCTCGGTCTCGAAGGTTCTGGCTAAATTCCTCAAGGGGATCCCCACCTTAGGAATTGCCTAACTCGGTCTCAACCCTACAAAACTCAACAAAGCATGGGTTCACTAACCTGTTTCCGGACTCATGGTCCTCTCATGACGCATCGTCACCCCTGCATATCATTGGTGTTCCTGTTTCATTTCCGACACCCAAACGTATCTCTCACCGCATCAGTGTCCGCCTCCATGAGGTCTTTCATCCCATGGACGCTCAAAATAAAACCTGATGCCATTCACCTCAAGTAACCTGCATCCTTGATGCCCCAATGCCCAAGGAACCTCAAGTAACCCGCGTCATCCATGCCCCGATTCCACACATCTCATACATATATATAAATATACCACACACCCGATATGGCGCCAATCCCACTAACCAACATCTAGTTAGTCCACATAAATCTTTTGAATCTCGTTCACTCAAAACAGACTTGCCTCAACAGGTCATGCCAAAAAGAAAACAAGAAATTCACGGTCACACTTGCAGTGTACCTCTAACTATCGTCGGCTCACCAGCCTTCTCAGCCCCTCGCAACTCCACGTCATGCACTTGACCTGAAGTACGACTGCCTGATGCCTGACCTCCCTATGGTGCCACTCCAGTCGCCGAACAATGACCCCTCAGCTGGGTACCACTATCACTACCATGTCCTCCATGTGTATCTGAACCTCAGCTACCCTCTCCTGGTACCGAACCTGAACCAACTCTAGATGCCACCGTCTGTCCTGGTCCCTGCCTGCGGGCTGTTTGAGAAGGCTACCTGTAGAAACTCTAAAGATTCCCAACTTGTCCACATGCTCGAAACTCCTTTAGAGGCCTATCGCACTAAGTCCGAACATGTCCTAGCTGTCCAAACTGATAGAAAACCACTAAAGAACTACTATGAGATAGTCTAGCTGAGTCCTTGGCCTGAATGAACTACTATAACTCATCCCTCCCTCACTTCCTGCTATCTAAACCATCACCTGAAGCTGCCGCCTGGACAACCTGGGGCATATCCCTCTGGTTTCCCTCCACTATGAGCACCTGATTTACCGCCTCTAAGAACAAACTCAGCCTGAAGATATTTACCTAGATCCGAATGGCATGTCGTAAGCCATCCTCGAAGCGCCTCACCCTTGCCACATGATTGCTTACCATACCAGGTGAAAAGCGAGACAACCCAGTGAAAGTAGCTGCGTTACCCATGAAGGACATGTCTCCCTGATGAAGGCTCAAGAACTCCCGATATCTCTCTTACCTCAGTGTCTCTGGGTAAAAGTTCTTGAAAAACCTATCCTCGAAGTCTTTCCATGCTAGTCCCTTGTGCCTGTGAGCCTAAACCTGCACATCCCACCATCGTTTTCCCAGTCCTCGCAGCATGTACGTCGCTAGCTTCACCCTTCGCCCTGGAGGCGTCTCGAGCTGCTCAAAGATTATCTACATGCTCTCTACCCAGTTCTCAACTACCTGTGGACCACCCTTACCCTAAAAAAGCGGCGGGTGCTATGACTGGAACTCCCACGTCAGATATTCCATAGATGGATCTGTACCCTGCACACCTCTGTCGATCCCCTATAAGACACGTACCAGGATAGCTCGGAGTAGCTCGTCGAGCCATGGTCCGAACACTGCCAAACCCGGCTGCTGTCTTTCCTGCACTGGATCCTGAACCTGATCCTATCCCTGAGTCTGTACCTCTGGCTCATGCTCTGCCTGCACTGAATCCTGAACCTGATCTTTCTCATGCGGTACTATACCATCTCCCGCCTCACGCCCCATCTGAGTAGACTAAAAGGAACCTGTTGAATACAATAAATGGTCAGACAACCCATATATATATAACAATATATATTCAAAGTAGATAAGGAAAGCAGTAAAGAGGAAGCATAAAACAACTACCCTTACTCTTCCCTATCGCAACCCATGCCCATGGCATCCCAACCTCATGGACTCCTTACCCACCCTCAACAGAGCCAAGTATCAAAAGCACCTCGGGCCACGCCCGTCCCGACAACCAACGTTACCTCAAACTGACGATCGAGTCGCCCAATCCTGGTGATCAAAATCACCTCAACCATAGTACCTACCTGCTTGTACAAGATCCAGACCCAAATAACCTGCCACATGCAATTCTAAAAATATATAAAGCATGGAATAACACATTACAATCATCAAGAAATTATATCAGGAATTTCACCTATTCACATTTTAAAGCATAAAAATTATGGAAATTTGATATTATTCTGATGGTATTATCACTTCACAAAGCACACGTGTAGTTATGAAATCGAAATACCCTAAAAATGTGCCCATCAAAAGCCAAACAGACAACCTTTCCATACCGAGCCAAGGTTCAATTCTCCATTACTGCACTGGGTCAAGGGTCACATGTCACATAAATGACATATTTTAAAGGTATTTTTCATTTATTCTCCATTCATTATTTGTTTTGGGGGTTTCCCAAGCTTTTATGGAGTAATGAATGAGTTTTCATGAATTGGGCCAAACTGTGATCCCAATTCCAGATTTAAAAATAAATTTTGTTTCCTTTATAAATCATTCATTTTCATTTTTTTATCCATTTCAATTCCTATTTGGCCTCCCATGACCTATTAACACTACCATGTCAATTTGGAGCCTTTATAAATCCATAACCAAGGTGTATTTGGGTTTTTATTTAAGGGATTGGGCCTGCCCGGAAGCCCATTTCCAGTTTTAAAAATGATTGTTGTTTATTTAATAACTTATTAAATTTTAAGGATTTTTTGGTGATTCCAAGTCTCACCCAAGACCATTGAACCCAGACATGAACCCAACCTTTTTTACCCCTCTTTGAAGCTATTTTTCATCGTGAATTAGTGTAGAACATTATAGGGTTTCCCAAATCATCCAGAATTGAAGAGGTAAATTCATTCCTTATTAAATCTCTCAATTATTACTCCTTTTCTTCCATTACAGTTCCTACATAACCTCCTAATCCTTATTCTAACCTCCCTTGAAGTTTTGAATGTTTTAAATTTCAGCTACTGGTGTATTTGGGGCGATTATTCAAGATCCCTCAAGTAAGTGAGTCTCTTTCACTCTTCTTTCAATTTTCTTAGGGTTTCATTCATTGTTCTTAGGGTTTATTCCCTTAACCTTGAGGTTACTAATGTAAAGAAACTAGGGTTTCTAACCTAAGGTTTAACCTTGGGTTTTCTTGGCCAATTCTTGTGGTTTTAGGTTTGATCTAGTTATCTCTTGGTACGACGGTGGTGCGATTTGATTCTCGCACAGAGATTCAAGGGTTTTAATTAAATTGGTAGGTGATTCCATGTTTATGAAATGTTTTTGAATTATCTTGCTCTGTTTTTGATATTTTCATGCTTATTTCATTTTATTATGGCTGCCAAAATTAGTTTTATTGGCGTTTGTATTGCAAATGAGTTTGAAGTTTCATTTTTAGGTGAAATTGGGGGTTATTCCTAGAAATATGTTAAGGGTTAAATTGGGGATGCCATATAAATACTTAGTTGATTTTATTGAACTGTAATAGGGCTGAAAAATATTTTTTGAATTTTTCTGTGAAAATGGGTTTTAATGGTGTTTGTGAAACATGTGATTTTTAAGTGCCATGTTTGTGTGAAAATGGAGGTTTTACAAAGTTATCTTTTCTTGGTTCACTTGGGGCTACCCAAAAATTGATTTTTTGGTTTCATTGAAATATTTTGGGATGAATTTTATGTTTTGGTAATTTACATGTGTGCACATAGTGTAAAAAGTATGGTTTATAAAATGTTTTGGGTGCAAAACAATGCAGGGTTTTGAGAAGAAGTTTTATTGAAAATCTAAGTGTTTTGTTGTGTGTTTTAAGTGGTGTAAAATGTGTGTAGCTACTGTAATGATTGTATGTGACCATTATTAGTGTTTTACATGAAAATGGATATGTGTTTCATGCTGAAATTCTTTGAGCACAAAGGGGGAATCCTGGGTACCTAGGTGGGGCGGATGTGTACCAGTACGACTAGTGGACCGGATGGGTTTTGTCCCTGTTTCACCTAGAATTTGGATAAAGACAACTATAACTAAACTATGTGGATGATTATTTGGGACCACTAGATTATGGTTATGTTCCCTACTAGTGGCTCGTTCATGAGAACATATTTTACTATGGTTACTTTACACCGAGGCATGAGGTACATGGGGCCCGAGACTATCAAGTGCCTAGGGGTGTTCCCGATTTTGTTTCTCATTGTATTTGTGGTATTTTCCCTTGTACTGGGGTGTTTTTTGAAGTAATTTAAAGTATATAATATTTATATTTAAATTTGTGAACGTTCTGAAAATTTTAGCTTGAAAACTGTTTTCAATTGAAAGTCGCATCTCTTAGAATTTATCAATGCTTTTCTTTGCGTATTAAAACTGCTTGCTTTTTCACATTGTATTGCATGCTATTTGGAATCATTGGATGGTATCCTATTGGGATTAATATAACACCCTAATTACACCCCTTGGGTGTAAGTATAACTTATTATTCTTTAATCAGGTAAAGGAAAGGCTTTGGGTGATGGCGGTCCGGTGTGTTAGTCCCCATCCTTGGGGAAGAGTTATGGAGACAGCTTGGGGGTGATGAACCATTGTCATGTGGAGTCCATGGGGATGTTTTTCTCTTGTTTATTTGTGTCTTTGGACCCTTTTTATTGCATTTGAACTTATTTATTCAGTTCTGGATTTTGTATAAACCTTGTTGGTATAAAATTTTCAGATTCATTTTATCAAATATTTTTGATGTTTTATGTATACATATTCAGGAAAATCGTTCCCAAACCAAGATAAATGATACCCTAGCACTTGTTCCAGCCCGTGGGGATAGGGAATGCCCTTAGGGTCTTGTCACGGGCTGGGTTTGGTGCCAGTATTGGTGGTGACCAGATTCGGTTCGTGACAAAATGGTATCAGAGGAGGTTATTGTTTTTGGGTTATATTGCTATTTTGGGATGAGTCGGGATAAAAAGGAGCTAGGACTATTGGGGCTTGGGGTTTTGGTTGTGAGTAGGGTTCCTGGACTGCACCTCTCATGGAATACCTTGAGTCATCAGGGGACTTTGGAATTTACGGATTGACTTCACTTCCAGGTGAGATGTGTGGGCTGCAGACCACACGTGGACATCGGGTGGAGGTGGAGTATTTGTTTCTTTAATTACTGGAATGTGTTTAGATTATTTATATTTGATGTATTTGATTAAAATTTTCAGAATTTTGGTAATGATTATTGTTTTGTGACTGTTTCATTTTGTAGCAACATGCCTCCCCGAAAATCTCCCACGCACCCGCCGGAGGAAGCCAGAGAGAGTTCTCCCACACCGATTGATCAGAGGCTAGTTGAGGCTGTGGTTCGGGATATCCATGCTCTAGGGTAGGGATAAAATCCTACACCTATTACTGCTAGGGAATAAGAGACAATTCCTAGAAAAGATAAAGCTCAGGAGTTTCTGAAAAACAAGCCTCCTACCTTCCAAGGAAGCTCAGAATCCTAGGAAGTAGAGGAATGGCTTGAGAAGATCGAGCGTATGTTTGAGTTCCTGGAAAAACTAGAGGAGCTTAGGGTGAAGTGTGCCTCCTTTCTATTGGAGGGTCCCAGCCGTAAGTGGTGGGATTTTGTGCTTCAGACTGGGAAGAATGAGCAGATGTGCTGGGGAGATTTCAAGGTCGTCTTCAATGAACAGTACTGCCCTGAGGTCTTGGCTTATGCTAGGTCCAGAGAGTTCATGGACCTTGTTTAGGGGAATTAATCTGTGATGGAGTATTCCAACCATTTCACCGAGTTGGTTCAATATGCTCCAAAAATCTTCTCCAATGAGCAGGCGAAGGCCCAGAGGTTTGAGAAAGGATTGTGACCAGAGATATACTCCCAGGTGTTCTTGTTTAAGCTGGGGACCTATGCTAAGGTCGTTGATCGGGCGTGCATGGTGGAGATTGATAGGAAAGGTAGAGATGGTTTCTATAGTTTAGTATCAGCAGTGGGAAGTGGTAGATCCTCAGAGAAGAAAAGGAAGCGAGAGGATCATGTGAAGATAAGAGGTGGTAGTTTAGGCCACTCTTCCAGGCAGTTTTTGTCTGCGGCTTCTGATGCGAGATCGGTCGTGTGCCACCAGTTTGGGAAGCCCGGGCACATCCGACCAGCATTTACAATTCCTCCTAAGACTTTTTACCAATGTTAAGGTATGGGTAATTTGTAGCGCTTCTACGGTGTGGCATGTCCACTCCCAAGTGGGGCCGGGTCAGTGGCTTCAAGAGGAGTGCCAGCATAGTCTGAGCCTTCGTGGACTGGGGGATCTCGATTTGGCAGTCGTGGTGGTAGGGCTGGGTAATATTCTAGGCAGAGCCAGTTTAGGTTACATCCATATACTAGGGGTTATCCTCAGGTAGAGATCGGACATCTCCATGTAGTGGATCAGACACCACCAGGATCAGAGGCAGGATCGTCGACAGTTCGAGGTACCGTTCTGATCGCATCTTCTATAACTGCTGCTCTTTTTGATACTGGAGCCTCTTTTTCATTTATTTATGCCCATTTTGTGGACATTCTTAATTTTACAATTGAGTTTATGTCTTTCGCGATGGAGTTGGTGACACCGCTGGGAAAGAAGGAGCAGGGCCTCAGGTGCCGTTCGTGTGCGCTTTCTGTGTCAGGGGTTGAGATGGAGTGGGACCTCCTGGTTCTAGATATGGAACTATTTGACATAATACTTGGCATGGATTGTCTAGTACACTTCCAGGAACACATTTATTGCTATAGGCGGCGAGTGAGTTTCACAGCACCTAATGGGAGTCGTCAGGTTTTTCGGGGAGAATGGGATCCTCGGTCGGGTCGCACAAGACCTCCACTCCTAGAGTTGGGAAGTCTTACCTTCTAGTTATCATAGATCATGATAGAGGATGATTTTCCCCTATAGGTTCACTACCTCATGTAGTGAATGAGTTTCTGGAGGTATTCCTGGATGATTTCTCAGGTTTTCCCCGGGAGTGGGATGTGGAGTTTTCGATTGATAAGGTGCCGGGAACACATCCGATATCTCTTCCCTCTTATCACATGGCCCCCACCTAGATGATGGAATTAAAGATACAACTGGATGACTTAGAATCAAAAGTATTCATTCTCCTGAGCATATCTCCTTGGGCCGCTCCTATTTTGTTCGCAAAAAAGGCTGACGGATCCCTCCGGTTATGCATTGACTACCGAAAGCTGAATAAGGTAAAAATTAAGAACAAATACCCTTTGCCTAGAATAGATGATTTGTTCATTCAGTTGAAGGGGGAAAAGTGGTTCTCAAAAAATAGACTTGTGTTCGAGCTATCACCAGCTTAGGGTGAAGGAGTCAGATATCCCTAAGACAGCCTTCCAAAGTAGGTACGACCACTTTGAGTATTTGGTCATGCCATTCAGATTGACCAATTCTCCAGTGGTCTTTATGGAACTCATGAACATGGTGTTCCATCAGTATCTCGATTCCTTCATTGTGGTGTTCATGGATGACATTCTAGTATACTCTGGATCTGAGGAGGAACAAAAACATCACTTGAGGATCATCTTGGGCACTTTGCGGGATCACTGTCTCTATGAAAAGTTGTCAAAGTGCACTTTCTGGATCAGGGAAGTGAGATTTTTGGGGCATGTGATCTCTGAGCAGGGGTTTCAGTGGACCCTAAGAAGATTAGTGCAGTTTTTCCATGGGATCAACCGAATAATGTGTCTGAGATCAGGAGTTTCCTTGGCCTGGCTAGTTATTAAAGGCAATTCATTCGGGGTTTCTCTCGTCTTGCTTCACCGATGACTGCGCTCACCTAGAAAGGGGTGAAGTTTGTATGGGGTACAGAATGTCAGGAATCATTTGAGGAGCTGATGAGGCGGTTGACTACCACCCCTGTGATGATTTTTACAGAGGATAGAAAGGGATATGTGGTCTGTTGTGATGCTTCATGTATGGGTATTGGGTGCGTGCTTATGCCGGATGATCACGTGGTGGCGTATGGCTCTTTCCAACTCTAACCACACAAAAAGAACTACCCAAACCATGACTTGGAGTTGGCAGCGATGATTCATGCTTTGAAGTCTTGGAGTCACTACCTCTTTGGGGAGAAGTTTGTGGTCTACTCTGATCACAAAATCTTGGCCTATATCTTCTCATAGAAGGAACTCAACTTGAGGCAGCGTCATTGGATAGAGTACTTGCAGGGGTTCGACTTTGACATTTTCTATAACCCAGGAAAGGGTAATGTGGTGGCCTTTGAGCAGGAGAGTTCCAGTGTAGGCTTTGAGGAAGTACAGTGATGAGTGGACTTTGATGGTGCTCTTTTATCAGATGATGTGGAGACCAGGGAACACAATGGGGGTGCATTTTTGGAGAGCGTCTAGTTGACTCCTTCTCTGTTAGAGTTGATTTAGAAAGAACATCCCAGTGATGAGATTTTTCAGCGGTCTAAGTAGTTTCTTCAAGGTTGGGAGACATCCTCTGATTGGTCATCATCTACCAAGGGAATCTTGTGCTTCAAGGGCTGTCCAGTAGTTCTACTATCTCTGCGGAAGTTGGTGATGGAGGACAACCACAAGTCTCAATGGTCTGTCCATCTGGGTTCCACCAAGATGTATTATGACGTCTGTTGGCAGTTCTGGTGGCCTTGTATGAGATGAGACATAACAGACTTTGTGTCGAGATGTTACACATGCCAGCAGGTAAAAACAGAGCATCAAAGGCCCTCCGATCTGCTCCAGCCATTACCCATTCCTACCTAGAAGTGGGAAGAGGTCACCATGGACTTTATTTTTGGCTTACCTCGTACACCTCAGGGTAAGAATTCCATTTGGGTGGTAATTGATCGTTTGAACAAATCATCCCACTTCATTCCGATCAGAGATACAACTAAAGTGGATGAGTTGGGCCATTTGTATCTTCAGGAGGTGGTGAGACTCCATGGTGTTCCATCAGTATTTGTATTAGATATGGACCCCCGTTTCACTTCTCGGTTCTAGGAAGGCCTTCAGAAGGCCTTGGGTTCTCAGATTAAGATGATCATGACATACCATTCTCAGATGGATGGTCAGACAGAGTTAGAAAATCAGATTTTGGAGGACATGCTCCATGCATGTGTCCTGGACTTTAGAGGTTATTGGGATAGCCATTTGGGTATGTTTGAGTTTACTTATAATAACATTTACCAATCCTCGATTCGAATGGATACTTTTGAGGTGCTCTATGGTTGGCCTTGTCGCCCCCTATGTTGGACTGAGGTAGATGAGACCTCACTACTGGGGATGAGTCTAGTGCAGGAGACATCTAAGAAGGTCAAGTTGATCAGGTAGCATTTATTGACAGCTTAGAGTTGCCATAAATCATATGCTGGCAAGAGGCATCGAGACCTAGAGTTTTCTGTGGGTGACAGGGTATTCTTGAAAGTGGACCCTCTTCCAGGCCATCATTGATTGGGGAAGCAAGGGAAGATGACGCCACGATATATCAGCCCTATTGAGATCACCAAGAATATTGGAAAGGTGGAATACATGTTGGCCTTACCTTCTCAGTTAACGTCCATCCATGACGTTTTCCATGTCTCCTAGTTGAAGAAATACAACCCGAACCCGTCCCATGTGCTGAGTTGGGAAGAACTGGAGATAGAGCCTGAATTGTCAGTTTTGAGCGGCCAGTGAAAATAGTGGAATACCAAGAGAAGATGATTCGAGGGAATTCTATTCTGCTGGTCCGGGTTTTTTGGTAGCATGGTAATGATACACATGAGACATGGGAGCGGAAGTCATGGGTTGAGGAAGAGTATCCGTTCCTGTTATTCGATCAAGCTTCAGGTTGACTTTCCGGGATGGAAAGTTTTCATGGTGGGGAGAATTTTCACATACATGACATATTTTAAAGATATTTTTTATTTATTTTCCATTCATGATTTTTTTGGGGTTTCCCAAGCTTTTATGGAGGAATGAGTGAGTTTTCATGAATTGGGCCAAACCGCGAGCCCAATTCCAGATTTAAAAATAAATTTTGTTTCTTTTAAAACTCATTCATTTTTCAACTTTTTTCATCCATTAAAATTCTTAATTGGCCTCCCATGACCTATAAACACCACCATATCAATTTGGAGCCTTTATAAATCCATAACCAAGATGTATTTGGGTTTTTATTTAAGGGATTAGTCCTGTCTGGAATCCCATTTCCATTTTTAAAAATGACTATTGTTTATTTAATAACTTATTCAATTGTAAGTATTTTTCGGTGATTCCAAGTCTCACCCAAGCCCATTGAACCCAGCCGCGCGCCCAACCTATTTTCCTCCTATTTTGAGCTCTTTTTCAGCGCGAATTAGTGCATAACATTATAGGGTTTTCCAAATCGTCCAGAATTGAAGAGGTAAATTCATTCCTTCTTCACTCTCTCAATTATTACACTTTTTCCTCCATTATAGTTCCTACATAACCTCATAATCCTCACTATAACCTCCCTTGAAGTTTTGACTATTTTAAATTTTAGATACTAGTGTATTTTGGGAGATTATTTAAGATCCCTCAAGTAAGTGAGTCTCTTTCACTCTTCTTTCAATTTGCTTTGGGTTTCATTCATTGTTCTTAGGGTTTCTTCCCTTAACCTTGAGGTTAATAATTTCCAGAAACTAGGGTTTCTAAAATAAGGTTTAACCTTCGGTTTTCTTGGCCAATTATTGTGGTTTTAGGTTTGATCTAGGTCTCTCTTGGTACGACGATGGTGCGATTTGATTCTCGCACGGAGATTCAAGGGTTTTCGTTAAATTGGTAGGTGATTCCATGTTTATGTAATTTGTTTGAATTATATTTCTATGTTTTTGATATTTTCATGGTTATTTAATTTTATTATGGCTTCCAAAATTAATTTTAGTGGCGTTTGTATTGCAAATGAGTTTGAAGTTCCATTTTTAGGTGAAATTGGGGGTTATTCCTAGAAATATTTTAAGGTTTCAATTGTGGATGACATATAAATACTTAATTGATTTTATTGAACTATAATAGGGATGAAAACATGTTTTGAATTTTTACCCCCTTTGTTTGTTTCGGCGAAAATGGGTTTTAATGGTGTTTGTGGAACATGTGAAATTTAAGTGCCATGTTTGTGTGAAAACGAAGGTTTTACAAAGTTATCTTTTCTTGGTTCACTTGGGGCTGCCCAAAAATTGATTTTTTGGTTTCATTGAAATATTTTGGGCTTCCTTTTCTGTTTTGGTAATTTATAAGTGTGCACATAGTGTAAAAAGTGTGGTTTTTAAAATGTTTTGGGTGCAAAACAATGCAGGGTTTTGAGAAGAAGTTTTATTGAAAATCAAAGTGTTTTGTTGTTTGTTTTAAGTGGTGTAAACTATGTTTAGATATTGTACTGATTGTATGTGACAATTAGTGATTTTTACATGAAAATGGATATGTTTTTCATGCTGAAATTGTTTGAGCACAAAGGGGAATCCTGAGTACCTAGGTGGGGCGGATGTGTACTAGTACGGCTAGTGGACCAGATGGGGTTTTGTCCATGTTTCACCTAAAATTTGGATAAATACAACTCTAAATAAACTATGTGGATGATTATTGGGGAAAAATAAGTTATGAGTATTATCCCTACTAGTGGCTCATGCACGAGAACAGATTTTACTATGGTTACTTTACACGGAGGTATGTGGTACATGGGGCCCGAGACTATCTAGTGCCTAGGGGTGTTCCCAATTTTTTGATCATTGTATTTGTGGTATTTTACCTTGTATTGGGGTGTTTTTGGAAGTAATTTATAGAATATAATATTTATATTTAAATGTGTGAACGTTCTGAAAATTTTAGCTTGAAAACTGTTTTAAATTGAAAGTTGCATCTATTAGAATTTATCCCTGCTTTTCTTTACGTATTAAAACGGCTTGCTTTTTCACATTGTATTGCATACTCTTTGGAATAATTGGGTGGTATCCTATTTGTATTAGGTTCACACCATAATTACACCCATTTGGTGTAATTAGACCTTATTATTCATGAATCAGTTAAAGGAAAGGCTTTGGGTGATGGCGGTCCGGGGTGTTAGTCCCCATCCTTGGGGCAGAGTTGTGGAGACGGCTTGGGGGTGATGAACCCTTATCTTGTGGAGTCCATGAAGCTATTTCACTGCTATTTATTTGGGTCCTTGGACCTTTTGTATTTCATTTTAACTTATGCATTCAATTCTGGATTTTTGTATAAACCTTGTTGGTATGAATTTTTCAGATTCATTTTATCAAATATTTTTGATGTTTTATGTATACATATTCAGGTAAATCATTCCCAAACCAAGATAAATGATACCCAGGCACTTGTACCAGCCCTTGGGGATAGGGAACACCCTTCGGGCCTTGTCACGGGCCAGGTTTGGTGCCAGTATTCGTGGTGACCAGATTTGGTTTGTGACATCACAAATCACAGTCAATAACACCACATACCAAGTGAGCCACCGAGGTGGAAATCATATAAACTGTAATTTGAGCAAAAGAAAACAGAAATTACCACCCAAGGAAACTTGGTCCATCCCTTTACCTGGGGCTTCAGGAACCCAAGCACAAGATAGAAACCCAGTTCCAGTAACAACCTATCTCCATTCTACCATATCCCAAATAGTAAAAGCAACAGAAATAGAAAGAGAAGACTCAATATAATTAGTATCCAGGAAAACACTACTACTAAATCCCTGTAAATAACTCCTATGATACCACTTTGTAACGACCCGGGCCCAAACAACCACCTGAACAATGCTAAACGGGTCGGGTGTTACTACCTTAGGCGCACCTCCCCGAACACCAAAGGCTGCCGACTAGCAGCGAGGGTCTTATAGGTATAGTGGGGAGGATATACCATCTCGGAGGATAATAATGGCACTGGTCTGAGTATAAAAATAAAGATGCAGTGGAATAAACGACTCAGCAGACTCAAACCAGACCTGTAGAGCGGATGCACATTCAATATTGATAAACAAAAGAAGCAATAAATATAAACAACAACAATAGAAAGTAAACAAAACAGCATGCTGATCACTTGTAACTACTACTGAACAACAAACATACATCCAAAGCAAGTCATACATATCCATATGTAAAGGCGCCAATGGATAACCAATGGTTGATACAAAACAAGTAAGCATGCTGATACATGAAATAAAACAAAACAAAGTAAACTCCAGCTAGGCAAGACCTCAAGGTCCATACCATCTCCATGAAATAGCTAATGTAGTACAGCTCCTGAAGCTGACATCTTTCCTGCACGTAAATCCATAAAGTCTGCACGCGTCCCGAAGGGCCCGTGTAGGGTGTGAGATGAATCTCAGTAAGATACCACTCAATGGTGCGTACCTAATATAAGTGTTTAAGAAGACATGCATTTATAAGGAAAATAGTAAACAGTACGATGCACACAACCAAACACAAACTCTACTGGTGCTCAGCAGCCACCATAGAGTGTCACCTACTTCGGCCAATGCTGAAATCTATGTCATTTAACCCAGAACCATGTACCCCCTGACACCGCGTGTCTCAAGTACTGACATCCTAAAGGCACATCCAGGAAATAGTAACTCGGAGGAACAATGATGCCTGTCCTCAAATAAATAATCAGAGGGACAACGATTTCTGCCCTCAAATAAATTAATCAGAGGAACAATGATGTCTGACCTCAAATAAAATCACCATATGAACAACAATGTCTCCCTTCAAATAAATTATTTGGAGGGACAACGATGTCTGCCCTCAAATAATGACGATCCTATGCCCCCCAACCCGATATTCTCAACGCTATCCCCTGAAGGCTCCTCACCTTCCACATGGATTCCTACAGCAAGCACCCCCAACCAATAGTACCTAAACCACAACTAACGGGGGCCTCTACCCACACGAGTGGTCAAAACCACCTCATCACAGAGTCTCTCTCTGTGTACACTACTCAAAGTTATGGGTGAGTGGTAATCACAAAAAATAGTACCCAAGACACAACACCTCCGACACTTCGTGTCCCTGAGACCATGCCACTCAAGTCTGACGGCCACACCATCCAAGTAAACCAGGCCATGCCAAACTTGACAATCACCCTACCTCAAACCGACATCCATGACACCCAATCTCATGGTCAGAACTACCCAATGTAACCTGGTTCAAACCCAACATGTGATCAGCATCACTCAAAAAATATCTGATCCATTCCCAACACAACCCAAAGGGTTCCAGCATATGCAATGACATGTATCACATATATAATCAAATGAAATACTTAAACAGGCAAGACAAACTAAACATTTGAATTGCACTATCCAGGTGTTGTCCTATACCAACACTAAGATCTAGAAAGCCTCTAACAAGTCATATCAAGGTTTAATAAACTAAACTCAACAGTTTTAACCAATACAAATCAATTATAACCATTTTGGAATTCCTCGGTAAAAATTCCCCAATGAAAAACGACCACTCACCCGGCCCCGCTCAAGAAAAACAGGTAACAGGGCATACCCAAAGGCATCCCATAGGTCAAATAACAATTAAATAGGCAATAGCAGGTAAAATAGGGTTACACTCTAAATACCCGAAAATGCATCAAAGTCCATGCCACCCAAAGTCTGAGAAAAAACAAAAAGAGGTATGCACCACCTACTTGAGACTTGTAGACGTAGGCACGTACAATATCGAAATCCAATTCGAAGGTGATCTTCGTAGGTCTACATTTCCATCAAATCTTGTCAATTCCACTCAGATGGAAACTGCGATGCGTGAGGCAAAGAAACTTGAACGAAATAGGGTGTATGGGTTTAGCCTCATTGTTGCGATCCCGCAGCCACTGAAGGATCTAAGAACGAACTCCAGTTAAATATTCTAGGGCAAGGTATATGATTCTGGTTTTTGAGACGGAACTGTTCCGAAGTTGGGGAAGAAGAAGAGGATTTTCGAAATAAGACACGACACTCTTTCATTTAAGCGAATAAAAATTAAAGTACATAGTGTGTATTAAGGACTACATGATGTGTAGTGGCCTTGTCCGTACTCCGAATTAAGCAGAGGTATCCACACAACTTGGACGTTCCACACGGGTTGACACACGACTATAACTCAGCCGGTACGTAGAAAGAAGGATACACGACGTGTCGAGAAACTCTACATGCCGTGTAGTAGGAATTCTTACACGGTCATCACACGACATGTACTAGGTGAGCACACGGTCGGTACTTGCCTAACCCATACACTGCCTTTACTTAAGAGTACATGGTGTCTAGTCTGGAAATTTCCAGAACTTCCCAGATTTTCCCAGTTTTCTCAGAAACAAGTCAAAAATTCAAATAGGGTTGGGATTTTGACCCGTTCTAAAAACTCGGGTTCTTAAAATGTGAGTAGGTGTTGGTGAAACTGATGTTGGGTGAATCGGTAGCAAGATTCCACCAATGAGAAAAAAATTAAAAAGCATAATTAAACTTATTATCAAAACCTAATTTAAATAAATTTTTTGATTAATCAATTAATTAAAAACATGAACTAAAATTATTTAAACTGAAATAATGAAAAATAAAATTAAACTAAATTAACACTTAATTAGATTAAAATAATTAATTGATTAAAAAAATTAATTACATAAAACTTAAAACTTAAAACTAAAATTACAAATTAAATAAAGGCAACTAAAACAAAAGAAGCATGATTATTATTCAAATTGAAATAATACATTCAAATTACAGAATTAAATTATTCTTAAATAAATTTAATTAATAAAATTGCTTTATATTTAACTAAATTGAAAATATTAAAATAAAATATTAAAGATAAAATTTATTAAACATCGAGTAAGAGGGATTTGCGTCGGTGACTCATTGAGTCACCAATAGTAGATAAAGTGCAGTTTTAGTAGTACACATGCTACCGATAGTTAAATTGGTAACAGTGGTAAAACAGACTATTGGTTGGACACATAATATTTAACAAATTAAAACTTATAAACTAAAACTGAACTTAAAACATACTAAATTATTAAACAAGAATAGTTAAATTAAATTTAAAAGGTATATATTTTTAAATGAAACAAATCAAATTAAAATAATTAGATGAAAATAATCATTAAATTAATTTATTTTTTAATTAATCAAGATTAGAAGATGAGATGTTAAAATTAAAGACCAAATTAATTAATTGTAAATAAAATGATTAATTGATTAATAATAGAAAAATGTCATATTAATAAATAGTTAAGAAGATTAAAATAACTAAACTAAATAGTAAATTATGTGACAATAAAAATTTGTAAATCTAAATTAATTATTTTAGAGACTAAAAAAACATAATTAATTATAAAAAAATGAATAATTAATAAATTTAATTATAAACATAAAAAAGTATGAATATTTGGAAAAAAGTGAAAAATTAATAAATTAAATTATAGAAAATCTAATAAAAAGATGTGGCAAAACTATGTCAAATTAGAGTTACATCATGATACCAGTGGATCCCTTTTTTGACCCTTGTGTGGGATGCTCCAACAAAGATGATCAGTGATTTCACACTTCTACTAATAGTTTGACATAACTCTTGGAGGAGAGAGAGATAAACAACCTCACATGGGAATATTTCCATATTAGTAGTGGGAACCTATGATGTTTTCTTATGTTTAAACTTGTTCAATACTATCCATTCCTAGATGATTAGTACCATTGAGTGTAGCATACTTTTGGTTTTTTTAGATAAAGTTTTCCTCCATGATAATGAGTTATCCTAGGAAGATAAGGATGAACTCATTCATATGAGGTTATATCCATTTCTTTATCATGTGGAAATTATTACCCTTTGAGTAATGGATTAAATGAATTTGGATTTCCTTTAATGGTGGATGAGTATGAGGGAATCCTTTTTGAGGACGTGTTGGGTTTACTGCACCATCAAGAGTTTGTTTCCTATAAGGAATTGCAGCAATGATGGCCCGATATCTACACTTGTATAATGGATGATCCTAGGTTTCTATAAGAGGTGAATGTGTTGTTAGAAATCGGTAGAGAAAGGGGCTTCATTAGACCTGATGTGTTTTCTTGTGTATATTTGTGTAGTTCACCTTTTAGGCTGATGAGGGAATGAGGTTGGTTGTGGATTTGTTTCACGTGGACTGAGCAACACAAGGGAATGTATCCACCCATGGTAATCAATATCTTCCTTGACAAATGGATGGAGGAGAAGTAGTTATCAGAATTTGACATCAAAATGGGTAATCATCAGATTTAGGTTCAAGTGGTGGATGTACTGAGTTGGGCTTCCTAGAGTTGATGTGGTTTCTTTGAGTCCTTAGTGATACCTTTTAGTGTGTTGAATGCCATAGAATATTTCACAGGACTTATGTATTGGATCATTAACCCTTATTATATTAGATAATATTAGTCTCATTTTATGGAATCTATGTGTGCTCTATATCAAGTTGGATCACTCAAGACACATGATTATTGTGTTGTATACCACCATTAAATAGTTGTTACCATTCTATTCTTCTAAAATCCAAGGAGGTACGACTCATGGATATCAATTTTTAGATGTTTTGAGACCAGATATCTAGTGGATATAATCATGATGTATTTTTTGAATGAGGGAATCACATCATCATTTTTTCAGGAATACATGCGAATTATAGTCATGATGCGAGATAAGGTGCTGAGGATGTTTTTTCCATTATTGGTACGTCTAGTGGAGGTAAGGATTTAACTAAATTTCGTAGAGGGAATCCAAGTGAGTTACATCATGTTTCTAGGTTTTAATTTTTTTGTATAAACTATCTAAGGGTGAGGAACAATAGAGATCTGTGGAATGTTTGGGAAACATGTGCATGAAGGATGTAGTAATGTATTGTTGAATTCCCTCACTGATCATTGCAGACTTTGATTCTTACTTCACAAAATGATTTGAGATAGGATGTAGGAAGCCTTTTAGGGACAAAATTTCAGTTGGACAAAATGTTTTACCCCATCCTGCTGGATAGGTATAATAAACTATTTAGGTTATTGTGAACATGTTTTTTGTTTTCATTTTGGTTTTGAGAAAGAGCTAGGAGGACCATCTATCATTGGTGGGGTTTGCATATCATGATGATTCCCACTCCACCACTAGAGTAACACCATTTCAATTCCATGTACAAGAGACCAGTAAGGGAACTATTATACTGGTCGGAGTTAGGGGAGATAGCCCTTGGGTCAATGTTTTATTGCTAGTGATGATTGTAAAGGGTACAATTCATCAAGGGGTGGATGATGATTGTCTGATAAACATCAGGGGTCCACAGTGGACTGATAACATAGACCATTGGAGTTGGTGAGTTATAGAGTTTTATCCAGGGTTTTAGTCTATCTCTTGGAATCTCATTACCCTTATATTCTTATTATTGTGTTGGGTTTATCGATGTGGAATTCCGCTTTACCCCAAGGCCACATTAGATTGCGGTCTCTTGGTGTTCTACACTTATCGCAGGTGAGGGGATAAGTGCACGACTCATTGTATAATTTAGACCAAGTTATGTTGGGATATGAGAGTAGAGTTTACTTTTCACGAGGCTGATAAAATTGAGGACCCATATAAGAAAGTCCCTTTATGGGTGGGTGTTTTCCTGGGGTGATTTTTTTTGATAGTGCATGAAACCATTTGGAGAACTTTGGGAGTAGGAGACCTAGTTGAGGGCTCTAACTTCCCACCTTTTTCTATGTATGTTTTTTCCAGGAAGAAAAACCTTGAAGGAGGGAATAATTTAATGTCTATTTTTTTACATTTAAGGATTTAGAATATTTCAATGAATATTTTTGGTGCCAAGTACTAAGACTGATTGAGATTCCAAGCCCAGGTTTTCCTGGAATTATTTATTGAAATATATTAAATATATTAAATATCACGCAAGTTCAGTTTCCATAAAAATTGAAATAAATTGTAAAAAAAGGTTGAGATCAGAAATATGAGGTCACCATTGAGTTCAAAATGTTTATTTTACCCTCAGTGTGACATAACATTTTTTCAGCGCGAGACATTTGTGAAAAAGTCATCATGGGCATAAAATGAATAAAATAAAATAAATTTATTTATATATTTTGTTCATTTATGAAGAAACAGTTATTCTCATTTAAATAAAATATTATTAAACAATCACAGGGTAAGCGATATATACCTATAGTTTTAGATGAGGTGTTGGAGGAGGAACCATTTATGAACAAAAAACAGATTGAAGATCGACAAGCGATGTGTGATGAAATTTTCAGTATCTCACCAAGTACAAAAACATAGATTTTATCTTCATCAGTGATCAAACCAAATTGAGGTAGGATGTTTTATTTTTACATTTATCAACATTTTATTATTCCACAATGAACATCAATCAATCAACTAATAGATTGATTTGCGTATCGATCATTTTTATAGGTATAAGTTAAATTACGTGATTTAAGGATAATTATTGTTTTGTTTTTCATTGAATGTTAAAACTATTATTACAAATTTCCAACTAAAAAAGATTGAGGATAAAATTAAGAAAGTCTTAGTTTCATTCCTCTTGTTTATGTTTTATGGTTTTTCCCACCATTCTTTAAGCATTCATTATTGGTGTTTATTCTTCCCTACAATTCAATGAATACCTGGTAAATGATTGTTGTGTGTTTGATCATTGGTGTAACTGATCCTTAATGCATATCTGGGATGGATATTAGATGATATAGTTGTGGTATATGGCTAAAAAAGTAGATCCACTGATAGATCAGATGTATTCTTCCCAGTTTTTTCATGCATTACTGGTAAGGCGTGATAATGGACATTTCTCGAGCGGCGGGTATTGTAAGAACGATCAGAATCTAGCCATTGGTGGTGAGGAGGGTCGGTCAACCCTATATATGTGGCCTATGGTGAAATTACTAGAGTATTTAGTGGGAAAGGAGTCATGATTGAAGATGTGTGATGTTCTTCAATGGGTTCTATGAAAACCCAACTACAATACATGTAGTCTTCTAAACACATGTGTGGTACCTTTTTGCACGACACAAGGGTATTATCATGGTGAAAGGTTTCAAAATCCATGTTACATGTGTCACACTCCATGTTACACACATCACAAGACATTTTTTTCTTTTCCAACCTACTCCGAAAGTACAGGGAGTACACACCTAGGATGTCGGGTAGCCTTACTCATTGTATAAACCATGCCAAAAACTGTGTACAACCCGACATGAGGCTTAGTTTATGTAGGGATTACACACCTAGGAGATCATGTTACACCAAATTCTCTGTTTGGTGAAATACACACCATGTACATAGGAATTTACAAGGGAAAGGGAAGGCTACAGGTCGATTTCCATATTAGAAACCTACATACTATGTACCCCAGGGACACACTGTGTATTAAGAAAAAGTACATTGCATGTATGGGAGAGACACAGGTAGTGCCAGACATAGTGAGACATGTCCTGTACCCCAAGAGATACTCCATGTACTCCATTGAGGAAAGGTTTTTTTCATCCTTATTCTCAGCATAACATCATGGTGATATTGTTTAAGATATCATGGGACAGTATTGATTGAGTATGTTCCATGGTTCCTTTCTTATGAGAGATCGGTGTGCATCATGTTCCCATCATATATGGTTATCCCACTAAATAATCCAATTATTAGTTAATTTTTTCACATTCCCTTATTTTGTAATGAGTTACCTAAATTCTCTTTGATATATATCTCAGCAACTTGGAGTATTTTATTCTATGAGAGGCCTGAAGTGATCCTCGAGGTCCATTGTGTTACCTTAAAGGGGTTTTTGAAATGAGTGTGACCAATATTTATTCAGGAACTGATCACTATCTTGGAGGATGTTTCCAGTAGGTTTTGGTGTCCCACAAATGAGCCCTAGGTGTTGACCCCTATTTATGTATCGAGATTTGATCTTTTTGAAGGGGTATTAATATGACGGAGTTTGTGTCTTGGATGAACCCTCTCAGTTTTCATTTGTAGTACTTCATGGATATACCTGACGAATTTGACCTCTAGGATGAGTTTCATTAGTAGAAATATATATTGATGAGTTATTCCTCCCATACTAGCAGTATCATAGAACCTTTTAGTGTAATAATGACTGGCAGTGGTTGATACCATTAAGACTCAAATTATTTTATGAGTATATATGGATGTTTATTTGTATGTATCTCTATATGATTGACATATCATGTGATGATATGAATACTCTTTATTCTTTGTGTTTGGTTATTTTGGGGTTTCCTTATGGGTATTGTTATACTCACCCCCGTATGGGATCTTCCCATAGGTGTTATGTCTTATGCCAATGACAAACCTTTTTCAGAATCCTTGGTTAAGAAGGTGTTGGTGGGGCTAGTTTGGAATCAAAATAATGAGGTGTGTACCATTGTTTCTTTTGAAAGTAGTCCCTTCCATCTAAGTAGTTTGGACTTTACTGTCTAGTTTTTTGGTTGGGATTTTCTTTGGACCACTTTTCTCTTTCCAGTACCCTTTTTCATACTATGGTTATGGAATAATATACATATGCTTGCAATGTTTTCAGTTGATTTATATTTAAACATTGTATGGGGTTAGAGATGTGTGTGTATATATAATTACTTAAGGCTAATTCCTCTCATGTGTTTTATATTCCTTCTAGGAACTAGTTTCCATCTCATTGCCCAGTGGGGGTGGGTTGGGGTTATTTCCTCTCGAGCCCCATTAGGTCAGATCATGACAATTAAAACTTATTTGAGATACCACATATGTAAAATAATTTTAGCATTTATAGGATAGTATTAGTAGGATAAAATAATCTCTATGACATGGTGAGGGATTCTATTAAGGTATTAATGTGGGTATTGAATGACATAGAGCAATCAAACTATTTAATAAATAAAAATAATAAGTTTGATATTATTTTTTGTGAAAGGATATAGTTGAAATTACATTAAGAATTTAAATATATATATATATATATATATCATAATCTTATCAAGTGTATCCAAAAGGCCATAATGTAGAAGATAATACATGATATGGTTGAAATGACTTGAAATAGTCAAACATAGTCATGTTTATGTTTCATTTTAAACCTTATATTTTGGAATAACCACCTCCATAAACCTTTATAAACTTAACTGTTGTAACATGATTTTTTTTCATTCAAGTGTCATAAATTTACTTATATGGTGAAAATTGGACCAAAAATTGTCCATGAAAAAACATTAGACCATTTACCTTAACATATGTCCTATTTCCTAATTTTTATGATTTATAAATCGTTTAATAAAATATTAGCTAACATAAAATATCATAAAAGTCATTTTTGATTCTTTTCATTTAATTTTAATTCAAATTCATCAATGTAGTAATAAAATTAAAATATAAAACCATTTAAACTTTTTAATACATTATAATTACCAATTTAATTATTGAAATAATACAATCCCATAAGAAATATTTATTTTATTTTTATCAAAATCAATTACCTTGGTTTTTCTACTGTCATCACAAACACTGTATCAGCATTGCATATGCGTTGAATGTAATTATATCATCACTATAACTTAATAAATAAATTTTCATCATACTAAATTATTTATGATAAAATAAACATTTATAATCATTCATATCTTCTTTTAATCCTGATTACAACATATAGGATAAAATAATATCATGAAACTAGAATTTTGTGTTTATAACTACCTTCAAATAGTATTAATGTTATAATCAATGGAATTTGAAAATAAATTCCCATGTTTTCATATGTAGGATTAATTGGGTGGAAAAAGACCCAAAATATGATAATTTAAAGTGGTTGTGTGATTTATAATCTATACCACAAGTTTTCAGCACCATTTTACCCATTTTACCCTTACTAAGATGCAAAATATTTTCCATAGTTACTATTTATAATGACAAAAAATGTCTATTTTAAAAATAATTAACCTCAAAATTATATATACAAAATAAATTTCTCATGAATAAATTTATATATGTGGATGGAATCAAATTTGATATAAATTCATAAAATGTATTGAATTTTTTTAGAGAATATATATTTTTATGCATAAACATGAATTTATTCCAAAATAAAATATAATATCAATTAACATAGTATTACATAGATTATTATTGATAAAAATTATATAATTTTAAGTTAAAAATAAATCCAATACATAATTAAACTTATAAATTAAATGATTTAATGAAAATAATTTATTTTTTTACAAAAAATTGGGTTTTTCAATATTCAGTAAAAAATAAGTATTTTTTTTAAAATAACTAAATATTTATCTTAAGATAATATTGACATGTTGATTTCAATATTTATATTAATTTTCTCAAATAAATTTTTTAAAAAGGGTTGAAATAAATTATAATGTCCTTAAAATAATTGTAATAATTTGTTTTTACGAAAACACATTTTTTAATTAAAGGAAAACTTTATTTAAAATTAATTAATTAATTATTATTAATTATTCAATAAAATTAATTATTTAAAACATTTATTCACATTTCTCAAAATATGGTAATTACTGTTAAATCCATGATTTTATATCGATGTATTTTTTAGGTTTATTTTTCTCTTATTTTGGTACCATATATTTACCATGAGTTTATTGAGAAAAAAGTGTTTTAGGATCCTACAATAGGTGCCTCACATGTGGGGTGCGGTTAAGGGAAAATGTGCGCTAGCCCAGAAGAAACCGTGCATGTTGTCTAGTAGAACTGTCCAGGACTCATGGGTTTCTACACATGCGTGCTCCCTCCACCATGATACCATGTGTTTGGTTTCCTCTTGGACAGAGGAGACCGCATGGTTTTCACAATTTTGATAATAACATAGTTGCCACACGATTTGGAAAACTTTTTCAGAAAACCGTGTGGCCTGTCCAGTTCATTAAAAATATGAAAATTATCTTTCTACCCTCCCCTAATATAACCCTAATTCCACCAATTTCTCCAACCACTCGGGATTTATACTCTCAGGAACCTCTACCTCTCTTACTTTCTCCCTTGTACCATAAATTTTGGGATGGATATGTTGTGGGTCTTCAAGAAATCATCATATATATCCCCCCATTCTTGATTTCATCCTTCTTTTAGGGTTCTTTTTCCATCCATCTTGGGTTCACTTTTCTATAGTGGGTTGGTTTCCCTAAAATGGGTTGAATCACGGTTCATTAGGTTCAATATTGAGATTTTTGGTTCGATATCTCCTTTATAGGGCCCTATTTTGGTGTGGTAGTGGTTTTCCACTAGATTTCTAAAGTTTCCAAACATGAGGTCGGTGATTCCATGTTTTAGCATCATTGGATGGTTTTGGTATTCTTTATTTTATTATTGAATATGTTCTATGGATTATGTTAAAGGTGAGAAATGTGTTTTCAAAAGGATTTGAGGTGCGTATTTATTGAAAGAATTATTTACAAAATAAATGGGTTGTGTTTCCTATATACCTCATTGGTGTGCTTCTTAAACATGATATATAAATTATGTATGTGGTGATAAATGGGTTTCCAAATAGTTTTGGTGTGTATATGTATTTGAAAGAGGGGTTTCCTATGAAAAATGGTTGTTTTCCATGTGTGTTCATATTTCTTAATGTGTGTATGTGAAAATAGTGATCTTTGTGAAATGTGAAATGGAAATTGAGTACAAAGAGAATCCGAAGTATCTAGGTGGGTGGACTAGGAATAGCATGCTAGTTGGATTGGATGGCTGAGGCCCAGTTTCTTCTATCAATATTTACGATGCAACCCTAACTAAACAATGATGCTAATTTGGAACACTAGAACATTGGATATAATCCTCACTAGTGGAATGTTCATGAGAACTCTATGGGTCATGGTTTCTATACCATTTTCACCAAAAAATGAGGTTCCTAATGTCCCACTAGGGTTAGTGTCAAAAGGGATTATCCATGTTTCTCTCAATTATTATTTGGTACTCACCATTGATATAGTGTGGACCTTGCATTCATTTTAATTTTAAGGCTTGTTTATTTTGAAACTTTTATCCTAAAAAAGTTCTTCCTTTAAACATTATCATAGAATTGATTCCATTGTTCTTCTTAAAAAAGTGATTGTCTAATTGTCCACAAACATTATGGTATGGAATCATTCTTTTGGGTTCCATCATATTGGGATTTGGATCACAACCAACATACACCTTTAGGTGTATGTTGAACTTATTAGGTTTGTCCAAGGTAATGGAGAAATGTTCCTTGGTAGTGATGGTGGATCTGATTGCTAGTGTTCCTCTCTTGAAGGTGTTAGTAGAGGTGGCCAATGGGTGATGGCCCTCATTTTTCATCGAGGTTTTTTTAACTTTTTATGCTATTATTACCCATCCATATTTTTATGTTTTTGTTTTTGGTTAAAGTAGTAGAATGATTAACCTGTAAATGTTTTATCTCTTTTGGTTATTTATATTGATCTACATGTGATGTTTTATTTTGATAATTGTTCATGGTTATTGATTATTTGTGAAATTGTTCCCAAAAGTGGATTGATGATACCTATTCATTAGTTTCCAACCCAAGGGGATCGAGAACGTGCTTCATTCCATGTCACAGGCCAAGTCAAGTCCCAGGTTGGATGGAATACTAGCTTGGTTAGTGAAAATTTCTATTCAAACCTTCCAATTTAACTGTTTTGTTATAAAGTTCATATTTAAATAATAATACATCCATAGTATATCCCAATTCCCATAAAGCACAGTGTCACCTTTTATGTAATAAATGATTCATTATATTCATTTAATACAAAATTTCAGGGTGTTAAAAACTAAAATATGGTAATTGGACCCTATATACCCTTTCTTTTTGATGTCTTGGTACATCACATGAATTGTATTGTTTTGATACATGAAATTATGAATTTTATCATTGTGTGATATGTTATTCTTTTCCATTAATTTAATTGTCTCCAATTTTAGGTCATCTATGAATATATTATGCATAGATGAATGGAATTTACTAAAAAATGTGTAAGAGATAGAAATAATGGAATTTAATTCATTTTATATGATATTTGATGATTGAATATCCTCCATGATAAATTATATAATATTAAAATTAATTTCATAAATTAATGATAACAAGAAGAGGAGAATTTTTCTTATTATAAAGATAATTTAAAGGTTTAGTGAGATATGTTCTTGAATATGTAAATAATCAAAAAACATGATTGATCACACATTTTATGGTCCAATTTAAGACATCAAGATGATTAATCATGTACATGATTTTTATCACATTAGTAGATAGGTAATGGTTCCATAAATTCTATGATAGATATATTTAAGTTATATATTTTTAAATGGATGATGTTGAAAATGATGATATTTGAGCCATACATAAGAAAATATTTTCCATTAGGAAGAAGGTAAGGATGGTTTTTCTAACAATCAATATATTTTGGAATAAATACAATTATTATAACTTGAATATCACTGGTTATTGTTGAAAATGGTGAGTATGTAACAAGTATACCCACAATAATGTGATTTCTCTCAAATATCCCACTTTAGATTTAATTATTTCGATCAAATTTAATTTTTTTCTAAATTATTTTTTAACACTGATGATCATATTAAGATATTTGAAATTTTGTGTAGATGTATATAGTTATAAAATCCTCAAATTATTTTGAAGTGTGATAAATTTTGAGTTTATAAATTTATCCTTTATATATTGTTTCAACCTTGATATGATCTTTAATGGGGTTAATTATTAGTGACATGTGTTCATGAACTGATACATGGAAGGGTTTATTTAGGCTCAGGCTTGTGGTGGTTGTAATGTATCCACCCACTCACTAGGTTAACCCACCAACCTATAGGTTGGGTTCCATAAGGTCTTTATAATTATACAGTGCCCACTAGACTTTTGGTGGTGCTAGAAGAACTTAATTTGTTCTTCCAAGCACACCATCCATATGGTGGCTAAATAATGTACTATATATGGTTCCAATAGACCCATGGTTTCCCCATTATGATGGTATACTTTTACACCCCACATGATTTTAATGCCACTCCTTTTGAGCCTATTTAACACAAAAAATAGACTCTAATGCACATATACCAAATTTTATAACTCTAACCTTGATTCTTTTCATCTCCAATTCATCTCTCCTTGATTATTTAAGGTTGGACTGATATGATGGTGCTAGAATGTTGAGTTCTTATTATATATTCTCGAAATTATTCTTATTAATTGGGTTATTTACACGGATCTATGTTGGGTCTATGTTTTCCTTGAATATACAATAAGATATACATCCTATATTAATATAACACTCACATATCTAGTGATTTGAAATCATTACAGGATCAAACCAATATCTATAATTGAATAAGGGTATTCAAAGATTCAGTGTTTGTGGATCACCTACTTAGAATTATTATTCCAGATTAATTTATTATAAATAATTGATACATTGGTGATTTTTTGGTATATTGGTATGTGTATCGATTCGCCAATCATAACCCCACCCCTATAATAGAGTCATAATTCCCATGAAAAAATCATGTTTTGAGGTAAGTAATCATAGAATAATCTATTTTAGGTTATTTTCTTCTTGAATATCATCATAGAACCCATTTTTTATGATGGTTTTATGGAGGATCAATGATCATTTACAATAATCAAGGATCTATTCTAGAATTGACGGGGAATTAAAAATCCATTATTAAATTTATGACATATATGGAAAATTGGAGATCACTCCTTTGATAAAAAATAGTGTGATTTCCATTGGATTTCTCCATAAGGTTTGTGATTATAGAACCACACTTCTTGCAAAGTAATCCTCTTGAGTATCTATTATAAATAACTTTCTTAACCACCAGAACTGAAGTTAAGAACCCATGACATCTGAGCTCATACTCCATGGGTGTGTGACCTAGTTTATTCTTCTATCGATAAGAAATCTTTGGAGTTCCTCATCAATAACCTTGAGGTTGGAAGTTCCATTCCATTTAGGACCTTTTATAGTCTTTTTAGCTTGGTTCATGACCTGTTGTCTCGACATATTGTTCATGATTAATGATGATTTTATGTGGGTGTGGGGGTTGTCATGATACCTATATATGATCACATTTCCATGAGTACTGTTACTATATCTTGATATTTTCTTTTATATTTATGACAAGTTATTCTATTTTTAATCCTTTATTCCCATAATGATGTGATATTTTGGTCTTATTATGTTATACCTATTTGTGTGTTACCAGTTCAGTGGTTGTTTTTTCATGGTATTCACAATAGGTGGACCATCATGGTATGTTTATCCCTTAGAGAGGTCATATTCCTGACATGTGGTGATGTTGTTAGTGGATCCATGCTGTGGGAAACAACATGATAACATTATATCCTAAAGATAAATTTATTCCTTGGGGATACCAATGAAAATACCTGAACTCGATGACTTGTGGATACTTAGTAAAATTTCAACATGGTTCCTTGAGGATGATGAGTGACATGTCACCAATATTGTGGACTTATACTGATCATTTCTAATAGCATGATCATCCATCTAACATAGATCCAATGTTGGTATGTTCAGGGTTCATGGTGGATTATTTAACACATAAGTGCTTGGCACATTATTGTTTATGCTTTCTTTCACATTGTAGATCACATATTTGTGTCAGATCACTGAGTGGGGGTGGTGTTGCATCATTAATACCTTTTATTTTTACAAATTTTTCATCTTTAATTGACCCTCTATAGTTAGTCAAATCCTTGATACTCTATTCTTTTATCACTCAGCCTCTACTCTAATAGTTAAATAAAAAAATTCATAGAACACAATGATTTACATGTTTTCATGAAAATACCTACTATTTTCCATGTTGGTTACATTTCCAAAAATGGATTTTCTCTAGTAAAAAAAGTGATTACAGTTATATAAAATATCCCAAAATTCCAAAAATAAAAATATCCCATAATGCATGATTACTAATGATTACATTGGGATGTCTCATGATAAGATCTTTAGACTGGAATCCCACCAATATCCTTTATACTAACTGTAACTTCCTGGTTTCGGTAGCCACCCAGAGGTTACCCATACCCGGTTGGTCACATGGAATCAAGAGAATTTACCCAAATTCTAGAGGATTCCAACTAGTAGTGAGGTACTTGGGTGTGATAGTGGGGAAAATATTCCCTCATTGGAATAGTAACACAATGGAAGTAAAACAGATAGCAATAGCGAAAACAATAATAATACTATACAGTAGTAAACAACAGAAGACTGGAAGTAATAACAAATGAGCACATATAAATATATATGATTCATGATACATATGTCTAGGAAAGAAGCCAAACAATTCATAATACTAGAATACAATACTAAACCAAAGTACAAAGAAAAGAAAGTAAACAGCTCCACCGCATCTCAAGCCTCGGCTTGGTCCCATGCTCCCCAACTCCACAACAATCAAGTACCTGAAGTAGAAGGGTGCTTGCCCTTATCTATACCTGCAGCAATATAATCTGTTTGGTCCCACAAGCATGACCCAAATAGGGTGTGAGACTAATCCCAGTAGGAAACCACCCAAATATCTGTGCCTAATAGTCAGCGAATATATATGGCAGGCAATATGTAAAAAGAAGCAGTAAACAAAGAAGTACACATAGTAACAATCCTATAATTTCAATTTAATTCATTTTCATATACCAAGTAAGAAGCTAATCAAGGAATGTAACCCTCTGGGAAGTACTCATAGCCTAACCCCTCTGGTTCAACCAAACAAACACAAGAAACCCTCTGGGAAGTTCTCACAGTCTAACCCCTCTAGTTTAACTTTAGCAAAGACACTCTAAGGAAGCACTCACCGTAAATTCCCCCTGTGGTCTCGTATCGGTAACTAATAGGCACTCCAAGGAAGCACTCAACATCCAATCCCCCTATGGCCCATATTGAGGAAAATAAAAAAAATCTAAGGGATCACTTACATCCATACCCCATATAGTCTCTTAACGTAAAAGTAAACAGACACTCTAGAGAATCCCTCAATGTCAATTCTCCCTATGGTCTACTACACCAGGTTCCCATAGCCCTGTGTAAGTCAATCGTGCACAATGATATATGGAAGCCAAATTAAACCTCAAGAACTACTTGACTAAATAATCTACATCATATCATAGCATATCAGATAATAATCACTCCAAATTAACAATACTAGGCATAGAAAGCAAATAGCCTAACAGGAAAACTAGACCAAATGGTCAAAACAAGAAAACATGGGAACACCTCTATAGCATGGAAAAATTAACCCTATTCATAAAAAATAAACCTATATCCAAACAAACAAGGTATAATAGGAAATAGAAGGGATAAAAACCATAAACACGCAATACCCTGAACGAGGGTATTGGGCCCTTTTTCACATATAATTCAAATACTAACTATAGAAAGGCACAAACCACCTACCTTGACATTGTACGATCGATATACTCCAGCATTGGCCCTTGTATCAACCTAGAATGTGGTAGATCTATAAAAAAATCTAAAACGTTCAACCAAGGATAACTTGAGAGAGAGGATAAATTAGAAGATGATGTTCAAGAAGAAGGGAGAACTCACCGATGCGATTCCAACACAATCGACGGTGGTCGAATCAGAGAATAGACGAGGAGTTAGGGGATCAGAGAAGATTTGTCATCGTATGGATGCTCTCGGACGAGAAAGACCTAGAAGTAGGGTGTTCTGTCGATTAGATGCGACCCCGGTTCATTTAATAAAAAAAGAAAGTACACGACGTGTATTTTAAAGGTACACAACATTTAATTGCCTTTTCCAGCCTCTACTTTAGGCGGTCTCTAGGTCACCACACACGGCCATGTGATTGACCGTTACACATCCAACACATGGCTACCTGCGACAACCAAGTACATGGCATGTACATATATGTACACGGCGTGTAATTATGAAATTTCCCAAAACTCCTCTTTTTCTCAAAAACACCAGAAAGAAAAACGCATACCTGAAAAGAAGATCCAGGTTTTTACACTAACTCCCAGTAATTGACCTGCCTACAAAAAATCTAAGGTTGTTTATACTGGAATCCTTCCAGTACTTCATTGATATTGAAGGTACATCCACTTAAAAATGGTTCTCTAATATTTTTCCACAAGGTTCATGGATCACACTTTCTTGTGTACTCTCTCATGAACTTCATCAAATATAGTCTTGAGACTTATCTTAAAATGCTTTGGTTCATGTGATAACCTACTTGAATAATTACCTGAATTTTTCTCCTTATCTTTTATATAAACTCTGTATGATAATATAAAAGAATTATTTCTATGGGTTTATTTGAATCCCATCACCTGAATTCACATATTTATAAAAAAAATGTGGGGCATGGGGTCTAGATAACTCCACTATTTAAATTCATTCATTTAAATCATCCTTTAAATACGTCAAATAATAACACCTTTAAATTTACTTCTTTAAATAGAAATACTAAATTTTTAGATATTATATTTATTTACTAAATTTATATACCCCATTGGAAAATGTTATTTATTTTAGCATATAACTTGAAATAATTGAATGCGTGTTATTATCTTTAATGCAATACACTGAAGGCTTCCTGCTTACTCATGAAATGCATTTACCTGAATGGGTTAGGTATAGCCTTCTCCATCTCATGGATGTTATTAACCATATCTCAACCTATCTACATGCATTCATATTCATTAACTTCAATGTCCCAATGGGTTTGGTTATAACTCCTTACATGGAAAACTATAATATGCGGTCATCTATGCCTGAATTCATTCATGTACATTTCAAATACCCAAGGAGTTCAGGAATATCTTCACACTGTAAAAAGAATACTATTTATCAAAATATTATCCATAGGTTTAGTTAATAACTTCTATTCTCACACATTTTCTCCCTCATTTATCATTTATGGCTCACCCCTATCTCTTCATGTGACTCGTCTTTCTGAATACTCAAAAATTAAATATTTATATTTGTTTATGCGTTATAAAATATACCCATTGATTGATGAATGTACATAGAATATTCATTATTCTCATTCAAATAATATTCATGCATGTGAAAAATCATGAATATATTATATTGACCATACCTATTCATTAAATCCATTATTCACTTCGACTAGGAACTCTTAATCATCATGCGACATCACCGCTTGGTGATTATCTGTTCATGAACAATAATGTATGAAAAACTTGTGTAACAAATGCTTCTGACTCACTTATATTATAGGAAATAAATGATACCTTCGGTTTGATTTGAGTTCTATAGCTCATCAATGGATGAATTACCACACAATATAATCCTTTGAGAGTGGGATGTGGAAGACGGAAGTCCCCCCATGATCGTACATTCTAGATCGGAATGATCGAATTTTAGTAGTTGTGTCATGATATTTTAATGAGGCTAAAACTATGATGTTATCCCATTATCCCACATTGAATTCTCAAACATTATACAATGTGGTATATAAATTATGTCATACCTTTAATCATATATAATCATTTATGTTTCTATACCCAAATATTACCATGTCGTGCTACTTCACCAGCAACATAGACCATATCCTCTACAGGCCTTATACACGAGCACATGTTATCTTGTGGATGTGTGCTTCTGTAGGCCTTATACACAGGACCACTCTCCTATATTTTTTATAAAATAAATCTAAGGCTAGATCCCTTGGGTATGGTATAATATAGACCCACATGTTCCCTTTTTCTAGCCTTTGTCTTGGATGGCCTATGGGTTGGTAATATTTTTTAATTAAAATCTAAAAAAGAGATGGATAAATAATAATATAGAATAAATTGTAAGTATAAAAATTATTCAAGACAAAATTATTTACAAACCACCTCAAAAAACATAATGTAATTACATTCAATTCACATTTCATCTTCTTCACATCACCTTCAAATCACCATTCACTGATATTTCAATTGCATGGAATTTGTAAATTCTTCTTCATGAAATTCTTTTTTTCATAGAGTTCAATTTATGTCTCCAATTTATAGACTCTTTATGAATTTTTTTAAACATTTAAGATCCGTTCATGAATCATCATAGTTAACATGGAGAATATTTCAATCGTCAATTCAAATTAAATTTAATAAATACATAAAAATTATAAAATAATCACCACTTCATCCACCAACACATATTTACTAATTTAAAATAAATGAAAATTGGGATTGAAAATATACCCCTTTGTATTATGTTTTCAATATCAACACATATAATTAAATATAATATGTGGTGAAATCCATCCCCCACTTTATTGAAAATTACATGAAATGGTTAAGTGGTTTATTATTATTCTCAAAAACTTAATCATCTCTCTTATAAGGAAATTTATTATTCATATCAAAGATATGAATGATCCCACATGGTTCTCTTAGAAAATATCCTTTAGTTAATAAACTCTATGACTTTGTGGGATATCTCAGTGTATAAAAAATATAGATAAAACCATAGTTGTCTAAGATGCCCATAATAAAACTCACATGTGATACTTAGCTCAGAACATATTTATTTCTCAAATATGAGGCTGTATAAAACATATTTTTCAATAAAAATATTCTCCTACACACTTAAAAAGAAATATCATAAATTTAATGTGTAATAATATTTTAAATACCCTTTATACGAGATTAATCATCTAATAACACCCCCCTTAATTCATATATATGATATAATCATGGAAAGGGAAATAAGTGTAATTAGGTTACCTCAACTTTCAACTTCTTTAAAGATTTCCTAAATATTTATATATTCATGAAAAAATCCATGATATCATATACTTTATTTTTTCCCTACCTTAGGGGATGAAATCCATCATCAGCATAGAAATTGTTGAACTCACTAATGGGAAACATTTCTTCTTCAATTCCATGAATGTTGGATGATAACACATAAAACATATTGGGGAATAAGGAGGATCATTAATGATTCTCATTTAGATAAATAGGGATGAGAGTTTCTTCTCAAACCGGTTTTATTTTTAGATGATGTATGGTTCTTCTTAGTTACTAGAAAGTCTATTTTAGTTCTATATTTTTTCTCCATTTTCTATCATATTCCAATTACTATGGCCATATGATCAGGTATTTTTTAGGAACATGCTTAGTCATTACATTTTATGTAGATTTATTCTTGATATTAAAAGCCTTATGTGATTTCAATAATTTATTATTTACAGAAATCAATGTCAAGAATTTTTTAGTTGAATTAACAAACATATCACACATTTCACACACATAATTATCCCACACCAAGTTACCCTTCTTAGTATAATTTTCATAGTCTTAAATAGGAAATTATTTCACAAAATCAATCATATTGTTTCATTTATAGATTGACTCATTTTTATTTAAGCTTTATTCCTTTAGTATTGATGTTCATATAAAATTTCAAATGGTCCACATTATGAACTTTCATACCACAATATAAGAATATTATATTTGGTTTGATTCTCTTCACATCATTATTCCCAAAATTATTGGGAGTTTTTTGTTTGACAATTTTCTTCTACTGTTTACATCCCATGGTTGATGTCTCATATTTTTTTCTTTCTTTCTTACCATTTATTTGTGGTCTTATTTTTTCATTAATAGATGATTTGTTCACGATTGGTATATACCATCACTCATCATAACAATGACCAAATTTTTTGGAATAATTAAAGAGATTATCAAGATATTCATATATATTATTAATAGCCTAATTCATTTCATGCGAGTTATGATTCAGTTTTTTAGGTTTCCTCTTCACTTCATCTGCCCCCCCTTAATGTAGGAATTATATAATTCTCTTAAAATTACATAATGTTCCAAAAATTTATTTCCTAATTCCCAAACATCCAACAACACACAAAAAATACAAACAAAATATTAATTTATTCTTTTATGAAACATTATGTATTTTTTTAATATCTTGCTCATTTTGGACAACAAATTTCTTCTTTTTTCCTTTATTTGGGGAACACGAATTCACAAAATTCTTTATATATATATTTGAATATATAGTGTATTCCAGATAATGATTATTTACCTATTTTTGTCTATATTATAATGTTGAATCTTTACTAGTCATCAAAACAACATTAGTACATAAATATTTATCATGAAAAAGGGTAATATTTTTGAAAGATAATGAACTAGATTTATCTATAGATAACCTCAAGATCTTCTTTCCAGTAGATTGATTATTTTTTGAAATATGAATCTTATCTGATGGATTCTTGTAAGTACTTATTTTATCAACATCTTGGTTTGAATTATCTTTTATCTTTTCAATCTTTATCAGTTTATCTTAAAATTAAAGAAATTTTATGCTGAAAGAAATCTTTTAATATTCAAATAATCTCATTCTTTCATTCCACTAAATCTTTATCTTATAAATCTCATTATTGACTGATGAATCATCATTTATGTTAACTTATGATATGAAGGTTTAATAATTTTTATTTGAACCTTTATTATATGAGTTATTCTATGTTGAAGATTCTTAATTAACTTTTATAATTATCAGATATGTATTTTTTGAACAGTCAAATGAATAATGTCCAATTTTTCTATAGTTAATTTTATTTAAAGGAATAAAACCTTTAAAGGTTCATTTTCTTCCTCTGTTTACATAATAAAAAACCTTCGTAACTATTCTCCATTATATATTGGTTTATTTTAGAGGGAACTAGCACCCTGATACCACTTTTAAAACCTGTATCAGTGTGAGATCAATGATAGGGGAGAGGTTGAATTAGTGTTCCCATTTATTTTAACATTTTATTCCTTTTTAGTTCAAAATAAATGGATGTATAAAAACATGATCCACTCTTCTTTTGTTACTCTGTATCTATTTACGTAATTATATAAAATAATGGGAAAAAAGAAAAGGAATTACAATGTTCAGTACATAGACATACTCTATTCCATGTAGGTTAGATTTCCCAACATAGATTTCCACTAATAAAGGGATGTGATTACATGTATCGAAAATATCATTAAATTTCTAAAAGATAAAATTCCTTTAATTCCTGAACATTGTTTATTACTATGGGTTGTATCCCAATGGGGTCCTTAGATTGGTATCCCACCAGTTTTCTTTATAATAAATACTTCCAGTTGAGCTATCTCTTGAAAAGATCTAGTTTTTTATAATGGAAACCCACCAATTTAGCAATGATATTGAACATAGATCAATTCATGGTTTATTAATTGATATTCCTCCATAATATTTTTGTTTCATAATTGTATGTGAACCCCCAAAAGTGCTTCATTAGAGATTGTCTTTTTTAATTCTCTTAAAATTCTCAGGTTCATGTGATCACCCTCTTGAAAAATTACCCAGATTTTTCTCCCTCTATTCGATATAATGTTTATATCATAAACTCCAAAATATATTTCAATTCTTGTATTCAAATACCATCACCTCCATGCACATATTTATACAAAAATAATGTGGTTCATGGGGTCTCAAAAATTTCATGATTTAAATTCCTTCATATAAATCCTCATTTAAATGTGTCAACTAATAAAACATTTAATTTTAATTTATGAAATATAAATGATTTTTTTTGGATATTATATTTATTTCCACATTTTAAATATCATATTTAATGTGGGTATTTATTTCCTCATCTTGCGTGAAATACCTAAATGGGTAATATAATTTTTCATCCCATGAACCAAAGGATTCCTATTTACTCATGAAGTCCATTTACCCAAAATGGTTCAGGTATAACCTTCTCCTAATCACGATTGTTATTAACTGTGGGTCACCCCATATTTATGCATGAATATTCATCCATCTCGATATATATAGGTGTTTGGGTGAAACATATCCATGGAAAAGTGTATGTTACAACTATCCTTGTATGTATTCATGAATGCCTATTTCAATTACTAAAGGAGTTCATGTATATAATAATGCCATAAACAAATGGAGATTCTGAAATAAATTACCCAAATATTCAGGTAATAAACTATCTTATCACATAGGACCACCATAATTTATAATTCATGGATCACCCCTATATCTTCATGCAACTCATCAGACTGAAAACTCATACATTACACAACTCTCTTTTTTCACGGAGAATAAAAAATTACCAATGGATTTATAGATATCCACTACATCTTTATTCAAATCATTCATATAATACTCATGCATATGAAATTTCATAAAAATATTATCTCGATCATACATGTGAATTAAATCCAGTTTTTTACTTTATCTAGGAATATGGCATAATTATATGGAATCACCGCTTGACGATTCTCTATTCATGAAAGGTAATTCATGAAAAATGTGTGCGAAAAATTCATTGGGATCTCCTGGATCATAGGATACCAACGTGGCCTTAGATTTGATTCGTAGATGATCAAACATGATTCCCACTGCTCATCAATTATATAATTACTATGCAACAAAAATCTTTGAGTGTGGGAGGAGGAATAGAACACTTCTATCTTGACCAGATGGTCTAAATAAATGTGATTGGATAACAGTGTTTATGGTTATATCATTTAATGATGTGGGAACAGTGCTTCTATCCCACTATCCCTCTTCAACTTCTCCCATAGTCTACAATATGGTGTATCAATCAATTCATGCATTTTATTGGCTAAAAGAATGTATGGGGTATACTCCAAGACACTTCCTTATCACGGTACATCCCATGCGGCTCATCCCATCTACTATATAGCCTTTATATATGGGCACATGCGTACTTGTGTATGTGAACTCCTGCATTCCTTAAAAATGAGACCTCTCTCATATATTCCCCTGTATGATGGCCAAGTCTAAATTTCTTGGGTGTGGGAGAATCTAGTCTCACATGCACCCTTAGTCGAACCATGGCCTTTATTTTCTTGTGTGTTGGAATTATTTTTTTTTGTAAAATCTATAAAATAGTTACCCAAATAATTACATATAATAATTTCTATGTTTAGAAATTATTCAATCCTCCATTTTTTCCAAACCACCGAAAACACCATTATGAAATTACCTTCATTTTTCATGTCATCATCTTGACTTCATATTTAAATCACTATCCACTAAAATTTCAATTGCACGGGATTTTAAAATTATTCTTCTTCATGAAATTAATTTTTTCATAGAATTTGCTTCATTTATCCAATTTAAATACACCTTAGGCCATGTGTTTGAACATTGAAGATCAGTTCAACAATCATCATTGTTGAAATCTAGAACTTTCCAAGCATGACATCCAATTCCATTTCCTGAATCTATCAAGATTTTCCAAGCATCACCGCTTCATCCACTAACACATATTGGATTATTGACAAAAAAAGAAACTTAGGCTCAATATGCATTTTTTATCATTGAATACACATATTATACATCATTATATTTGTTATAGAATTTTTTTTGGTTCCCTAATATATTTTACAACTGACACCATTCATGAGAATCTGAATGTGATCGTAATACTCATGAATTGGGATCCAATAAAAGGAAAGGGTAATGTGTAATATGGTTAATCTGTGGAGCATGGTGTTAGTTTTTTGACTAGGATAGACTCTGGATGATACAATAGTTTGATTTACTTATCTATTGTACACATATTATGGTTTTTATTTCCAAATTGGGAGCTTGTATATTAATGTGTTGTATGACATACATGTCATCCATTAATAGATTTGATATTTAGTATTTCTCATGATATTCTGATTGATATACTGTGGTTTTTATTTATATAATATTAGTAAGGATATGATATTAAATGTATAGTTTCCTTAATTATGTATTTTGGACCCTCACTAAAAGCCTGAATCCTCTTGTATATTGAGCTGTATGCATGAGGTCATGTGAATCTCTAGCTCAGATGCAGTGGTTTTGGTCGGGTCATTTTTAAATGGTATTAGAGAAAATTTTTCTTACCTACTTTTTTGGAATAACTTGGGATGTTATAGAAATAACATAGGCCATGTTGTACTTGGGTAGGTTATTTTCCATTAACCTTACTAGGTCATGTGCAATAGAAAAACGAGTTACCATTAATGTGGATGGTTTTACTAGTTTATGATATTTGAGTGTGTTTATGAATATGGACTAAGAACATATGATCATATTCCATATATGTACCTATTTAATGCAGAATATTAGTTCATTAATCTAAATCATTGATTTATTTTATCTTTTTTTGGATAGTCCTATATTATTTGACATTGTGATATATATTTTCATATGATTTTTTGATGTATCTATCAACATTAATTTTTTAAACATGATCGTGATGTTATGTTTAGTATATATAAATATGTGACTATGAATAATCTGTATTGATGGATACCTTAATTAGTTATAGGATGCATATAACTTTGGATATGGGTAGGGTACTAGTAGCACCTTTGTGTGATCCCATATAATGATTAGTATATGTACTAACAAGATCAAGTTTTTTCTATTGTTTCTTTATAATTTTAGAAGATTCGTCCTTAAAGTAGTCTCATGTGAAAACCTACAAATATGTTCTTGGATACTCCCACTAGAGAGGATTCCCATGTTCCACTACCTATTGTGCATGATGGTATAATAGGGAAAGGTCCCGCAAAAGATCCAGTTGTGCAGGATGTTGTACCACTTCAGTTGGGAGTCCCTCCACTTATTCATTCCCAGTGATGAGGGACACTAAGGTACATGGTCGACTATAGAAAAGATTTAAAAATCCTAAATCCACCATCCTTTTATGGAATTAGAGGGAAAATGGTTTTAATGATTTGGAATGACATCATTGACGGATTATTTGACCTTGTTGAGATAACTGAGGACTGGAGCGTTATGTTTGAGTGATTCATTCTATATATACTGATTAAGAGGATATGGGTTGTAATGGGAATGGATAGTATATGTGAGGGTCTCTCTTGGGAGTCTTTTAAGATCCTATTCATTGAGTAATTCATTCATGGTATACTGAATAAAGACCATTTGAAGGTGTTCATTGAGGCACAACAAGGGTCAGTGACATTGTCCATATACTATGCCTGTTTTACTTGAATAATTTAAGTTTTTCCTCAATTGGTTGTAAATGAGGCACAAAATTCTCTGAAATTCATGAACTATCTTCATTCTAAAATAAAAAAATTGGTTAGGGGGTTTGACCTGATGACAAACTTAGTGTTTCTATTCAATTACTTCACAATTGATAAGGTTATGAAGGACGATCGTGAAGTTTGACATCATTCACCCTTCAGAACTCTGAGGGGAAGACCTCCAATGGATTCAATAACTATTTGTTATAGAAGAATAGAGAGGATGAACATGGTATTATTACTAGGTGTTAGTATATATTTAGACCATATTATGAATTCTATATCCTCATCAGGAGGAATTAAATTATGATTAAATGGTGGAATAATAAGACATTATTACATACTCTATACATTACCTTGGAACAAGTGTTGGTAGTGTGGTAAAATCAGAATATGAAATACATTTTCTATAGGGTTTCAAGTATGATGTCCAAAATGGTTGAGTTCAAATGCAAAAAACCACCCAAGGATCTTGTATGGGTCCTATGTAGTAGGCTCAGATGATGACGACCTATGGGTGTAATTATTCTTAGGGATATACACATGGAGCTTAGGTAGGTCAATTGTATATGAAAGATCAGACATAGAAAGATAGTGGTGGGAGACCATCTACTATTCTATCTTTGTCTTAGATCACTTCTATGTTTTCTAAAACTTTTTGATATAATTTCATCCCATTATTTTATCTCTTCAAAAGTTTTAGATGGACCAAACTTACCACTCATGATGTTTTCTTAGTTACATTCCTTTAATAAACCATTGGTCATTAAAGTGGTCCATCATCAGTAATGTGCATAGTGTCATATAGCCATTTTATGTCATGGAAATATATTGTAAATCATGATTTTTGGATATGAATATTATCGATGTGATTCTTGGAAGGGATTTTTTGACCATATTATAAGCTCACATTGAATACCATTGAAGACAAGTATCATTTACATCACTCAAGGGGGAGTAGTGAGTGATGAGAAATGAGTGTGAATTGTGATAAGGTAATGTTTTTCAAGACATAAGTCACCTTTGGATGATCATGGAATATATTTCAATTTTTTCTCATTCAGTTGGATTAGATTTAACCCCATTATATTTTCCCCAACTATCGATCTCTATTAGAATTTCTTCCCATACGGCTTTAGAGAACATCCCACTGATAAAGGAGTTTATGTTTTAATAGAGATCAGATCCGGTGCTCAACCCATTTTGATACCCCATTATAATATGGATCTATAAAAGATGAATTATATTAATTTATAGTTCAAAGACATAGAAAAGAAGAGACTTATCAGGATGAGTACATCACCATGGTTTAAACCAATTTTTTTCTCCAAGAAGGTGATAGTAGTCTTCAAATCTTTCTAGATTAAGAAATACTAAATCATTTGAATATAATGAATAAAAATCATTTTACTAGGACAAAAAATATCTTTTATAAGTTATGGGGAGCCCTAGGATTTTTCAAGATAGATATCTAACCGAGTTATCAACAGTTTCCGGTTAGAGAGGAAGAAATCACGAACTTTGTGTTTTGGAGTAGGTGTGGGATATACAAGTACTTTTTGATGTTTTTTAATTAAAAATTAATTTTTTGTGTTCAAATATATAATTAATAATATATTCCATCCATATATTGACCTTTTCATCATGGTTCTTATTAAAAAAATACTGATCTAGTAATTGACCCTATAAAAGAATGTTAGACATCTCCAGAGAGTCCAAAGTACACTTCAATCACATCAGATTTATACCAAGATATAAAAGTGTAAAATATTCATTAATGAGGGGAAATTAATGGGGGGATATGGTTCCTAAGAAAGTTATTTACATGTACCAATAAAATTTCAATGATATAATCTCCTAGAAATATCACTATAACATGTCTGCGATTATTTGTTTTTTTGTGTTTAGCATGATACTATTGAAATTTTATCTAGGACGTATCACATTTAACCACACCGATGGCTACACTAAAGAAGAATGGATAATTATTACATTGGGAATATAATTTGAAGATGAATTTCTTGAGAGGTGGTGGCGGATGACTTCTACTCTGGTAGTGATATTTTCTGAGAAAACTCTTCATTATTCAATATATTACGATGCATCAGTTGTTGGTTTGGGAGCTATACAAATAATGAGGTAGTGTGAGGTTGCTAATACGTCATGTCATATGTGACTACATGAGTAGAAAATTATGACCAATAACTTATAGTTGGAAGTGGTAGACCTTGTTTTTTAGTTTTGGAGGCACTATGTCTTTAGCTATAAGATTGATTTCTATATAGTCCCAAAAAACCATTTTTATATATTCATACATCATGTCATAAAAGTGAGGAAGAGGGAATGGGTATAATACCTATAAATTTTTGACAATGAGATGGATTAATAACTATGTTAATATAATCCTATAGAAGATATTCATATCTATATGATAAATGTATTTCAAGATCATGTTAAACAACTATTAGAGGAACATTGTTTTTTGATTATCTTGTTTTCCAAATGGAGGATGGATGATTTTGATGACTAGGAATAAATGAAATATCTTATACTGGTGGTCACATCATTTATAGTATTCTATGTAATGGATTCATAGGTGATCGAATCATAGTGTGTTGTGATGTGAGAAAGGCTAACTATTTGGGATCTAATACCTGGGTGGTCATTGGATGCTGACGATGTCATCTTTTTCCATGAGACAGTTATAGTCCCAACATCAATCAATAAAGATATGATGAGGTAGTTCCATACCTCTATAAGGGTAGTATATCCAAGGGTGATAAACTTGTATCAAAACATTAGGATATAGTTCTAGTTTCCAAGAATGAAGAGAGACATTTTTTAGATTCATACCACAATGCCTTACATTCTAGAGGATAAAATCCAAGAAACATCATCCTGGTGGATTCCTCCAACTATACCCAATTCCAATATGAATGTGGGATGAAATATATATATATATATATATATATATATATATTCTTACAATGATATCCCGATCCACAAGGAACCATGACGCTATTTGGTTGATTATGGATCAGCTAATGAGTTATACTCAATTCTTAACAATCTGAGAGACTCGATTAGTGGAATAGCTAGGAAAGAATTATATCTACAAGATAGTAAACTTATATGGAGTCCCCAAGAGAATTTTATATGATATAGATGAACATTTTACATCTTGATTTTGGTAGTCGTTAGAGAAGGCCTTGGTGAATCTGGTAAGGTTGAGCACAATATACCATCACTAGAAAGATAGACAGTCATAGTTGATGATCTATATATTTGAAGTTATTCTTTTGAAATATTCCCTAGATTTTTTCAAAGATTTGGGTAGTCACCTATCATTTATTGGGTTCACTCACAATAACATATACTATGTTTCAATTCAAATGAAAAATTATGAGGATTTGAATTATAGGACATGTTTGTAATGGCCCGGACCCCTTCGGTCCATTCCTTTGCTGGAATCTGGTGTCTGAGTTGTTCTGGGAGGTCAAGGTGACATATCCCCAACACTTTTCTAAATTTCTAGTTCTGTTAAAAGTTCTATTGGTGAGACTGATGTTAACAGTTCCATCGAAGAGACTGATGTGAACAGTTCAATCGGTGAGACCGATGTGAATAGTTCCATCGGTGAGACCGATGTGAATAGTTTATCGGTGAGGCATTCTGTGAAAAATGTTTCTAGGATCATGTACAGTGTTTCTAGGAATGGTATGTGTATAGTGTTTCCAGGATTGGTAGGTGTATAATGTTTCCAGGATCGGTAGGTTTACATTGTTTCCAGCATCGGGTAGGTGTACAGTGTTTCCGACTTCCTACTGTTTCACCCCTTTGATGTTTTCTTTGATGTAAAACACATTAAAGGAATTTTTAAGGGATTTAAGGCCGATTAAAATCCCATAACTTTTATATTAATTTTCCTAAGGCTCTAGATTCATTTACTTTGTCAAACTGTGTGGTTTAATGCGGTCCGCTTTTAATAGAAAATCCAGAGTATCTTAAACCCATACTCTATAAATCTTATAAAGGGATGAGATATCTTCCTCCCTTGTTCTACCTTCTTGTTCCCTGGTTCAAGAATCTAAAACCTTTCCTTATTTACATAGAAGTGGTGTGATTGAACCTTAATCCTTGGTTCATTTCCCCTTGAAGTTTCTTCCTACTGCATGCACACCCCCTGTTTTGGTGCATGCAGCAAGTGTTGATCCATGATTGATAAAAGGTATGATATACCTCCGTTATTGTGTTTTATTTGATCCTTATTATCCTGTTTCTACTTTCCATGTTATGGAATGTGGTCTAAATTCTTCTAATGGAGTTTTCTTGGGTTTCGGTTGGTGCGGTCGTGCCATGACACCCTCGGGTGGATGCAACTGTCATGGGAGGAGGCGATCGTGATCCGTTGTGTGGATCGTTCTTGTATAAATAACGTCAAGAACCTTTTGAGTTAGGGGATTTTTTTCTCCTATATTCATTTACATGTATTCTTAGAGTTAGCATGATTTATCCACTAGACCAAAATGGAATTTACATAATAAATATTTAAACTGGATAAATCAATTGCTATCGATCATATGTTATTGCCTCTTGTTTTTTTAGATAGTGTGATATCTATGCTTGCCTTGTTTATCATTTAATTATTGATTTAAATTGGTAAATAATGTAAACTTGGATTAATTGTAATTATTTTTTAAAGATAAAGTGTCATGTAAATGAATCTAGTCGTTATTGTTGTATTTTAAATTAATCAAATTGATGCAGTAAGCATGTTTAATAAATTTGTGATAGCTTACTATTTAGGTTGCCCATAGTTGGAACCTACAAATAATAAATTAGTTAATTCTATATGGATTAAAGAACTGACTATTTTGATAAAAAGATAATGTTTGGATGGGTTCTGAGTTACCCTTTTTCTTGTAAGGTCGAGTGCCTTCTCCTTTGGAGCCTTGAGAGCTCGTTATGTTTGAAGGTTGGATGCATTGTTTAAGGGACAATATCCTAGTTGATATGATGTTTGTTTCCTATTTATTGTGTTGTGATGTGAGCCTGGATTTCTGTTATGATATGTGGGGGAAGGGGGGCCCATTGGTTGTGGTAGCAGTTGATGCCTAGAGTGGAGAGATGCATCAGTTTATGCATGTGGGTGTCGGGGAGGACACCAGAGATGATGAAACAGGTAGGATATGAATGTTTGGATTCTTGATGAATCTTGTTGGTTGTTTATCTTCTTTACTTTCCCCACTGCTGAAGGCTACTGTTCTTGCTTAACCTCCTTCCAAAATGGGTAAATATGCACGGGGTATGCCACGCGCTTTCCGTGTTTAGCTTCTTGAGGGAGGATGGGTCTACGCTCTTGCTATAGGTGGAAAAGAATTGATAGGTAGTTCAACTACCCACCATGTTAAACCCCATTGTGTTTAGTAGCTTAGAATGTTTTTCTAGAATTCCTGGGAATATGGGAATGTAATAATGTTGTTAATAAATGATTGAATAAATGATGTTAACCCACGGGGTTGGAGCTTGCTGGGATGCAATGATAAGGTTTCAATTTAATAGAACAGTGGACTTTGGGTGTGATGCTAATAAAATGTAATGTGGAACTGTTAATCGTTAATTAATGCTTAAAGATTTAATTAATATAAAGTAAAACTTATAAAAATGGAATTAAGTAATATAATAATTCTATTTAAATGGTTGTGTGCTTATAATATACCTAGTCTTAGTAGTGGCAGCCGAGAGTCTGAGTTATGTTAGCTGTAGTTGAGTTTGAGACTGGGTTTTTACCATAGTGTGGTTGTGAGCTATAGAATATTCTGTACATTTTGTGTTTCTATATGCTAATCCACATCTTCAATTAGGGAAACTGACACCCTAGGAATTCTGATCACTAGGGGGTTTTTGCCCTAACATTCTGGCGGGAGGATGAATGGATTACTACCCCCTTTGGCCCCGCTCTCTTCTCTTGGTAGTTACTTGTTCTGGTAGGCACAATGGTTAGTTTTCCCCATATATGTGTGTAGAGGGCTGTAATGGCTTGTGGTTATTCGAACACATATATTCTGGATATAGTTTCCTATGGACTACTATAGGTGTAACGTGTATAGGTTGTGATGTCTTGAGGATCCTTACTTGGTGTATGGGATGTAATGGCTTGAGGTATAATGCCTGATGTATGATACATATTATGTGAGATGTGGTGGCTCCCAGAAACTACCTAGTTACTTTGGTTGTGTGGACGTGTTGGTTGTACTACACTAGGTGCATGTTGTGGTGCTTCGCCCTGGTGTCTGCAGGCAAGCCTTTTTGGAGAGAGATGCTTAGGATGTGCGACGTTGGGGAAAAGTGGAAAAACAGCGGGGAAGTGGTAGCGGGGTACCCTTGATATTATTTATTATATTATATACTCTTGTATGCGATACTTTATGAGAGTAGATATGGTGAGGCTAGGAACTTAGTATACATGTTTAGGTGATGAGTTAGTTTCACTTGTTGTTCACTATGCTTTATCATTCTTTATTTACTTTTGCACGAGAGGCTCCAGGGAGGATTATACTGAGTATAATGTTATACTCACCCTATTTATGTATAAACTATTTTTCAGGTCACTTGAAGCAGGTTGGAGATCAGGCTGGTTACTACTATCTTGGGGTTGCATGAGCTGTTCGGGCTTCATGGTTGCTGCTGTTTTTTTATTTTCCTTGGGTACTTACAGTTTTTCCTTTTAGTTTTAGTAGTTCTTGCATGAAATTACATATGTGTTCTTGGGATTTCTTTTATATTTCAGTTTGAGTTGGATTTGGTTGGTTTTTGTCTTATCTCTCTCTTTTTCATGTGTTCTCTTAGAGGGTAATTCCTCCCATTTGTGTATTTACTATACCCTCGGTGCTAGTCTCCAACCCGAGGCCTACTGAAGGTGGGACTCGGGGGGTCATTATCTACCTTCTCACATTGCCTACCTAGGAGGGGTACACCTTGTGAGGAGGGGGTCATGACAGAGTGTTATCAGAGGTAGGTTGAGGGATATGATGGATTTTGGTGTTAGGAACAGGTGAGGTTTCATGGTTAGGTGTGGAAACAGTGTCAGTCAAGTTTAGAAAGTGATGTAAACACTGGAGACCGGCTGAGACATAGGTGTTTAGGGACCCCTATGATCTGATGCAAGATCCTTTAAGTTTGCAATGGATACTAAATGAGGTGATACTAGTTGCTGGTTAGAGACCTAGGAAAAGATCATGCATCATTCTTCTTTGTGCCAGTGTTTGAATGGGTAGACCTTGGGATAGGTTAACCTAAAATTAATAAAAGAAAAAAATTAATTAATTAACGTTGAGTCTTCTATATTCCATTTTTATGAGCTCTAACTATTTTTTATTTTACAAGTATGTATTTGAATCGACGTCCTCATCACATTTGTGTAGAAGATTTCCAATAGGCTATGCCAACAGATCACCATAGGGTAGAGGTTGATGAAGATGACACTTGGAGTAGGACACTCCATGAGTTTCAATGCTAGATTCTACAGTAGTATGAGGGCTCCGTTTTATATGCAGTCATGGAAGACTGGTTGGAGGAGGTTGAGATAGCCTTTAATTCGATCTGTGTTGGAAGGAGCACTGGGTGTCTTTGGTTGTGACGATTCTGCATGGAGTTGCGAGGCAGTGGTGGTTCTTGTTCCTCAGGGATTGCGAGGAGTTTTCTTTCTCATGGGAGGAGTTTTGATACAAGTTCATAGTCTAGTTTCTTTCTTTGACCTCGAAGGCATCCAATCGCTAGAAGATTCTTACCCTTCAATAGGAGAGCTCCAGTGTGCGAGATTTTGGAATCGGTTTTAGGAACCTTTTATGATATAATTTGGACATGTTTCTAGATGAGGAGGCTAGGGTGAGGAATGTCGAGGAGGCTTTGCATCCAGAGATCCAGCGTCAAGTCACCCCATTTATGATGAAGACATATCTTAAGGTTCTGGTGAGTGTAGAGGTCATCGAGAGGAAATTGGCCAGAACTAGATCATCACAATAGGGGAGTCATCATGATTCATCATGAAGAAGATCTGTGGTTTGGGGTCCCCGATTTTCAGGGCAGAAGAATTTCTGTTCGGTCGGGGGTAGGTCCCATTCCTCAGCATCTCGTTTCTCTAGGGGTGGTGGATCTCAGACATATTCCAAGGGATCATGCACTTGTTTTTCTTGTGGAGGACGAGGTCATAATTAGAGAGAGTACCCAACTTTTCAGAGTTGTCATCGTGCACCCGGTGTTCTGCTCCAGGTTTCTCTATTGAGGCAGTTCCAACTGAGGCAACAGTAGAAGTTTTCACCAGCTTTAGATCAGTAGAGATCAGATGGGGAAATCAAAGTTTATCCTAGTGATGCTCTCTGTCCTCATAGAGAAGAGTGTGGCCATGGTGGTGGTAGCCATCAAGGTCAGAGAGGCCGTGGAGGATGTCTTGGTCAGCTTCATGCTTTAGCGTTGCCAAAACCAGGCGAGACAGACATCGTTCGAGGTACCCTTTGCTTGTTTTATACTTGGGTGTATGCCTTTTTTGATTCAAGATAGACAAACTACTTTATATCACCTACCCTTTTCCATGATTTGGGACTTGAGGTAGAGAGTCTTCTAGTGCCCTTGGCATTGACTACGCCAGTTGGAGGTCGAGCTGACTTGTTTGAAGTATGTAGAGACTATGAGCTAGTGTTGGGGAAACACCACTCTTGGGGAGATTTCCTATATTTACGGAGACAACCATATGATGTCATCCTCAACATGGATTGGTTGTATTCAGTGCAGGCTATTATGGATTGCTTCAGGAGGTAGGTGGTGTTCTTCGATGCTGATGGAGATCCAATGGTGTTTTTTGGCGAGCAAGACCCTTGGACGGGTTAGAGGCATGTTCCATCCTTATCATCCTTGATGGCTGAGATTATGCTAAGTTCTTTAGAGTTTCAGCAGTTGGCATTTCCTAGGGTTATAGAAGATTACCCTGATGTCTTTCCAGAAGAGGTTGTAGCATTACCCCCTGGACGAGAGATCGAGTTTGGGATCAAGCTACAACCGGGAGCGTCTCCTATCTCTATGTCTCCATATAGGATGACACCTTATGAGTTATGGGAGCTGCGTATACAGATTTATGGTTTGTTACAATGCAGTTTTGTTCAGCTGAGTGTGTCATTGTGGGGTATACCAGTTTTTTTCGTGAAGAAGGCTGATGGAAGTTTGCAGCTGTGTATCGATTATCATCACTTAAACAAAGCGACGATGAAGAATCGATATCCTCTTCCATAGATTGATGATTTATTTGATCAATTGAAGGGTGAAAGATGGTTCTTTAAGATCGACTTGCAGTCAAGATATCATTAGATGCGTGTGAAGTATGAGGATATCCCAAAGACTGCTTTCCATTGTCATCATGGGAATTACGAGTTTGTTGTAACATCGTTCGGTGTGATGAATGCTCTAGCTGTGTTCATGGGATTGATGAAAGTTGTGTTCCATGAGTTCCTGGATATGTTAGTGGTGGTTTTCATTGAAGAAATCCTTGTGTGCTTCATGTTTGAGTAGGATCATGTAGAGAATCTGCATGCCATTTTGGGAGTTCTTCGTCAATAATATCTGTTTGGGAAGTTGTCAAAGTGTGAGTTTTGGGATCAAGAAATTCGTTTATTTGGGCATGTGTTGTCCCAGCAGGGAGTATCTGTAGATCCATCGAATATATAAGCAGTTGTGTCTTGGGAATCCCCAAATATAGTGGCAGAGGTGTGAAGTTTCCTTGGTCTCTCAGGCTACTACAAAAGGTTCGTAGTTGATTTCTATCGGGTTGCAGCTCCTCTGACAGCATTGACGAGGAAGGATCAGGTGTTTGTGTGGACTGATAGGTGTTAGGAAGCTTTCTATTTTCTATAGGAGAAGTTTTTAAGTTCTCCAATTGTTTGTCTTCCTATAGAGGGAGTTCAGTTTTATGTTTTCTGCGATCCTTCGCATCTGGGGTTAGGTTGTGTTCTGATGCAGCAGAGATCGGTTTTTTCTTATGAGTCTCAACAATTGCATCCCCATGAATTTAACTATTCCACCCATGATCTTGAGTTGGTAGCTGTGATATTTTCTCTAAAGTTGTGGAGAAATTACCTTATTGGCAAGTGATTTTTGGTTTTCACCGATCATAAGAGCCTAAGGTATGTTTTCTCCTAGCATGACTTGAACTTGTGGTAACGTTGGTGGATGGAGTTCTTACAGTAATACGACTTATAAAATCTCATATAACTTGAGAAAGGGGAATGTTGTAGCTGATTTTCTGACCAGGAAGTCACGTAGTGATGTAGTGTGTGAATATAGTGATTCCTAGAGAGTGATGGAAGAACATTCAGAATTACACCTCGATATGGGAGAAGTTGGGGGAAAAGGTTGTCTTTTCCAAATGACGGTGCCATCATCTCTGGTGCAGTGGGTGAAAGAGTCTCAGTTGGGGGATCTAGATGTAGAGGTCTGGAGAGACTGAGTTTGTTTTGGGTGATCCCCCTAATGGTTGGTATGAGGATTAACAACACCGGGTGTCGTATCAGGGAAGGCTTTTCGTTCCTTTATTGATATGTGAGACGATTCTTAGAGAGTTCCATAGTTCACTTTTAGTGGTGTACCATGGAATGAAAAATATGTATCAGGCCTTAAGGAGTCAGTTTTGGTGGCCTGGGATGAAGCGCGCAGTTGCAAAGTTTGCGTCTCGATGTTTGGTCTGCTATAAGGTGAAGGCTGATCACCGTGTCCCTGGTGGTTTGCTCCAGCCATTAGATATCCCTCAGTGGAAGTGGGAGGACATCTCAATGGACTTTTTTACTGGTTTTCCTCAAGCTTAGGGAGGAAATGACACCATTTGGGTGGTAGTGGATCATTTAATGAAATAATCCCAATTTATAGTGACTAACTAGTCGAGCTTATTGGAAGTTTTGTCGAGGCAGTATCTGGAGGAGGTGGTGAGACTCCACGAAGTCCTGGGGATGATCATTTCCAATCGAGATCCTTATTTTACCTCTAGAGTGTGGAGAGGTCTCTATAATTATTTTGGTTCTCAAATATTCCTTAGCATTGCTTTTCATCCGCAGACAAACAGTCAGATAGAGTGGGCCATCCAAACTCTTGAATACATGTTGTGATCTTATGTCCAATATTTTGGAGGTTCGTGGATGAGTCACTTAACCATGGTGGAGTTCGCTTACAATAGTAGTTTTCACTCCACTATTGGTATGGATCCATTTGAAGCCTTGTATGGCCAATATTTCCGTTCTCCATTGTGCTGGATTGGGGTCAGAGAGTCATCAATTATCAGACTAAAACTAGTGCAGAATACGACAGAGATGGTTCAGGTGATTCGTGAGAGGATGAAGACAATGTAGGATCGTTGAAAATCATATGTCGATCAAAGGAGTAGACCTTTGGAGTTTGATGTTGGGGACCATGTGTTTCTGAATGTGACTCCCCAGTATGGGTAGTGGCGGTTTGGTCATGGTAGTAAGCTATATCCTCGGTTTGTTGGGCCTTTAGAGGTGTAGGCTCATGTTGGATCTGTGGCATATCGAGTAGCACTTCCCCCACAGATGATCCAGATACATGATGTTTTTCATGTGTCATAGCTCCATTTTTATCTTCATGATGACTCTCATGTCATCAATTGGGGAGAGATCGATGTTGAGGATGATTCGAACTTCAAGGAGCAGCCTGTGGAGATCCAAGACCGCAAAGAGAAGGTGTTGTGTGGGCATTCTATCCCCTTGGTTTGTGTCTTGTGGCGATACGATGGCATAGAGGAGAGTACCTAGGAACACGAGTCGCAGATACGTGCTCAGTATCTAGAGTTTTTTGATCTTTAACTATTTCCATGCAACGATGTTCTCTTTGTGGTGATAGACCGTTCATTTTTATAGGATGGATTTCTTTTGTTTCTTCTTGTGGCTTGCTCTCTTTTGAGAGGTATATCAATGGGTGGTTGTTCAGACCCCTTTTTGTATCCTTTTAGGTTGGTTTTGAATTCTAGAGGACGAGAATGTTTTGAGAGGTATCTGATGTAATGGACCAGACCTCTCTGGTCCATTCCATTACTAGAATCTGGTGTCTGAGTTGTTCTGGGAGGTCCAGGTGACTTATCCCCAACACTTTTCTAAATTTCCAGTTCTATGAACAGGTCCATCGGAGAAACCGATGTGAATAGTTCCATCGGTGAGACCAATGTGAACAATTCCATCAGTGAGACCAATGTGAAGAGTTCTATCGGTTAGACTGATGTGAAGAGTTCCATCAGGGAGACCATTGTGAACAGTTCTATCGGTGAGACTGATGTGAACAGTTCTATTAGTGAGACCGATGTGAACAGTTCCATCGGTGAGACCGATGTGAACATTTGCATCGGTGAGACCGATGCGAACAGTTGCATCGGTGAGACCGATGTAAACAGTTCCATCAGTGAGACCGATGTGAAAACTTCCATCAGTGAGACCAATGTGAACAGTTCCATCAGTGAGATCGATGTGAACAGTTCCATCGGTGAGATTGATGTGAATAGTTCCATTAGTAAGATCAATTAGAATAGTTCCATCGGTGAGACCGATGTGAACAATTCATCAGTGATAGATTTTGTGAATAGTGTTTCTAGGATAGTGTATAGTGTTTCCAGGATCGGTAGGTCTCTAGTGTTTCCAGGATCGGTAGGTGTACAGTGTGTCCAGGATCGGTAGGTGTACAATGTTTCCAACATTGGGTAGGTGTACAATGTTTCTAACTTTCTACAGTTCACCCCTTTGATGTTTTCTTTGACATAAAATGCATTGAAGGACTTTTTTTAATGGATTTAAGGCCTATTAAAATCTCATAACTCCTATATTATTTTTCCTAAGGCTCAGGATGCATTTACTTTGTCAAACTGCGTGGTTTAATGCAATTTGATTTAAATGAAAAAACCAACGTATCTTAAAATGCTTCTCCGTAAATCTTCTAAAGGGATGAGATATCTTCCTCGCTTGTTCTACCTTATTCTTCCATGGCATGATAATCTTGAACATTTACTTATTTCCATAGAAGCAGTGTGATCTAATCTTAATCCTTGGTTCATTTCCCCTTAAAGTTTCTTCCTACTACATGTGCACCCCCTATTTTGGTGCAAGCAACAAGTGTCAATACATCATCGATAGAAGGTATGATCTACCTATGTTATTGTGTTTTCTTCGATCCTTATTCTCCTATTTCTCCTTTCCATGTTATGTCTTGTGATCTCCATGCTTCTAATGGAGTTTTCTTGGGTTTCAGTTGGTGCGGTCATTCCGCGATGTCCTCAGGTGGATGCAGTTGTCATGGGAGGAGGTGATCGGGATCCGTTGTGTGGATCGTTCTTGTATGAAGAACGTCAAGAACATTTTGAGGTAGGGGATTCTTTTCTTCTATATTCTTTTATATGCATTCGTAGAGTTATCATGATTTATCCACTAGAACAAAATGGAATTGACATAATAAATATTTATATCGGATAAATTAATTGGTATCGACCGTATGTTATTGACTATTGTTTTTCTTGATAGTGTGATACTTTAATTTTTTAGCATGTATTTCTTGAAGTAAATTTGTAAATAACATAAAATGGGAATAATTGTAATTATATGTTAAAGATAAAATGCATGTAAATGAATCTAGTCATTGTTTTTGTAATTTGATATTAATCAAATTGATGCAGTAATCATGCTTAATCAATTTATGATATATTACTATTTAGGTTTCCCATAGTTGGAACCTACAAATAATAAATCGGTTAATTACACATGGATTAAAGAACCAGCTATTTTTGATAAATTGATAATTTCTGGAAGGTTTCTGAGTTACCCTCTTTCTTGTAAGGTCGAGTGCCTTCTGCTTTGGAGACTTGAAATCTTGTTATGTTTGAAGGATGAATGCCTTGTTTAAGGGCCAAGAGACCAGTTGATATGATGTATGTTTTCTGATGATTGTGTTTTGATGTGAGCTCAGATGGCTGTTATGATACGTGGGGGAAGGGGGGGCATTGGTTGTGGCAACAATTGATGACTAGAGTGGAGAGATGCATCAATTTATGCATGTGGGTGTCGGTGAGGACACCAGAGATGATGGAACAGGTTGGATGTGAATGTTTGGATGCTTGATGAATCTTTTTGGTTGTTTATATCCTTTACTTTCCCCACTACTCAAGGCAGATGGTCTTGCTAACCCTCTTTCCGAAAGGGGTGATGATGCACGGGGTATGCCACGTTCTTTCTTTGTTTAGATTCTTAAGGGAGGATGGGTCTAAGCTATTTCTATAAGTGGAAAATACTTGATGGGTAGTTCAACTACCCACCTTGTTGATCCCACTTATGTTTAGTAGCTTATAATGTTCTTCTATAATTCCTAGGAATATGGGAAAGTAATAATGTTGTTAATAAATGATTGAATAAATGATTTTCACCCATGGGGATGGAGCTTGCTAGGATGCAATGCTGAGGTTGCAATTTAACTGAACAGTGGAATTTGAGAGTGATGCTAATGAAATGTAATGTGAAATTGTTAATGGTTAATTTGTGCTTAATGATTTGATTAACTTAAAGTGTAACTTATAAAAATGGAATGAATTAATATAATAAATCTATTTAAATGGTTGTGTGCTTATAGGATACCTAGTCTTAGCAGTGGCAGTTGGGAGTCTGGGAGACATTAGCTGTAGTTGAGTCTAAGACTAGGTATTGCCCATAATGTGGTTGTGAGATATAGTATATTCTGTAAATTTTGTGTTTCTATATGCTACTCCACCCCTTCAGTTATGGAAACTGACACCCTGGGGATTCTGAGCCCTGGGGGGTGTTTTCCCCAACATTCTGGTGGGAGAATGAATGGCTGACTACCCCCTTTGGCTCTGCTCTATTCTCTTGCTAGTTACTTGTACTAGTAGGCATAGTGGTTAGTTTTCCCCATATATGTGTGTAGAGGGATGTAATGGCTTGTGTTTATTCACACACATATATTCTGTATATAGTTTTCTATGGACTACTATTGGTGTAACATGTATAGACTATGATGTCTTGAGGATCCTTACTCAGTGTATTTGTTGTAATGGCTTAAGGTATAATGCCCAACATATGATACAGGTTATGCAATATGTGGTGGATCCCATGAACTACCAGGTTACTTTGGTTTCATGGACGTTGTGGTTTTACTTCATGAGGTTCATGTTGTGGTGTTTCGCCTAGGTGTCCGCGAGCAAGCCTTTTTTGAGAGAGATGCTTAGGATGTGCGACGTTGGGGAAAATCGGCAAACCAGTGGGGAAGTGGTAGCGGGGTACCCTTAATATTATTTATTATATTATATACTCTTGTATGTGATACTTGGTGAGAGTATCCATGGTGAGACTGGGAACTTAGTATACCTACTTAGGTGATGAGTTAGTTTCACTTGTTGTTCACTATGATTTAACATGCTTTTTTTACTTTTTCATGAGAGGCTCCAGGGAGGATCCTACTGAGTATAATATTATACTCACCCTATGTATATATGAACTGTTTTTCAGGTCACTTGGAGAAGGTTGGAGATCAGGCTGGTTACTAATATCTTGGGGTTGTAGGACCTATTTGGGCTTCGTGGTTGCTGCTGTTTTTTTTATTTTCCTTGGGTACTTGCAGTTTTCCCTTTTAGTTGTAGTAGTTATTGCATGAAATTACATATTTGTACTTGGGATTTCTTTTATATTGTAGTCTGAGTTGGATATGGTTGGTGTCTGTCTTATCTCTCTCTTTTTTATGTGTTCTCTTAGAGGGTAATGACTCCCATTTGTGTATTTACTATACCCCCAGTTTTAGTCGCAAACCTATGGTATAATGGAGGCGGGAATCAAGGGTCATTATCTACTTTCTCACATTACCATCCCAGGAAGGGTACACCTTGTGGTGAGGGGGTCATGACAATGTTGCTCAGTAATTTTTTTGGCACGAGGTTAGTGCGATAGTAGTTGTTTGTCCCAACATGGTACATAAGTCATCTGAGAGAGTAATTATGGTTTAGAAGAGGTTTATCATAGAATATAGTAGGAATACTTTTTATGCTAACCATAGGATGTGTCATGTTATGTTTTGAATATTTGACCATATTATTCTAATAGTGACTCCTCTGTTAGGACACTGACATTTGAGAAAGTATGAGATATTAGTGTTGTTGTATGTTGGACCCTTAGGGATCACATAGTGAGTTGGGAAATTGGTGTACCATAAATATCAACCTTATTTCTAATGAGGTATTAACAAAAAGTTTCATGCGGATCACCTCTAGAGGTAAATTTCCAATCCTATAGATTTAATAAATTGTGATTTTGTTGAGCTACGAAATGGAACATTATATATAGAGTGACCAATACAACTCTTAGACCAAAGAGGAAATGTATTTCATGGAATGATGGTAACACTTTTCCCGATTCTATGACCTCATGGAGGGATAGAGGAAGATCCCGCTGAGTGGGAGGCTATTTTTTAGGCTCAATAGACTGTGTTTTCTAGCATATAATTTGATGTCACTTATTAGGGATGATAATATGTTAGAGGGGAAGAATTGTAACATCCTCAAATTTTATGATATTTCATATATTTAATGTAAATTAATTTATCCATTTTCATTTTTTTTCTCTAATATGGGACTTAAAGTGGTTAGTTTATAGTTACAAGGGTCAAGGAACTAAAGGTCAAAATTTTGGTTTGAGGCCCAACCTTTTGGTGGATGGAAACTAGATACCATCTTGCTAGTGTGGTTCCACCAGACCACTAGTTGTTTTGGAATAGACATAGAGGTTTATCAAGGCACATTATCCAATCAGTGAGTCCCACTGATAGGTTTATGTAGCTAATCCATGGTTTTAATTAATCCACCATGTGAGATTTTAATTAAACTCATTATTTTCCCTGTTTAAAATAAACATCTTTACCAAATTCACCTATTATAAATTTCATACATCCTCTTTTGATCTATATACTCTATAATTCATATCCACTTCATTCCATAAGAATGGATAGATTAAGTTGTTCTAGAATGGTGAGTAATTCTTATATATTCTATAAATTATTTTTTTGTTCATGTGATGTGTACATGGATATATTTTTTATTTATGTTTTCCATGAAAATAAAATTTTGTTTCCATGATCTCATTATAGAAACATGGATGATAAAGTTATTTGACATTGTTCCTTAATTATATCAACATCATCCAATACAGATGCACTACGAGTTAGTGTTTACAGAAAATCATCACAGACTTATACATGAAAGATGATTGATGATAATAGCATAATCTTTGGTGATTATTTGTTAGAATAGTGGAAGTATTGAGGTGTCAATAAACACCCCAAAAAAGAAAAAATTCTTAATAATGGTGTATATTTCTATGTAATTAATTACAAAACTATCATTTTGATATTATCTTATTCTTAAATATTTTCTTAGACCTCTTTCTCAACCATGGTTTTATGGTGGATTGATGATCTTTTACTAGAGATAAGGATTTATGTTATAAATTATGTGGATTTAATGATCCATTCATAAATCAATAATAGATCTGGTGAATTGGTGACCTCTCCTTCAACATACCTCAGAATTTGTTCCATTTTTAGACTCCTTAAAATATGTGACTCTTGAACCACTCTTCTTGACATAGAATCCTACTGGCTCTCTATTCTAAATATGTAACATGAAAACCAAAACACGTGTTAAAAATCCATGATGAGTAATATCTCCTTATGTGGTTTTGTGACTTGATTTTGTATTCTATCATTTTGATGAACCACAAAGTTATTCATCAATAACCTTTATGAATATGGTACATTACCTTTTGAGGACCAATTATTCTATTGTTTCCTTCATTCATGAAAAATTTTAAAGTATTTTTTTCTCCATTGAACATGATTTCTTATGTGTTTTTATCCATGATACCCATAAAATATATTGTATCATTGAAAAATGTTAAATTAGTTTGATATCAAGCTGGATGTTGATAATATGTTGTTATATGTTTTCTACTATTTACACATGATGATGTTCTATGTTTTTCTAATTATTCCCTACATGTTTGTGTGTTACTATTCTATTAGAGGTTTTTTAATTGAATTAATAGTATATAGACCATCGTGGTATGTATATACCTAAGTAAGGGGAGTGCACATGATGTGCCACAATGATAATGGTAGACTAATTCATGGGTTGTGGGAATGATATCCATTTAGCCCCAGGAGAAGTTGATGCTATGAGAATACAATGAATGTTCAAAAATTAGATGTATTATGGATACTATGTAGAATGTACACTGGATTCCATGAGAATGTTGAGTGACATATCATCATTATGGTGGCTAGTTCATTGTAATTTTCGAGAGACTGATCATTCATCGCATATGGAGTTGAAGTAGGTATGGTTGGGACTTGTTATGATTTTATTAGAACACAGGTCCACAAACCATAATTTTTTCCCATAATTTTTCATTAATTATTATCATGGAATACACATTTTATATAAGTCCACATTATTTAAGAAAACATTGGTGGTTTCCTACTGGGATTTATTATTCACACCTTACATGGTCATCTTAATGGACATTCAAACATTATATATGGTGATCCAAGTAAGGGAAAGTGGCTTATCATAGATGGTTCATCCATGGAGCATGAATCCAATGGTGGAATCAGGAAAAAGTCTAGAGGATACCATAATTTTACTTACTTATCTTATTAACATATAATATGATTTGGATTTCAACTTTGGGTGTCTGTTTATTTATGATATTTATCACATGTAACTCATCTGTTACTAAATTTGTTACATATTATTCCTCTTTAAATTCATATTGATATATTGTTTTTGATATTTATATTATTTGTTTAAACATATGATATTGGTGGTATATCCTCCCCATTGATAGTGTTCAAACCATCTCTTCTAGTTAGCAACCTCTTGATTATAGGAGTCGTGTGTTAGTTTATCTGACTCTTAATATTGGAACTATTATTTCATATTTGGGTGTTACAATAAAACCCTACATTATATCTCTAAAATTATCCCAATGTGGCCTCTAAAACTATGTTTTATGAGTTGGTATCAAATTTTCCAAGTCTTATGTAAAGTTGGATATTCTAATATTTTATATTAATGTTGGATTGAAAAAATTATAAACTACTCCAAGATATGTTTTAAATATATTATTTAGTATTTATAATAAATGGGAAAATTTTCAAAACATTATCCTTGAAAATTTATATTATTTTTATTAATTATATGTGAATTTTTATGAAAGAATAATCTATCAAGCTAAATGTGAATTATATAATTGATATAGATAATTTTTATATTGATTTTAATGTTATTAAATATGGTTGGGAGTGTCCACCTAAGTCCTTGGATTCTATTACATGGATCCATGTTTTGAAGTTGTTGTATACTATGGTAATTCATATTGTGGGGAGATACCATTTTGAGAATGAATGTTTTGAGTTATGTTTTTTCTTTTCACATGTAGAGAATTATTTCATAAAAAACAATGGATACAATATTTTTTGAATGATTATTTATTTAGTTTATTCAAATTTTTTATATCATGATATCTAAATGCCATTTTTTAGGGTGGAAATAATAATTATGGGGAAGATTTTCACACCCACAACATAAATAAATAACTATATTATTATTTATTAATATCCAAGGATTATTCCTATGCATTCAAATTTGGTATCAGGACAATCCTAGAAAATTACAATTTATGTATGAAGTTTTATATTTATTTTACTTTATTAATAGTTTTCTTGAAGTGTATACGAATGTTTTTCATAATGTAAATGGTTATAAAAATTTATGGGTTGTGAAATGTGATGATCTATGTTCTAATATTGCCATCATCATCATCATCATCATCATCATCATCATCATCATCATCATCATCATCATCATCATCATCATCATCATCTTAATCATACTTTTTAAATACTATTTAACTTGTTAATATATTTAGTGTTATTAGTATTTTCAATATATTAATTTTATGGATATATTTTATAGAGTGAAATGGTGTGGGTATACATTAAACGATGCCGTAGTATTGGAATTTTTCACTAAATTTTCTTTCTAGTTTTAAATACCCGATTTCAGATCAATGAGAGGGACAATCCATTTTGATCTATATAGTATGTGTGTATGATGTGAGGAGGAGAAACCACTTCTATTCTATTCACTACCATCCACACTCAGAGATGATTACCAATAGATCAAAATCATCTTAGGTTTACCTTTCCTTTTCTTTCTCTCAATTCTTTCTATCCCCTTATACCTTTCTTGGTCTCATCCCTTCTCTTGACAATGGATTTTTTAAATGGGGATGTTTTCATTTGTAAATGATGAACCCCTATTTTATTTTTGGCCATCATTTTCAAATGGATTCTATCCATATATATGATGCAAAACTACCCTTAATTTCTAAAGTTGGATATGATTTTTCATATCCTAGTATATTTAGATTTTATCATCCATTTAATTTGATAAATAATTAATTTTTTGGTGTTTTAAATTTGATTATTTTCTATAAAATGATTTCTTTTATTTATTTTTATTGATTAGTGATAGAATTAATTTATTTGTTAATCAAATTAATATTTTTTTCCAAAATCATTTTTATAGAAATAACATTTAATTTTATGAAAATGAATTTCCATTCACATAATATGTTGAAAAAAATATAAACCATGGGTTTTCACTAAAAAATAGAAAAATAATTTTTGAAATGATTTATTTTTATTCATAATGATTTCTTTTAATGTTTTTATCAATATATTCAACGAATAAGGGTGTGTTTTTTGCCTTAATGTGTACATTGTGTAAGAGTTGGTGTCCTAGAACCAACTGGTTTTACTTTGATTACATGTATATTTAATTTATTATTACATATTTTTCATTGTTCTTCATGACTATAATGTAATAATGTCCTAGAGTATTTGTTGCATTGATAAGGTCATGGAAGTTCCCCGCTATGATGAGAATGTTGAAATGATATAACAATATTCATAATTATAGTTCTGTGGTTGGATGACATGCTATGATGGGACACATAGCATGTATACCGTTGGGTGAGAGTACTTGTAAGAAGATGAGACTTCTTCTCATGAAGTTCTCACTTGGTAATCTTTAAGATAATAGATTATGAGAACAAACTCGCTAGTAGGAATTCCGCATGTTTTGGTGTCATCAAATATTTCTATCTACTAGTGTGTGTAATGATCCTTAGACTTTAAGATTATCATTAATACGTGTTATGACTTACACACTTTGATTTACTGATGAAAATTGTCACACAGACAGTTGGCGGGAAGTAGGGTATGTTGGGTGCGTCACGAGTGACATGTTATTAATGGATAAGTCGAGGAGGGATTTGTACCTTCCATTTATGGAAGTTGATATCTCAACACTTTGATTTAAATAAAACTATCGTGCAAAATTCCATGGCCATGGTGTAACGAAGATTTTATTTCAGGTAGTCAAAGAATGATGTATCAAGCATAAAAGTTGATGACACAATCATGAAACCTTATTGATGAGATATTGCGACAAAGGGATTATATTACATAGTGAGTGTTCGTATGTGGATGTCTTTTTCACGACTTTACGTTCTTTCTCTTGGGTGCCTTGATCCGTTGCTAGACATTACTCTTGAACTTTAGGCAAACGCACCTAATGCCAACGAGAAAGAATCCTATAGGGTCACACACTAAGTGTTTTTTGTGGTCTCAGTTAAATTATATTTTAATTTAATTAATAAAATAAATATTATTCTCAAGACCGTGGAATAATTTTATTCAAGTTACAATGATCGCATAAATTAAATAAAATATTTTTATTTATTTTATTGAACATTTAATAAATATTTATTTACTAGTTTGTAATTTTTTTTATTTAGTAGAATAAATTATTTATTTATTTATTTGGGTTTTCAATAAATAGAAGTGGAGTTCGAGTGGACCAAGGTCGGTCTGATAGTAAAATAATTATTTGCAAGATGGTAAATAATTATTTAACTAGTTGGCACAAATTAAAATAACGTTGCTATTATTTTATGATGCATAATTTTATTTATAATTCTGTTTTGCGCAAGTTGGCGCACCATAAATAATGATGCGGTATTATTATTAAATGCATGGGTTTTCTCTAAGTTAATGAATGTAATTGTTTCTATGCAATTGAATATTTTAACTCAAATTCCATGTATATAAATAGGAAATTATGCCTATTGTGCCAGACACCACACCACACGCCTGGTGAATTGATAATTGTTGAGCCAAACAATTTCCCTCTCGAATCCTCTTCTCTCCCCTCTCAAGAATGATAGACGTTCTTCAAGGTTGAAGAACAAGAGATCAAGAATGACCGACACAATACACTCGCTTCGCTGCGCTAGCACCCAGAAAACGAGTGATGTCGATCGAAGGCCATCAGAGCACGTGTGGATCACTACTATAGGGGTTCTAGTTTGGATCCTTACAAGCACAACAATATAATCTATAAGGGTCATTCTGGATGATCAACATCATCAACGAAGAAAAATACCAAATATATAGGTATTATTTTTCTTTATTAAATTAATTAAATTAATTATAAACATGATGGGAAAGATCCTCTCTAAGGTTTCAAGACTCTTTCTTCTTTATCTAAATCTTTGATTATATTTCATGGAGACTCGAGTACATCTTCGTATTGATCCCGAAATAATCATTGATCATGGTAAAAATCAAATTTGGGTCCGGTCCTAACCACGCTTCTACTGCGCCTGGAACCTTGAAGTGGTATCAGAGCGGTTACATCATAGTTTATAATTATTTCAATACTTCTTTGATGAATTATGAATTTAATAATTTAGTTGTTTCAATTCATGTTAATCATTCTTAAAATATGAATATCGAGTTCTATTCCTCCTTTTTATATGTCGTTCACCTTACAGAAACAATCTTTTCTTTTAATTTTGATTAAAATAAAATAGAGGATCTCATTCGGAGGTGCCAAAGCTTCCTGGCCGTACAACACCAGTACACACGACGTGTATTCGGAACTACACATAGTGTAGTCAAGATTCAATGCATCAGACCGTTCCACCAAACCAAGCCATGTGTTGGAGTATTTCTAAGTCTTAAATGACTTCATGTGTTGACCAGGAATAGGTGGCACGCGGTTTCCAGATTACACGCCGTGTGGCCCAATGGACATAGAGTGTAGTCCCTTCGGGTTAGGGTTGGACCGTGTACCTCGTACACAGATTGCCCAACTAAAGATCGTGTAACGAGGAACTACACGACGTGTGGCCCACTGGACACGCCGTGTACTCTGAAGATTTATAAAGTATACTCACACGCCATTTCCCCAGGCATGTACTTCAGATAGACGGTGAAAAATAATACACACTGTGTAGTTGGAACTACATGTCGTGTACTCATCCAAATTACACAGATTTATTAAAAAATTTTATTATATTATACAAACCCTTGAGACATGTACCATTGTGCGTGCATAAAGCTGAGGCGTAACACATGATAAGTGTTTTATATATGTGTGTTTAACTAAACATCTGCGTAATGTTCATTTCTACTCATTGTGTAGTTATGAATAGGAATTCACTGGGTTACCTCCAAGGCACAAGTTACGTACAAAGATAATTTTAAATGAATTTTTTTGTTTAAAATTATGATGGATGAGAATCTCAAGGAAATTCAAAAAAGGGTTTAACATAAAAGGATTGATTAATTGAAGATGATAATTAATTGATTCGAGCGTGATTTATCTTAAACAAGAATGATTAAAGAATGGATTTCTAGTTTTATTTATGCGTAAATATTGCTGTATGTATGGATGATCATGATCTAGACCAAGACCTTCGTATGTGGATGGTTTCTTTTAATTTCTTTATTTGAATTAAATTTGTTGGCATGCGAGCCTTCTCCTCATTAATATGTAGGGCATGTGTGCCCAATGTTTCTTTTATGTAAAACCCATTTTTACCCCTCACCTAAATGTGAGTTAAAAAAAGGAATATGTAATAGATGGACCTCCTAATCTAGTGGAGGTGGTTCAAGCTAGAGTTGAGACGAAACTAATCCCAGGAGATACATAGGTGGACAGGTGGAAGCTATAAACACTAACCCAAAAGGTTCAAGGTGTTTCTCTCCTAAGTTAGGGTTAGTTTATCAACTACTAGATAAAATAACCATTAGAAAAGCTCATTATCATTCCATTTAATTTATTTTATTTCTGTCGGTTGCATGGTTTATCATTATGGATGTGTTTTCACGATCATATAATTAATGAATTAAACAAGAATGCAATATGGAACTAAAATAAACTAGACTTATGCATAAATATTATCAAGAAATGGTTAATCACTTAAGTAAGTTCCACTTAATATTAACAAACGTGTGATAATGATAATAAGAAATTCATGCATAAGAGATAAAAAATCCCTCAAATAAAATGTTAAGTCAGAACAAGCCTTCTGTTACTTGATTAAGAGAAAAAATCAATAAAACTATGTGTTTGACCAACCCTTGTTGGGACAATTAATTTTATACAGGAATCCATTATGAAAGGTTTTGGGTTAAATTAACCATATTACATCAAGAGGAGTAGCCCTTGCTAGACTTGGTGTAATATTGGAGGAAAGAGTTGAGGAAATCCAAAGTCATGATTTCAGGATTGGGGAGTCCACTCAACATATCAAGGAGCTTCGAGCCTACAGTTGGCAAAGACATACCTACCTAAATACCTTCTAATAGCTTGACCAACCCTTGTTGGGGTTATGTGAAGGCGAATATGGATCCTTACCACTAGAATATCATAGAAACTGGACATTCTGAGTTCAATGATGAGGGATATTGAGACTTGATAAAATAGTGAGAGACTTAATAAAATTTATTATTTATTATAAAATGTAATCAAGAAAGTACTAATGATCTGATCTTTTAATTGTATAATAAGAATGAAAAACTCGTCAACCACACTATCCCTACGATCAATTCTGGATAAAGACAACATCCTCAGCAGCAGTAACTTCCAGGAATGGTTTAGATGCCTTCGGGTTATCCTATGCCATGAATAGAAGTCTTATGTGATGGAGTTAGCATTACCTGATCCGCCTGCCAAAGAGGCGAGTGATGAAGATTTCCTGGTCTATGAGAAACATATGAACGACGAGGTCTATGTTCAATGTTTGATGTTATCATCAATGTATAGTGATCTCATGAAGGCTCATGAAAACATGGATGCTTATAGAATGCTCGAGCACCTCCATGGTCTTTACTAGGAGAGAGAAAGACAAGAAAGATTTGAGATCTCTAAGGAACTCTTTCAGAGTAAGATTGGAGAAGGTTCCCCATCTGGGCCTCATGTAGTCAAGATCATTGGATACATTGAGAATTTAGAGGTTCTAGGGTTTAAACTCCCCAAAGAACTGGGCACCGATCTCATTCTCACACCACTCCCTTAGAGCTTCTCTAACATTGTTGTCAATTTCAATATAAACAACATTGAGAAGTCTCTATCTGATCTTATTATCCTCATACTTAAAGTGGACAAAGATATGAAGCACGAAAAGCATTATGTCCTTATGGTGAATAAGATGAAAGGGAAACATAAGAACTTTAATCCCAAAGCTTCTTCATGAGCTTCCAAGAAAAGGAAGATCAAAGGGGAGGTAAGGGAGCAAGAGGGTGTTTGTTTCGCATGTGGCAAGAAGGGACACTGGAAGAAGAAAGGCACCCATCCTAAGAAGGGGAAGCTTTAGGTGCATTTTTTATTGAATGAAATCTACCTGTTTCTAAAAATTGGGTATTAGATACAGCTTGTGGTGCTCACATATGTATCCAAATATAAATACTAATTAGATTTAGGAATATTGGTCGAGGGGAGGTAGATCTACGAGCAGCCAACAGATCCAGACTTGCTATTGTAGCTGTCAGGTACTACCACCACACGTTGCCAAGTGGGATGATCTTAGTGTTAAAAAGTTGTTATTATGTTCCTTCTGTTACTAAAAACATTATTTCTATATCCATATTAGATACAGATGTATTTGTTTTCTAGTTTTGAAGTGAATATTTCTTCTTTTACAAAGATAGAATTTGTTATGGTAGGGAACATTTATACAACAGACTTTACATGTTGGATTACACAAACCAAGTAATGGAAATCGATAACAAAGATACTTCACATGACTCATACCACACCCAACTTTGGAATCATCATCTAGGTCATGTAAATGAGAAACACTCGACAAAGTTACATCAAGATGGATATTTATATTCTTTCAAACTAAAACCACTTGGTGTATGTCATGCATGTTTACAAGGAAAAATGATTAAATCCCCATTTAGTGGGAAAGGTGAAAGGGCTAAAGAACTTTTGAATTGGTTCATACCGATGTGTGTGGACCATTTCCAGTTGAAGAAAGGGGAGGGTAATCATACTTCATAACTTTTACTAATGATTTTAGTAGATATGGATATATCTACTTAATGAGGTATAAGTCAGATTCTTTTGATAAGTTCAAAGAATACAAGAATGAAGTTGAGAACCACATTGGTAAGAAGATTAAGAAACTCTGCTCAGACCTAGGTGAATAATATCTTAATCAAGAATTCATAGATTACTTATGGGAGTTTGGGATCCTATCCAAAATCACTCCTCCAAACACGCCCCAGTTGAATGGTGTGATCGAAAGGAGAAATTGCACCCTGTTGGACATGGTGAGATCAATGATGAGTCATGTGAGTCTTCCATTATCCTTTTGGGGACATGCGTTACAAACATCATCACACATACTAAACCAAGTACCAACTAAATCGATAAATGGTATTCCATACGAGTTCTGGAGTGGAATAAAATCCATGTTATTGAATTTATATGTGTGGGGGTAGCAACGCGTTTGTTAAGGCCTCTTCAAGTAAAAAACTCGCACCCCGAGGCACAAAGTGTACCTTTATAGGATACCCCAAGGAAACAAGGGTATATTACCTATACAACCCCTTAGAGAAAATGGTTATAGTGGCAAGACATTCCATATTCCTTGAGAGGGGGAACATCTCCAAAAGTGATAGTGGGAGCGAGATAGACTTCGATGAAGTCGAGGCTCAAGGTACACAAGAGTTGGTACATGAATAGATTCCATAAAGCCCTATGGAAGAAGAATCTATTCCAGAGACACAAGTACCGCGTAGGAGTAAAAGAGAGGTTAGAGAACTAGAATGGTATGGTTTTTTAGTTACTGAGGATGGTGACTCCTTATTAGTTGATAATAATGATCCTCTAACCTACAAGGAAGCAGTAAGTGGCACAGACATTTCCAAGTGGAAAGAAGCCATGAATTCTGAAATGGATTCCATGTACCAAAACCAAGTCTGGATTTTGGTAGATCCTCCAATTAATGTAAGGCCTGTTGGTTTCAAATGGGTATTCAAGAAAAAACTAGACATGGAAGGACAAGTCAGTACCTATAAGGAACGACTGGTTGCAAAAGGTTTTAAACAACATCAAGGAATTGACTATGATGAAACCTTCTCACCAGTTTCAATGCTGAAATACATCAGAATTCTACTTTCCATTGTGGCTTACCATGACTATGATATTTGGAAAATGGATTTCAAAACAGCATTCCTTAACAGGAACCTTCAGGAATATGTCTACATGACACAACCTGAAGGGTTTGTGACTCCAAAGGATGCCAATAAGGCATTCAAGTTGCATAAATCCATTTATGGATTAAAGCAATCATCCAGGTCATGGAACATTTGTTTTAATGAATCCATAAAAGAATTTGGTTTTATCAAGAATGAATGTAGTCCTTGCATCTACAAATAGTTTAGTGGGAGTACAGTCATTTTCCTAATAGTATATGTTAATGAAATATTACTTATTGGAAACGAGATACCAGTCTTAAAGTCTGTTAAGGAATGGTTGAATCAATGCTTCTCCATGAAATACTTGGGCGAGGAAACTTATATTCTTGGGATCAAGATACATCGTGATAGATCCAAGAGATTTTTGGGCCTAAGTCAAAGTACATACACTGATAAGATACTAAAGAGATTCATTATGGAACAATCCAAGAGGGGGTTGTTTCCAGCGTCACATGGAATTCATCTTTCCAAGAAAATGTGTCATCATACACATGAGGAAAGAAAGATAATGGCAAGGACTCCATACACATCAGCAATTGGGTCAGTCATGTATGCCATGCTATGTACTAGGATGGATGTCTCCAACGCATTGAGTGTGGTAGGCAGATATCAAGTTGACCCAGGTGACAGCCATTGGATGGAAGTAAGGACTATCCTAAAGTATCTGAGGCGTACTAAGGATATGTTCCTGGTTTATGGAGGAGATGAGGAACTAGTCATCAGAGGATATGCAGATTTTAGTTTCCAGACTGATCAAGATGACATGAATTCGCAAATGGGATACATCTTCACTTTGAATGGAGGTGTAGTGAGCTAGAAGAGCTCAAAGAAAAGTGTGGTAGCAGATTCTACAGCAGATTCCAACTATATTGCATCTTCTAAGGCAGCTAAAGAAGCAGTTTGGATGCAAAGCTTCGTCCAGGAGCTAGATGTGATGCCTAATAGTAAAGATCCCATCACACTGTATTATGATAATACTATAGCGATGGATATCGCAAAAGATCCAAGGTCACATCAGTGAATGAAGCACATATTTTGAAAGTATCATCTCTTGAGGTATTTTTCTCAGAGAGGTGAAGTTTTAGTGAGCAGTATTTCCATGGAAGACAACGTGGCGGACCCCTTGACTAAATCCTTGACTCAGTAGAAACATGATCATCATGTGAGGTCTATCAGACTGAAAGTCGTAGGCATTTGGCTCTAGTTCAAGTGGGAGTTTGTAAGAGTTGGTGTCCTAGAACCAACTGGTTTTACTTTGATTACATGGATATTTAATGTATTATTACATATTGTTCATTGTTCTACATGAATATGATGTAATAATTTCCTAGAGTATTTTTTTCATTGATAAGGTCATGGAAGTTCCCCACTATGATGAGAACCTTGAAATTATATAACAATATTCTTAAATATAGTTTTGTGGTTGGATTACACGCTATGATGGGACACATAGGATGCAGAACGTTAGGGGCGAGTACTCGTAAGCAGATGAGGCTTCCTCTCATGAAGTTCGTACTTGGTAATCTCTAAGATAGGAGATTTTGAGCACAGACCCGCTAGTAGGAATTCCACATGTTTTGGTGTCATCGGATATTTTTATCTGCGATCATGTGTAACGATCCTTAGACTTTAAGATTATCATTAATACATATCATGACTTACACACTTTGATTTACTGACGAAAATCGTCATGCAGACAGTTGGTGGGAAGTAAGGTACGTTGGGTACGTCACGAGTGGCATGTTATTAATGGATAAGTCGAGGAAGGATTTTTCCCTTCCATTTATGGAAGCTGATATCTCAACCCTTTGATTGAAATAGAACCATCGTGTGAAATTCCATGTCCATGGTGTAACGACGAGTTTATTTTAGGTAGTCAAAGAATGACATATCAAGCATAAAAGTTGATGACACAATCATGAAACCTTCTTGATGAGATATTGCGAAAAAGGGATTATATTACACAGTGATAATTCGTATGTGGATGTTGTTGTTGCAACTTTACATTCTTTCTCTTGGGTTCCTTGACCCATTTCTAGAAAGTATTCTTGGACTTTAGGCAAGCCCACCTAATGCCAACGAGAAAGAATCCTAGAGGGTCACACACTAAGTGTTTTTGGTGGTCTCAGTAAAATTCTATTTGAATTTAATTAATGAAATAAATATTGTTCTCAAGACCGTGGAATAATTTTATTCAAGTTACAATGATCGCATAAATAAAATAAAATATATTTATTTATTCTATTGAACATTTAATAAATATTTATTTACTAGTTTGTAAATAAAATATTTATTTAAGAGAATAAATTATTTATTTATTTATTCAGGTGTTTAATAAATGGAAGTGGAGTTTGAGTAGACCAAGGTTGGTCCGATAGTAAAATAATTATTTTTAAGACGATAAATAATTATTTAACTAGTTGGCACAAATTAAAATAAAACTGATTTTATTTTATGACGCAGAATTTTATTTATAATTCCGTTTTGTGCAAGTTGGAGTACCATAAATAATGACGTGGTATTATTATTAAATTCATGAGTTTTCTCTAAGTTCATGAATCTATTTAATTGTTTCTATGCAATTAAATATTGTAACTGAAATTCGATGTATATAAATAGGAAAGTATGCTTATTGTGCCAGACACAACACCACACGCCTGGTGAATTGAGAATTGTTGAGACAAACAATTTCTCTCTCGAATCCTCTTCTCTCCCCTCTCAAGAATGAGATATTTTCTTTAAGGCTGAAGAACAAGCGATCTGGAATGACCGACACAAGACACTCGCTTCGCCGTGATAGCACCCGAAGAACGAGCGGTGTCGATCGGAGGCAATCAGAGCACATGTGGATCACTGCTATAAGGATTCTAGTTTAGATCCTTACAAGCACAATGAGATAATCTAGAAGGGTCATTCTGGATGATCAACATCATCAATGAAGAAAAATATCAAAGATACATGTATTATTTTTCTTTATGAAATTAATTAAATTAATAATAAACATGATGTGCAAGATCCTCTCTAAGGTTTTGGGCCTCTTTCTTCTTTATCTAAATATTTTATTATATTCCATGGAGACTTGTTTTCATGGTCTTATTGATCCCGGAATAATCATTGATCATGGTAAAAATCAAAGTTGGGTCCCATCCCAACCACGCTTCCGCTGCGCCCGGAACCTTCACATTATTCATAAGACTACCATTATTCATTTCTACCTTATTTGAGGATCTCCAAGGAATTAGTAAATGATATAATAATCTTTACTTCATATAATTTGATATATTTTTTATTTTAGTGATTAATATAATTTATTATTTTAATTTCATTGTTATAATTACCTTTTATATTATTGGAGGCTTTCCCTTTTAGAGTAATTTGAGAAACTATTTTATTGTAATCTATAATAACTTATTGGAACTATATTACGATACAATTCAGATGATAAATTATATTTTTAATTATTAAAAATTTGTATTTAGATAAAATTAAATATGTGAACTTTTTGGTACATATGAGGGTTCCTAGGATAATTTACACTATAGATATTAATGACACTCTCTATAGAATGTGATTCCTAGCACTGATGTGGATATTTCTAGGTTCGATAGTTGACATGACAATCATACTATTCTTTCATGGGATACACCACTTGTTTAATATATTTAACTATTTATGAGTCAGTACATAGTTAAATGTGGTTATATATACTATAATAGACATTATAATGCATATTTTGTTTCATATGATTATTATTATTGTTATGGATATGATATAGGATTTTATCCTCAATGACCATGCCTTAGACCCATTAATGATCACCCCATGATGCATGTTTACAATAATTATTATTAATTATTCCTCTATTATGTTCTCATTAAATTATTTTAATTTTTCTTTTTTTCATATTTTTTTTCTATATTGTATACATGTTTTATAATGAAAACCTAAATAATTTTATATCATAAAAATAGTACTTTTATATAGTTATTTCAAACATTCATGTATAGTTTTCTATTGAAAGGGAATTAATGTAATTTCTGGTGGGATCCAATATGGAATTATCTCATACCCAATATACACACCCTTATGTGTTTGTAAACATTTTTCTTCATGGTCCATTTTTAGGTTTAATTATTGTTTTTTGTTTCTAGGTGAGACCATGTGTTAGGATAGGTGTTGTGAAGGAGGTTGTAAGTTGGTGGTTAGTGAGACACATTGAGATAGGTATGTATTTTTATTTCTTAGTATCATTTTATAGTTATTTATTAATTTTTTCTATTTGAATTTATATTTTTATAACTTGAACTATTATTTTTTTGATATATTTCTTTGTAAATGTTTCATTTATAGTTTCTTATGTGACAATTGGAAAATAAGTTCCAATGATCTTATTGATAACTATATCACTTTTCACAATCCAAGGGTAACCTGGAATGTTCCTTTGGTATTTTTGTCTGATAGATTGGGCATAGTGTCAAGATATCAAGGTAGTTTCAGGAAATATCCAATGTTTCATCTTTAAAAACATTATACACTATTCTAATTAATTCAAAAATATATATGGGAATATATATTAGAAGAAGATCTGATGGAAATTCCTAGAATCTACAAAAAATATAGTGGAAGTCATAGTCCAAAATGTTTTGACAATATATACTTTAATAATAATCTAAATGATAGATAATAATTTATTTTATTATAAATATACACTATCTTTTATATGTTCATAATTTCTAATAATATTTAATCATCCCATAATACATTTATATTTTTTGTTAAAACACATTGAAGAGATGTTTTTACTATTAAAATATATCAAGTTATTTTTTTATTAAAATGAATATATGTTTTCTTATTAAAAATATAATTATTATATAAATGGTTCACTTTCACAAAAATCATGAGATTTATTTTCTCTGAAATTATAATTCTTTAATTCACTAATAATAGAATGATATTAAATTTTATATCGAATATATATAATCACTTGTTTTTATAGGATATTATTCATTCACAGGTCTTATATGGTGAATCAATTAGTGGATCATCTTCCAAAATTTAATAGAGAAGAAGAAAAAAATAAAATTTATAAATGGGGAGGGTATTATATGAACAAAATATATCTTAATTATATAAGATCACATTGATGTTTTGTTAAGGAATTATATAGATAACAACTTGACCATGAAGTTGAATTATCTATTGAACTACATCCTAATGAAAAAAACATATATATTCAACTTTATAGTTTATCTTGTATGGAATTGGTAGAATTTATATAAATAATACAAGAGTTTTGTCGTAAGTAATTTATACACATAAGTATCTAACCGTGGGGGAATATTGGAAAAGACCTATTGGTCTATTATTTGTTTCATTAATTATATGGAAATAAAGGGCATTAATATTGAGAAAAAGTATCCTTGAATATGAAATGATTACATTTTTGATCATCTTTAAGGGGATAAATGCTTCCCAACAAGTATTTTTCATTCCTTTTATATTCAATTAAATGATAAGAGGGATTACATACTAAAAAAATTATTTTAAATGAAGATTGGGTATTATGAATTCAAAATATTTCCACATAGATTATAAAATAAACACTTAATGTTTATATTTATGATGAATAATTCATTCAAGGATTATCATGATAAATTTGTTGTGTTATTTGATGGAAAATTAAATTTTTATTATGCAAACACTTTTAAGGGAAAAAGTGAGAAATCCAAAATTCTACCACATAATGAAATTCCAGAGCCATTAAAAGATAGGTTGAGCCTACCAAATTTAGACTCCCAAAATAGCTTCCAATAAATATTGTTAACTTGGGTGTTTGGTTAATCCAATATGAGGTCTTCAAAATTGAATTCCATATTGTTCCAAGACTCAATGTACTCCTCAATGTTGATCTTCCCTGTTGAATCCCACAACAAGAATCAGCTTATGCTTCTCGATCCAGGAATAATGCTCCTCATTGAGGGTCACCCTCAAAGACCTCCCCATCATTTTGGCGGCTTCTTCTTCTGTAGCATTAAGTGATAGCACCAGTTCACCCACTTATTCTTCTGATCTCATAAGAAGTTCGAAAAAGTGATCAATCACATCACCATGTTTCTGATGTAAACAAGTAGCCTTGGGGTTATGCTTGTCTTTAAGCTTCTTCACAGACTGTATCTCTATTGGAGGTAGAAAATAGGAGTAGTTTTTTCTCTCTTTTTGTATGCCTCTCCGGCTTCTACATCTCCTCAGAAATGGGATATTACCATCCTCAACCATATCCTATACTTTATGAGTATAAGATTCATCACTGGATTTATTCCCAAGGGTCTTCTACCCATACATGGAGGGAATAATCAGATCTTCCTCAGACTCCTAAATCGAATCATCATTAGGCAGTTGATCGAAGTGGTTTCCCAGCACTATGGTTGCCACCTTTCTTTAAGGAATGGAATAGAATCCCTCTCGAGGTTCTTTAGAGACCTCTTCCTGTCCTCTATCCAAGGAAGTCAAGAGACCTCCATCAACCACCTTGTGAAGTTTATGAATTTCCTCCTGGAAAGAAACATTTTGCATATCCGTGTCCTTATCCTCATTCCTTGGTTCCTGCTCAAGCAAGTTTGAACTGCTAGGCTGCACAAAGCCACACCACATAAACTATGGTTGAATATTAGTATCCTCTAAGACCATTCATGGAGGATTCTCAATAGCTTTATTATTATAGCCAGCCTCCTGTTACATAGCTTCCTTACACATATCTAAAATGGGCCTCCATCTCTTCATTCCTAACAACATCTGTTAGAGTTGGTGTCCTGAGAACCAACTGTTTGTACTTTTATTACATGAATGTACACTTATTATATATTGTTCATTGTTCTACATGACTATAATATAATAATGTCCTAGAATATTTTTTTCATTAATAAGGTCATGGAAGATTCCCGCTATGATGAGAACCTTGAAATGATATAACAATATTCTTAAATAAAGTTATACGGTTGGATGACATACTATGATAGGACACATAGTATACAAACCATCATGTGCAGGTAATCATAAGAAGATGAGACTCTCTCTCATGGAGTTCACACTCGGTAATCTCCAAGATGGGAGATTATGATAACAGACCCTCCAGTAGTAATTCTGCATGTCTTGGTGTACATTAATATCTACGAGCGTGTGTAATGGTCCTTAGACTGGAATATTATCATTAACTCATGTCATGACTCGCGCACTTAGATTTGCTGACGAAAACCGTCACGAAGACAGTTGGTGGGAAGTAGGGTACGTTGGGGGCATCATGAATGACATGTTGTTAATGGATAAGTCGAGTAAGGATTTTTCCCTTCCATATTTATGGAAGTGGATATCTCAGGACCTTTGATTGAAATAGAACTATCGCACAAATTCCATAGCCATGGTGTCACGACGAGTTTATTTCTAAAAGTCAAAGAATGACAGATCAAGCTTATAGGTTTATGACACTGCCATGAAACCTTCTTGATGATATATTGAGAAAAAGGGATTAAAATACATGGTAAGCATTCATGTGAGGGGACACGTCAATGCAGAATCAACTTATTTCTCTTGGGTTCCTTGACATGTTGCTAGATAGTAATCTTGGACTTTAGGAAAGCCCGCCTAATGCCAACAAGAAAGAGGCCTAGAGGGTCACACACTAAGTGTATCCAAGTATCTCAAGTAGAATAAATATTTTTCCCATATGTGGGTTAATAATTATTCAAGGAAGCCTAAATCATTTTAATGATGGAGGAAGAATAAAATGAAAACAAGTACATGCCATGTATAAATGATTACACGCTGTTTTGTTTTGAATTTTGAAAGGGAATGAAAAACAAGTACATGCCATGTATTAATGATTACATGCCGTGTAGTTTTCCTTTTGGAAAACAAGTACACACCGTGTATTTATGATTACACGCCATATAGTTTTTCTAGTTAGGATTTTGAGGAAATAATATTGTTTTATTAAATGATATTTATTATAACCAGTGTGGGTGCATGTCCAGGAATTAATGATTCGACATGGGGGTTTTCAATAAGAGTTAATGAAATAAATAAAATGCGTAACATGTTTATTTATTGTCATAAATCTATAACCTCAAACCCGATTATAAATATCCTTACAACCCCAACACTTTTCCTTAATAGTTGTGCACAACAATTTTGGATAATTCTCTCAAGGCCAAAAGAACTCCTCCCTCCAAGAACGCTCTTAATACCGAGAGACATCCTCCTTCATCAGATCAATGCGATCTAAGGCGGACAACATAAGAAAAGGGTTATCCATGCTAGCACCCAGAGATTCCTTTGGAGAAGTCCAGAGATATGCGGTGCATTTGTGGATCATATCTAGAGGAAGTCTACACCTGGCTTCTACGACACAACGACGAATCAAATCAGAACGTGATCAAAAATATCAATGAAGATAGAACACCATAAAATGTATTTCTTTTCAATTAATTAAATTAATTATAATCAACCTGTTATGATCCACCTTTTTGGTTCTGGGACTATTCTTCTTCTTTGTCTATTTCTGTGATTTGATCTGTGGAGTTTGGAGTTTATCATCGTATTGATCCCGGATTGATCATTGCTAATGAAAAAAATCCAAGTCGGCACATCCACCCATGAGCTTCTTCTACGCTCAGGACCATCAAATGGTATCAGAGGGAGGTTAAAATTTTGATTATAGTTTTTTAATTTTCTTTGATAATTTACGCATTTATATTTGATTCAATTCAAGACAAATCGTTCTATAAAACTGAATGAACGAGATCTATTATTCCTCCTTTGTTTCTCGATTCACATCACAGAATTGAACTTTTAATTTTAATTTCTATTAAAATAAAAATGAAGAACTCATCCGGAGGAGCCACTCATTCTTTCTGTACAACACAAGAATACACGGCGTGTAGTGAAAACTACACACCGTGTACTTAGGTTCAATGAACCGGTACTAGTTCGCCAAACTACACCTTGTGAATTGAGCATACCTAATTTTTTATTACACCGTGTTGACCAGAATTGAATGGCACGTGGAAACTAGAATACACGGCGTTTATGTTGAATCAACACGCCGTATAGTCTGATCCGACCCAGATGAAACCGTGTACAAGGAGAATCCATGTACCACATACACGGGATTGCCAGGTCGGTAACTGCATAACAAGGAAGTACACACTATGTTAGATTAATCTACACTCCATGTACTCCAAAATTTCCAAAGTACAGAAAACACACCAAAGCCCCCAGCGTGTACTTTGGATAAAGGGTGAAAACAAATACACGCCATGTAATATAGCATACACGCCGTGTACTTTCCATAAATGGAATTTCACCAGGTTTCCTCCAAAGTAAAAAAACCCATACAATGAATATGGATGAGAAGAATCTCAAGGAAATTCAGAAAGGAATTTAAGATAAATAATTGATTAATTATAAGATCATAATTAATTGAATTCAAGCGAGAATTATCTTAAATAAAAGAATGATTAAAAGAATTTTAATACTAAATATGTGTAAATGTCATTGCATGCTATGGATGATCATGAGCTAGACCAAAAACCCTTTGTGTGTGTATGGTTTCATTTAAATTTATTTAATTTAAATTCTTTGGCCTACGAGCCTTCTTCTAATAAAATGTAGGGCCTGCGTGCCCATGTTTTATTTAATGTAAACCCCATGTAATGGAAGATCTCCCAAGCTAGAGGAGATGATTCAAAATCTGAAGCTGAGGCCAAACCAACCCAAGAAGATACCAAGGTAGACAGGTGGGAGCTGCAAAACACGAATCATCGGGTTCATGGTGTTTTTTTCTGGGTCAGGGTTAGCTTATCAAAACTACTAGATAATCGAACCAATAAAAGCTCATGATCATGCCATCTTATTTTATTTCCGTTTGATTACATGGTTAATTTATTATGTATGTGTTGTCACGATCACATAGTTAATGAAATAAACAAGCATGAAATGATGTAATAAAATAAAACCAGACTATGCGTAAACATTAGGAGAATATGGTTAATCACTTAAGCAAGCATTACTTAATATTAACAAGCATGTGATAATGAGAAACTATACATAAAGTATTAAAACCCCTCAAATACCATATTAAGTCATACTAATCCTTTCGTTACTTGATTAAGGGCAAGACTCAATAAAACTATGTGTTTAACCAACCCTTTTTGGGACACTTACTTTTATAAAGGAAGCTCTTATAAATGTTTTGGGTTGACTTAAACATTTTAAATCAAGAGGAGTAGCCCTTACTAGACTTGTTGTAAAACGGAGGAAAGTGTTGAGGAAATCCAAGTCAAGATTTCAAGATTGGGGAGTCCAATCAATAGATCAAGGAACTGTAAGCTCATAGTTGGAAAAGACCTACCTACCTAAATACCTTTAAATAGCTTGACCAACCCTTGTTGGGTTTATGCGAAGGAAAATATGGATCCTTTCCTCTAGAATGTCATAGCAACTAGACATTCCAATTTCAATTGTGAGGGCCATTGGGACTTGATAAAATAGTGGGAGAATTAATAAATTCATTTATTATTTTTCACAAAATATAATCAAAAGGTAGTGATAAATTTGCTCTTTTAATTTGTAGAATCAATATGAAAAACTCATCAACCACATTTTCTATGCAATAAATTCTGGATAAAGACAATATCCTCATTGTTAGTAACTTTCAAAAATGGTTTAGGCACTTTCAGGTTATCCTACGCCATGAATGAAAGTTTTACATGATGGAGTCCTCACTTCCTAATTCACCTACTCAAGGGGAGAGTGATGAAGATTTCCTAGTCTATGATCAACATTTGAGCAATGCACTCGACGTTCAATGTTTGATGTTATCATCAATGTCTAGTGAGATCATGAAGTCTCATAAAGACATGGATGCCTATAGCATGCTCGAGCACCTCCATGGTCTATACTAGGAGAGAGAAAGACAGGAAATGTTTGAGATCTCCAAGGCTCTATTTCAAAGAAAGCTTGGAGAGGGTACCCCATATGGGCCTCATGTAGTCAAGATCAATGGATACAATGAGTGATTGGAGGTTATAGGGTTTAAACTCCCCGAAGAACTGGGTACTGATCTCATTCTTGCATCACTCCCCCAGAGCTTCTCTAACTTTGTTGTAAATTTCAACATGAACAACATTGAGAAATCTCTATCTGATCTCCTTATCCTCATTCTCCAAGTAGATAATGATATGAAGCATGAAAATCATTCTGTCCTTATGGTGAATAAAAGTAAAGGTAAGGTCAAGAGCTTTAATCTCAAAGCTTATTCAAGGCCTTCCAAGAAAAGGAAGATCAAAGGGGAGGCAAGAGAATGGGAGGTTGTTTGTTTAGAATGTGGCAAGAAAGGCCACTAGAAGAAAAACTGCACCCATCCAAGGAATCAAGGGGAAGCTTAAAGTGAATTTGTTATCGAATGAAATCTATCTATTTCTACCAATTGGGTATTAGATACTTCTTTTAGTGCTCACATCTACATCCAAATACAGGAACCAAGTAGATTCAGAAAGATTGATCAAGGTGAGGTGGATCTGCGAGCAGCCAACGGGGTTAGACTCGCTGCTGTAGCTATTGGAGACTACAACCTCACATTTTCCTAATGGGATGGTCTTGGTATTAAAAGGATGTTATTATGTACCCTATGTAACCAAAAACATTATTCAGTATCCAGATTAGATACTGATGGATTCATCTTCAAGTTTGGAAATGGATGTTGCTACTTTTATAAAGATAGCATTTGTTTTGGTAGGGCACATTTATATAATGGACTTTATGTGTTAGACTACAAAAACCAAGTAAAGTCAATCGATGACAAAGTTAATTCACATGAATCATACCACACCCAACTTTGGCATCACCGGATAGGTCACGTTAATGAGAAATGATTGAAAAAATTACATCAAGATGGGTATTTAGATTCTTTCGAACTAAAACCACTTGGTGTATGTCATGCATGTCTACAAGGAAAAATGACCAAATCCCCATTTAGTGGGAAAGGTGAAAGGGATAAATAAATTCTAGAATTAGTTCACACAGATGTGTGTGGACCATTTCCAGTTGAAGTAAGGGGTGGGTTCTTATACTTCATAACTTTTATTGATGATTTTAGTAGATATGGATATATTTACTTAATGTGGTATAAGTCAGATTGTTTTGATCGGTTCAAAGAATACAAGAATGAAGTTGAGAACCATCTTGGTAAGAAGATTAAGAAACTCCACTCAGAAAGAGGAGGATAATATCTTAATTAGGACTTCATTGATTTCTTACAGGAGTTTGGGATTCTATCTCAACTCACTCCTCCTTACACACCTCACCGGAATGGTGTAAGTGAAAGGAGGAACCGCACCCTGTTGGACATGGTGAGATCAATGATGAGTCATGTGAGTCTTCCATTATTCTTTTGGGGATATTCATTACATATATCATCACACATACTAAACCAAGTACCAAATAAATTGATAAATGGTATTCCATACGATTTATGGAGTGGACGTAAAGCCATGTTATCAAATTTACATGTGTGGGGTAGCGAAGCATTTGTTAAGGCCTCTTTAGGTAACAAACTTGAACCCTGAGGCACAAAGTCTACCTTTATAGTATATCCCAAGGAAACAAGGGGATATTACCTATAAAACCCCTCAGATAAAAAGTTTACAGTGGAAAGACATTCCATATTCCTTGAGAGATAGCACATCTCCAAAATAGATAGTGGGAGCAAGATATACTTCGATGAAGTTGAGGCTCAAGATACATAGGAGTTGGTACAATAACAGATTCCACAAATCCCTGTGGAAGAACGATCTATTCCAGAGACACAAGAACTGCATAGGAGCACGATAGAGGTGAGATAACTATAATGATATGGTTTTCTTGTCACTGAGGATGGTGACTCATTATTGGTTTACAATGATGATCCTCTTACCTACAAGGAAGTAGTTGAAGGCACAGATGTTGCCAAGTGGAAAGAATCCATGAATTCTGAAATGGATTCCATGTACCAAAACCAAGTTTGGATTTTTGGTAGATCCTCCAATTGATGTAAAACATGTTGGTAACAAATGGGTATTCAAGAAGAAACTAGAAATGGAGGGGAAAGTCAGCACCTATAAGGCACAACTGGTTGAAAAAGGTTTTAGACAGAGTCAAGGAATTGACTATGATGAAACCTTTTCACTGGTTGTGATGCTGAAATCCATCAAAATCATATTGGCCATTTCCACTTACCATGACTAGGAAATTTGGAAAATTGATTTCAAAATAGCATTCCTTAACGGGAACCTCCAGAAAGATGTCTACATGACATAACCTGAAGGGTTTGTGACTCCAAAGGATGCCAACAAGGAATGAAAGTTGTAGAAATCCATTTATGGATTAAAGCAAGAATCAAGGCCTTGGAACATTCGTTTTGATGAAGCTGCATTGGAATTTTTATTTGTTAATAATGAATTTGAGCCTTGTGTCTACAAAAGGTTTAGTGGAAGTGCAGTCGTTTTCCTAATAGTATATGTTGATGACATGTTACTAATTGGAAACGAATTACCTGTCTTACAATCAGTTAAGGCATGGTTGGATAAATGATTCTCTATGAAAGACTTGGGTGAGGCAACATATATTCTTGGGATCAAGATCCATCGTGATAGATCTAAGAGAATGCTGGGCATGATTCATAGTACATACATTGACAAGATACTGAAGAGATTCAGTATGGAATAGTCCAAGAGAGGATTGTTGCCAGTGTCACATGGCATTCATCTTTCCAAGAAAATGTGTCCTAAAACACATGAGGAAAGAAAGAAAATGGCAAGGATCCCTTATGCATTCGTGATTGGGTCATTCATGTATGATATGCTATGTATAATGCTAGATGTTTCTTATGCATTAAGTGTGGTAGGAAGATATCAAGCTGATCCAGGAGACTAACATTGGATGGCTGTCAAGACTATCCTTAAGTATATGAGCCATACTAAGGATATGTTCCTGGTTTATGGAGGAGATGAGGAACTAGTCATCAGAGGACCTGGAGATACTAGTTTCCAGACTGATCAAGATGACATGAAGTCGCAGATTGGGTACATCTTCAGTTTGAATGGAGATATAGTGAGCTGGAAGAGCTCAAAGCAAGGTGTGGTCGCAGATTCTATAGCAGAGTCCGAGTATATCGCAGCTTCTGAGGTAGCTAAAGAAGCAGTATGGGTGCGAAGCTTCATCCAAGAGTTGGATGTAGTACCTATCAGTAAATATCCTATCACACTCTATTGGGATAATACTGCAATGGTGGAACTTTCAAAAGAGACAAGGTCGCATTAGTGGACAAAGCACATACTTTGGAAGTATCATCTCTTGAGGGATTTTTCTTAGAGAGGTAAAGTTGCAGTGAGTAGTATTTCTACGGAAGACAATGTGAAGGACCCCTTGACTAAAGCCCTGACTCAGTATAAACATGATCATCATGTGATGTCTAGCGGACTAAAAGTCATAGGCAGTTGGCTCTAGTCCAAGTGGGAGTTTGTTAGAGTTGGTGTCCTGAGAACCAACTGTTTGTATTTTGATTACATGAATGTACACTTATTATATATCGTTCATTGTTCTGCATGAATATAATATAATAATGTCCTGGAATATTTTTAGCATTAATAAGGTCATGGAAGATCCCCGCTATGATGAGAACCTTGAAATTCTATAACAATATTCTTAAATAAAGTTCTATGATTGGATGAAATACTATGATAGGACACATAGTATATAGACCGTCATGTGCAAGTACTCGTATAAAGATGAGACTCTCTCTCATGGAGTTCGCACTTGGTAATCTCCAAGATGGGAGATTATGAGAACAAACCCACCAGTAGTAATTCCGCATGTCTTGGTGTCATCGGACATTGCTATCTACAAGTGTGTGTAATGGTCCTTAGACTGGAAGATTATTATTAACTCATGTAATGACTCACGCATTTAGATTTGCTGACGAAAATCGTCACGAATACAGTTGGCGGGAATTAGGGTACGTTGGGTGCATCATGAATGACATTTTTTTAATGGATAAGTTGAGGAAGGATTTGTCCCTTCCATATTTATGGAAGTAGATATCTCGGGCCCTTTGATTGAAATAGAACTGTCACAAAAATTCCATGGCCATGGTGTCATGAAGAGTTTATTTCTGGAAGTCAAAGAATGACAGATCAAGCATATAGGTTTATGAAACTACCATGAAACCTACTTGATGAGATATTGAGACAAAGGGATTAAATTACATGGTAAGCATTCGTATGAGGTGCCACGTCAATGTGGCCTCAACTTCTTTCTCTTGGGTGCCTTGAACCGTTTCTAGATAGTAATCTTGGACTTTAGGAAAGCCCGCCTAATGCCAATAAGAAAGAGGCCTAGAGGGTCACAAACTAAGTGTATCCAAGTCTCTCAATTAGAATAAAGATTATTCCCATATGTGGTTTAATAATTATTCAAGGAAGCCTAAATCATTTTAATGATGGTGGAAGAATAAAATAAAAACAAGTACATGCCATGTATAAATGATTACACGCCATGTAGTTTTCAATTTTTAAAGGGAATGAAAAAAAAGTACATGCCATGTATTAATGATTACATGCCGTGTATTTTTCCTTTTGGAAAACAAGTACACTCCGTGTATTTATGATTACACGCCGTGTAGTTTGTCCAGTCGGGATTTTGAGGAAATAATATTTTTTTATGAAATGATATTTATTATAATCAGTGTGGGCGCATGTTAAGTAATTAATGATTCGACATGGGGGTTTTCAATAAGAGTTAATGAAATAAATAAAATGCGTAACGTGTTTATTTATTGTCATAAATCTATAACCTCAAACCCAATTATAAATATCCTCACAACCCCAACATTTTTCTCTAATCATTGTGAACAACAATTTTGGAGAATTCTCTCAAGGCCGAAAGAACTCATCCCTCCAAGAACGCTCTCTAGACCGAGAGAGATCCTCCTCCATCGGATCATGGCGATCTAAGGCAGACAACTAAAGAAAAGGGTTCTCCATGCTAGCACCCGGAGATTCCTTTGGTGACGTCTAGAGATACGCGGTGCACATGTGGATCATCGCTAGAGGAAGTCTACACATGGATTCTGCGACGCAAAGATGAATCACATTGGAACGTGATCATAAATATGAATGAAGAAAGAACGCCATAAAAGGTACTTATTTTCAATTAATTAAATTAATTATAATCAACCTGTGATGATCCTCCTTTTTGGTTCTGGGACTATTCTTCTTCTTTGTCTATTTCTGTGATTCAATCTATGGAGTCTGGCATTTATCGTCATATTGATCCCGGATTGATCATTTATAATGACAAAAAGCCAAGTGGGCACATCCACCCATGAGCTTCTGCTGCGCCCGGGACCATCAGCATCATCCTGGACCATCCCATTATATTATATGCAATCAGCACTCCCTGCTTGTGTGTTCCGGTTTTAAAATCCATCATCCACCTCTCTATTAACTTTAGTAACCTTAATAGGATTAAGACCACCATTATTTGAATAAAAATTCACCTCCACCATATCACTATCCTGACCATCCCCCGTTACCTTAATAAACCCTGAAGGAATTTTCAGATCCCTCCTTAGTCTATTAAAAATACTAGTGACACTCAGTTCAAAAGATGACACCATTACCTACTTCTGTTTTAATACTTCACCAGACAAAATAGCAGTAACCATAGAACCTTGAACTCCCTCAATTTCCTCATTTCAATACACTAGATTATTATATTCAACAGGAGGCCTTGAGTCCCGAGTTTCCTACACACCCAAACAAGTGCCCAAATTCTTTAACCCCATGTGCCTATAAACCTCCATGTGATGTCCCAATTTCTTATATGAAGAACATAATTCATACTAAGATTCAAACACAATGGGCTCCTTATATCGAAATTCCTCACCCAAATCAATCCAGAATGATTCGACAGTCTCTTTAGACACATCAACTTCAACACAAACCCTCATTGAGATCGAATGACACAATTACCTAGTCCTATTATCCTAATAGAGATAAATCCCAACAAAATTTTGTAGAAAATGAATGATTGAAGGGTTTTGAAAGGGGAGTGTAAGTTCCAAAAATCTAACCCAATTAGGCCTTTTTATGAGTTTCGCTTCATATGAAAATCATATGACCATTTGAAGAGAAGGAAGCGTTAACGATCACAAAGCCGACGCGCGATCGATGAGAAAATAATCATGTCATATTCAGCAGAAAAATGAATCATAATATGTCTAGAATAAAGAATCCCTATCATCACTCATTCTTGAAGAACCCATGATTCAAAAATCAATTGTTCAAAGCGATCCACAAACGGTCGGTCATGGATTAAGCATGCAATCAAGGTTAGATGCAGTGGGGAGGACACATTAGTGAATTTTGAAGTTGAGATCGACAGTTGTGGTGACCCGTTGAAACTTTCAATGATTTTTTGACTTAGATAGATCTACTGGAAAGAATTTAAGAAATACTTAGTTGATAAGGGAATAAATTGTGATGGAATATCTATAGTAAGCGGCAGTGGAGGGCCATCCCCCGTCGAGGGGGGAGGGACCGGTGCAGCCATCACCACCTAGGGTTGGAGTCAGTGTCGACCAAAGGACCATCTCCACCTAGGGTTGGAGATGGAAATCCCCCTTGGATCTCTGTTGTGTTATTTATTTTTGATATATTTATATACCCTATGTGTTATGAATAGAATGATAAATATTTATAAATTGTTCTATGGAACTTGAAAAAAAGGAGTTATATGGGATATTCAATAAGTGATATTATATGGATTAAAATAAATTAGTTTCATTTACATATATTCTCTATTTATTTAAGAAAATTTACTCATTAATGACTATGGTGGTCAATGAATGGACAAAACTAATAAATAAAATTTTAATTCATAGTTTCCAAATCATAGTTGGTTATTATCTGTGAATTTTTTTAGTATAACTCAAAAATATATATCTCATTAACCACATTCAATCATAAAATGGTAAAATTACATAGTTAAAGGAATGTGGAAAATTATTTGATAATAAAGTGTTATATTAGTTAATGCATCACTATTAACTTTTTCAATGTAGACAAAATGGTTTCTTATATATAATAATGTATCAAAAATAGAACTATGGATGATCCTTATAAAATCTAATAGAGTTATTTATTAGGATTAAAAATATTTAAAAAACCATGAATAATGTTTTTCAAAACCTTATCTATAATTGGAGATAATAACATATCCATTCAAAATATGGATATGTTATTAGTATGGTGAAATATGGTACATATATATGGATCATATGGGTTTGATGTATATATTCACATACAATGTTCTTAAGAATATATAATGGAGATGAATGAAGTACCAAAATTCGACAACTCTGTGATACACTACAGTTTGGGGAAGAAAAATAAATTAATATATGAATTATCATGGAAGGATTATGGTGTTTTACCCATGATGATAATATAAAAGAATCAATTTTTTTTGATTTAGTGAATTTCAACATAGAAATTATTATATAATAGAAAACACCATCACTTTTAAGTAATTTATCAACTTAATCTACTAGATAAGATAAATAAGGCTTAAAAATAAGATAAATATCATCAAAAAATGATTAAATCATTTAACGATGGGATACTAATAGACATAAAATATAATGATGAATTTGTAATATTTTATAAAAATAATGTACATCATCAGTGCATAAGATACTGAAGGAATTTATAGATAAAACATATAAATAAAATTTAATTATAAAACCAGGTAATAAAAAGAGATATATGGACTTACAAGAAAAACTTTTGAGTGGAAGCATGAATTGAGAAAATATTTTCAATGTTTTTATATTCATTATATTCAAACATGTAATGATTGAAATAGAAAAAATCAAAAAAGTGTGTACGGAGAATAAAATTATTTTCAATATAAAAGTGAGTTAATACCATAATTGTATATTTCAGTCAAATTATCATGAAATTCAAAAATAATAATTCGATATCGGTTAACATGAAACTCCATGTAATCTCTATATATTTTATTGAAATAATAGAAGGTATACCACTTATCCTTCTATCAAAAAACCATATTAATGACTTTTTGATGTTTCACATTAAATTTATACAGCTATTTGAGATCATATCATTTATTTGATATCAAAATTTTGGCGAATTCTTATGATTTCATTTTACCACTATATGTCACATTTAATTTTATAGTAAATATGAAATAACTATAAAATAAATTTTAGAAATGAATAATTTATGCTCACATGACCACTAAAGAACCTTAGAAAAGTGATTAAATCTAGTGGAATTCACACAAAAACATTCAATTCCTTTTATTAATAATGTTGGGTTTATTCAAGAATAAATAAAAATTAAGGCCTTTGGGATATTTAGTCCTTTTATTAATAACATTGTATATAGAATTATACATGAAATTATTTCATACTATCACTGACTAGGACAATGTTTGGGAAATACTGTTCATTATTAAAGAAAAAATTATAGATAAAAGGAGTAAATTATGATTTTTCTTAAAAAAATATCAATGTAGAACAATTTTGATAAAAAAATTATGATAATAATTAGTTTAATTGATTGGAGTTTCATGTAGGGGACATATCTTCTAAAAATTATCATAATTGAATAGATTTATAATATTCAGAAGTATAAGGAATCAACGTCCAAGGTAAATTGGGGAGTGTCCATATACAAAATAATGACAGGGGAGTGTCCATTTAAAAAATAATAGACAATTTGTATCATCTCTCATTGGCTTCATATCTATCATAAACTGGGTTGTGCGTTCTATATATCAGTGAATGATATTTTAATTTATGGTTTTACTGTGTGAAACTACATGGAATGTTGAACTTTTAGTGGGGTCTTTCTTCCAATAATGACCTCAACTCATGGGAGTAGGCATCATATCCTCAAATATGATAGGGGTAAAAGGAAATGTTGAACATAGAGAAACACATAAGCTGTGATAAGTTAAAAAATATGTGAGAAAACCACATAAAAGGATTTTAAGGGAGATATCCCATATCCATGAAATGAAATATGCATTTGTAAATAATATATTAGTTCCATATATATAATGAAAAATGAATATTTCATAAAATAGAATTTTTAAAAAAATGAATGATTTTAAATTACCTTGGTTTTTTCATTTAATATATATGTTTTGGATGTCTAAATTCTTTTTTCATAATAATTATTTAAATTTTATAGTCCTCGAATAATAATTATCTATTAGTGATGTTTTAAGAATTTTCTAAGATTGAGTGTTTTTCAAGTTAATAGTGAAATAAATTATGGATATACAGTATTTGTTAGAACATTAATTTGTATTAAAAATGATTTAATATTTAATATAATATCTCGAATGACCATAATTATGTTTATTTTTGAAAATATTATATTTTCACATATAAAAATAAATTTCAAAAATGTGTGAACCAATTTCCAAAGTCGAGAATATATTTTAAGAACATAAAAATAAATATGTTTATTAAAATTTCATTTATATGAAAAGAATAATATAAATAAATGTAGTTGAATTCATCAATTAATAAATTTTATTTTTTTGAAAAAATTATTATAATATGATCTAAAAGATGGATTATTCCAACAATATTAAATTTCTACCAAAAAAGGACATCAAATACTAAATAAAAAATATTAAAAAAACTCAATCATTTTCTCCGAGTAAAAAACCATACTATTATACCTATTCATTCCAAAAATATGATGCTTGGTTATTATTTACTTTTATATCAAATGATTCCATTAAAAATATCCAATATTTTTAAGCTATTTTTTTAAATATATCAAGATACTATTTATATGTGTAAGGTTTACCAATCATTTATATTTATTTCAATTTTTTATTCTTCTATAATTTTTATTAATTTCTATATAATATATTTTATTCAATATTAATAATCCCTTATTATAATATAATTTAGATATTACAATTCTCTACCAATATATAATTTTATCGAGTTGTTAAAATGATAATATATTCCTATAGCTATGAATTCCATTGTTCATATCCCAATGAATGAAATGAAGTTAGGTATGGCGGATATATTCTTTTTTAATTAGGGTAATCTATCTATGAATAGAGGACCATAATATTTCTAGATTACTCATTCTCTATTATTATGTGGAAAATACCTTGTTTTTAGTATATGTGAACCTTTAGTTTAATATCTTATATCTAGGGAGATTCTCCAAAATGAAACTTGTATCCCTAATAAATATCAAATATGTTTTTCAAATAATCCTAATTTTTAGAGGGTATTTGTGTGGTAATTCTTTATTTTCATATGATTTCATACCATTGTAATCAATTATTAAATACTATTGATATTAGTATACAATGAAAGCACACAATAATATTGGTAAATTTTCATTCCATATATATGGTTAATTTAGTTTTCATGGTTTATATCTTATTGGTTTCTTTTTTACTGATATATACTCACCTAAATAGAAATATAATTTTATTATATATGGAAATAATGAAAATCCATATTTCCATTATATTTATATAGTAAATTATGCAATTATTTCCCATGTTTCTATAATATTTTTTTAGAGAACACCATGTAGTATATTATTTAGTCATTTGTCACATATGATGGATCAATTGGAAATATTATTTTGTGGATGGGGCCTCAAATTATTCAACACTTTCATATAGTTATAGGTCTGATGATGAAAACTACAATTGATAATTTAAGTAAATATACATTTTTATTATGATGACTTGGCATAGTGACTTTATTATGTGGATGTAAGATCCCGACCTTACATGAAGGTATTTCCTTGATTAAATTTTGGTTTTACCTCCTTGGTTATGGATAATGAAGTTGTTTTTAGGTGTATGGGGAGCATTAGGAGTTTTCTAGGGTTGTGGGACATGAAATGAGGAGAAAAGAGGCCAAACACTGTGTAGATCATGATTGGGTAATGGTTAGAGAAAACCATTTGTGTGGCCTATGAAGCCATGTGTCTTGGGGACCCTTTTAGATGAAGGCTAGTACATAGTTACCACACTATTTGGAAAAATGTGCTAACCTTAAAAACTATGAATTTCTAGTTTTACCCACTTGGGCTTTATGGGTTCTAACAAAATTTTCTCCCCTATTCCTCCTCCAATAGCTTGGGTGATGAACGAAACCCTACAAGACATCCAAGAGATGTTTCTCTTTAGATTCCTAGGTGTTTAGAGTGAGTTTGGGTATAAATCAAAGATTCTGGTGAGTCTAACACTCATCTTTTCTCTATTTTCTAGATTATGCCATGTCAGATCTCTTATCTCCTTCCAATGCCCTAAAACCCTCACTTTTCCCTCAGATTCTATATTTGGCCTTCAAAGGGTGTTTTAGTTCAAATTAAGGGATTCATTTGGGCTAATGAACATCTTTGAGCATGAGGTAGGTGGTATGTATGCTTTTACCCATATTTTTGATGTATTATATTTATTTGTGGTTATTCCAATGTGTTTCCTTTTAGTGTTTTATTTTCTTTGAATATGGAAAGATTTTTTGTCCTTATATTAAGGTTCCAAACACTTTATAGATCCCATTGGGTCTATAGGTGAGTGATACTAAACCTAGGGTTACCCATGGGGTAATATAAACCCTTATAAATGGGGAATAAAATTTGGTAAACATTAAGATAGGAAAAATATGTAAGTGAAGGGGTAATAAATGTTGAATTTTTTGTTACGACCCATCCCACGAGGTATGGACATGACTACCCCAAGCCCGCCTTCTATAGGCCATTGGTTGGTGATTAGCACATGAAGGATTTTACCAAACAGAGAAGGCATTACCTTAGAGATCTATACTCACTCAAAAGGGGAAACTGAATTAAAAACCCAACAAAAGTAAGGTATAACCATGCGAGTAAAGTACAACCACAAGTACAACTGTAAACTGAAAATAGTGGGCTGAAATAAAATCCATAGAAACTGAAAGGAAAGTAAAAAGCTATCACATATGCCCTGAAGCTCTACATGGAGGGTAGTACCTATAAGTCTGAAGTCAAAGAAGAGGATCTCGACTGCTCTCGTCTCACCAAGATCCACCAAGTCCCGAACATTCAAAGTCTTCCTCGGAGCGTCAGTAGTCTCCACCAGACACACACGTGCGGGTGGAGCCCGTGCAGGGGTGAGTATAACAACTCAGTAGGGGACCCCGAGACCCCCTGAGGTCTCTCAGTAATCCACAAAGTAAAACAACACAAGAAATACCACAAAGGTAATATCACAAGCATGATCTAAATCACGAAGCACAAAGAAAAAGAGACAACTCACTCTAACGGTATAACTTCAAGGTTACTAGGATAGGGATGACTGTTCGTAAATCTAGATCATATTATCTGTAGTAACTCTACTATTGACCCGTATATGTCACTGTATCTGACCCGTATTGGTTGCTAGATGCTGACTCATATTGGTCGCTGGTGTTAACCCATATTGGTCACTGGTGATAACCCGTATTGGTCACTGGTGATGACCCGTATTGGTCATTGGTGATGACCCGTATTGGTCACTGGTACAAAGGTAGGGATGATTAGTTATACAACTAGATCATCCCACTCTGGAGTTTCTGATGCTGACCCATATAGGTCACTCTTCTTCTTTATGTCACAGCCAGCCACTGGATTCCCACACGAAGCACACCTGATTTCCAGAAGACTCTTCACCTCATTCCATAGGTCAAATTTCAACTGGTACTAAGTCCCTCAAAATCATACCCAATGGACCGCCCTGTCATAGGGGTCCCAACGTGACAGACTGCACGTCGATCAGACGCCCGGTCTGTGAGATATATGCACTTTTATAAAAAGGGACTGGTTGGATTCAAGTCTGATCCAACCCAGGTCACATGTCAAACTCCATCAAAAATCAATTAGTGTAACTTGAAAGGACTGCCTTTTCACAAGGGTCCTTATACCACAGACGGCGCGCCATTCAGATGCTCGGTCTGTTAGTCACCCCTTTCTGTGAAACGGGGGTGATCGCACCTCAGTCTGGCCCAGCTCGGTCAGGCCCACCAGAATATGCCAAAGATACCTCTTCCTAAAAGGGGTCCCAACGCCACTGATGTCGTGTCAAACAGACACCTGGTTTGTCAGTTACGTGCTTTTCTTCTTTCGGGGGTCGGTTGGGTCTGGGCCCGGTCTAACTCGGTCAGGCCGGCCTGACGCAACGGGTCCCAGGGTTTACCTGACTTCTCTCAGGTCCAACCCATTAAGGGTCGTCCCGGTTCACTGGTTTCGGCCTGACTGGTTCGGGGGGCCGAGCCGCGATTGGCACAGCCCGCCGGGTGGAACTCGACCCACCCGCGCTGGCCCGCTGGGCCGCGGGTCCGGCTTGCTCGGCCGGCCCGCGTCCCCCGCTTGCCCCACAAACGTGGGGCCATTTTGTTTGGCCAGTGGGGAGATACCCTACCACATGCAATGGTCGTCCCGACTGGCCAACCGGTCTCCAGCTGATACGGCGCAGCGCGTGGCGGCAGCACCCCCTCCTGTCGCAGCCCACTAGTCGCGGCTGCTGCTGCCACCAGCGCCTGCAGGTACCGCCCTTCTCCCATGCAGCGGGCTCGGGCTGGCTTCCTCTGGAAAACACAACACGCGACGGCGCGCCGCCTTCCCACCACCCGTAGCCGATTTCCGTGGGCCTCCTCCGGTCACCGCTGGCTGCCACCGGCATGGCATGCCAGCAGTTCTTTCTGCGGGCCACCAGACGTGCTCTGATGGTCCGTTCTTGGTGCCACCATCGTTTCGTGGCCATCAAATATTCCTTTCTTCCATGTTCATTATTCCACCATGAATAACACACCAAAGACAAGTGTAGCGTAGGATCCGGACCTTGTTGGATTTGTCCCACGCCCTCCGTGTTAGCATTTTAAACATGAGGAAATATAATAATCAAAAAGGAAGAAAACCCCCCCAAATTTAAGAACCTACAACAATCACCCGCATGAATAGATGAGACATGGATTAACCCATTAGTCGGTTAGTCCGCATTCGTTATACTTTTGAAGAATGAAAGAGAGGAAACATCAATGCACTTAAACCCCTACTCCAGTTTCCATTGGAGGTGTCATTGTGGTGGATGAAGAATCCCTGTTTGTGGAATCCATCAGTGTTTTTCATTGATTTTCCCAACATCATCCAAGCCTCTGCTCCTCTTCGGTGGAAGATTCCGTTTCACTTCTCCATAGGTTCCTTGCTTGGTAAAGCCGTGCCAAAACCCATCCCCGAGCCTCATATAAATAGGAGGGAAAAGGGTGAGTAATGGATGAGAGAATTAATGAGGTTTTATAAATTTAATTAATGAACCGAATTTAATTCACAATGGTGTGGTTACACAATTGATAATTCAAGCCATTTAATGGATTGAAAAGTCATCAGTCCCGCCACCACCGCTCATCCGCTAGAAAAATAAAATAACAATAAAATTGTTATTTTATTATTCTTTAAAAGGTATGAAAACTATCTTTTTCTCCCATCCTACTATGGTCAAAGTAAAGCTTCCATTAAGAAAATTTTGGCACTGTGGATTCAATGGTTACCTTAGATTTTTCATCCGAGAACCGGTTCAAAATATTGAAAATTATGCCCATGCGTTTACAGAACGTACCTTCAAAAAAGTTCAGATATTTATTCTGGGCACACCAGGCCTCAGAATCACGCGCCTTCAGTTTTCGTAGACTCGTAATAATCCCAAATAATTAAAAAAAATTACATGGAATTTTCAGGTCCATACATTTTTTCTGTGGGTATTTTTAACGATTAAATTTGAGCAATTATATGTTGGAATTTGAAAATGAATATGAGGTTTTGAAATGGTTTAAAGGATGTGTTTTGGGGATTTTACCTGACTATAGATGTATTTATTGAAAAGAATTTTTGAATGTGATAACTATTTTGAAAGGAGTAATTGGACTAAAAGTGATTCAAAATGGGGGGGGGGGGTTCTAAATAGAATTGAAATAATGTTTGAAATGAGTGCAAGGTCCCCTTTTTTTGAAAATGGTTTAATGTTTTTTTGGATGGTTGAAACCGAAATGAAATCATTGTGGAATGTTTTAGTTTTCAAAGAAAAGACCCATATTTTAAAGGGCGTGTTTGAGATGATTTAAAATAACTATTTTGAAATGTGTTTTACACCATTATGAGGTATTAATGGTCCTTTGGGACCATATTCGTTGAATTGATATGTGGTCAGTGATATATGAACCATGATAATTATGTTTTCATATTAATATGGTTATGAAATGAACTAAATGATGAGTGTGCATAGTTGATGGAATATCATAAGGGGTTGTTTAGCATAACAATACATGTTTTTAATAGTTATAGATTGTCTTGATAAATGTGAAATGGTTTGTAAGTGAGATGAATGATAATTATATTTAATTGAAAACTAGGAATAAGGGAGTGTTGGTATAAGGAAAGTGTCTTAATGGGTTATGAAATGTAAGTTGTATTTGTGCTAATGGTTTATGGCCTAAAGATGATTTATTTTTTGAATGAAATATGAAATGTTAATGTTATGTATATTATTTGAGAATGATTTGTGAAATGGTATATATGGTAAATGGTTCAAAGTAACATGTTTTCATTTATTAGTAGTGTAGGGTATTGAACTTAAGCATCTATGAACATGGGTTAGGTTATATTGGGGCTCTAATACCCTCCCCTATAATGCACAATTTAGGGATGGGGATTGAGGCTATATAACCCTAAAGGTTGAATTTGATGAGATTACATAGACTGAGGCTCCAAGGTAAGCATGTTGTATTTTTTTTTGAAATTTTTATCCCCAGTGGGATAGGGAACTTGACCTGTTCCCTTATGCATGGTAATTGGCTGTCTTAGGCTGTAATGAAAATTGTGTAAATACCTAACCTATGGAACAAATGATTATAATGAACCAAGTGAATATTATTAACTAATGGTTATGTGATAGTTTTTTATTAGTGAATACCCATTATGGATAAATGTTTTTGTAACCCCTTGTGCCTTGGCATAGACTCCTTATATGATATGAGTTAGTTTTATTGTTTGGTTAAATCTATGGAATTTAATGGATAAAATTTATAATAGATAATAACTTAAATTACTTCTCTGTATACTTGTTTCATGTGTTCTTAGAATAAACTATTTTATAGACTGGTTATTTCTTAAACACCATTGGTGGTGGCTTACTGAGTTGTACTCACACCCTGCTCGGGCCACCATGGAACATGGTTACCCGAGAAGATGTTATTTATTTCTATTACATGTTTAGAACATGAACCTAGTGTCTGGTTCTTGTATAGGATGTTTGGTTGGACCATGGGAGATCTAGACCAAGTTGGTAGTTTGGTCTATTTTTAGGGTCTTTTGGTGGTTTAGGTCTTGGTTTATACTGTATGAGTGTCTAGAATGTATTTTATTCACTATATTTTTTATAGCATGTGTACTTGGTTACTTGTTGGATTTTGGAATATCCTACCCATTTATTTTGCTTGATGGTTATTTTATCTGTTGACATTACTTCTATTGTGTCTTCACTATGATAAGCAGTTATAGTCTCCCCATGGTTACCTTTAGACCCACAATGCTAGTCATTAGCCTCTAGAATATAGGGAGACACACCTGAGGTCATGTGTTGACCCAGCTCAGGGCACCAGTTATAGTGGGTTCTGAGTTGGGGACGTTACAAAAAGGGAGTAGAGACTATTTTCTTACATACTATTTTGGAATTGTAGACTATAGATTAGGATATTTTTAGAGATTTGTAATGAGTTTGTCTCTAGGTACTTGAAACCACACATAAGAGGGAAAACCCATATTTCCTAAGGTGGTAAATGATGTTATGTTTTTTTTATTTTATAGTTTTTTAATATTTCCACCTCAGGCAGCATACATGGATGTTATTTTATTTTTTTATGAGGTATTATTTATTGTCTTGTTATTTTAAGAGAGGGTTTGTGGGTTCAGGCATCATTCTAGGGACATAGGATAGAATGGTCATACAAATGTTTCCTATGATTAAATTTTAATGACATGATGATAAACCAAATGGGTGTTGTAAGTGGGTTAAAAGGGATTTGAGAAACGTAAATCCTTGGGAGTGGAAAAGGGAAATGTTTCAAATTTTGATTTTATACTGGGCTACATAGGTTTTTGAATGTGTAAATGCTTGGGTATAAAAAATGAAAAGTTTTGAAAATTGAAATCATGGTTTCAAAAGGTAAAGTCTAATTAAGAAGGGTAATGTGAGGATAATTGAAGTTTTAGGGACCCCAGTGGTGGTTATCCATTATGTTGGTTGTTGACCCTGGGTACGAGTGGTTTGTGCAGTTAGAGTTCCATAGTTATGAGGCCTGAGGTTATGGGATGTGATACCTTGATGAGTTGGGAGTTTAATTTAACGGAATATTCTTTGTTATGTCCAAGGAAAGTTGTGAGCTTGAAGCTATGAAATGGATTCTATTAATTTTAATTTGTAAACTCTTCAGGATTGAGACCTTGTGGGTTTTTTGGACTCTACAGGGGGTGTCCAGTTCATGGTTCTAGTGTACATGTGAGAGTATCTTTGACATGGGACCTAGAGTAAATGGTTTTTTGTGTGATATATGCAGTGTGTTTGGAATGGGGTTAGGATGACTGTCGTGAGTAGTCAGTTGTTTGAGGTTTTGTGTGTATGGATTAGAGAGAGTTATTTACCTTTTCTTGGTGTTAATCTAGTCTGGGGAGTTGGTATTGTTTAACCTTTAGGATGATCTGTGAGAGATTTTAGTCAGGGTTTTGGTACTTTTGGGTTTGTGATGAACATATAGATTTTTTAGACCATGGTAGTGGTACACATACAATGTTTCCTAGTGTATATTAACCTACAGGGATTTGTGGAAAAGTTAATGGTTTTGGGAGGTGTATCTTGAATTGTGGATATGGGTTGGAAATTCGGAGAAATAGTGGGTAGACATGAGGGAGGTCAACCCCGTTTTGTGGGTGTTTTGGAATGTGAACTACATGTGGTTTATTTATAGGTAAAAACGATGCACGACTAGTTCCATCATGTTTTGGTAAAAGTGAATAATTATGATTTTGTCTCACCATAGAGAATAAATTAGGTGCTTATGTTTGGTTTTATGGGTGTTTGTGAAGGGATGTATAGTTCAAATTACTCACCCTATCAATTTTATGGAGTTAGATGCATAAATAAATCTTGTATTGGGGAAGGAAAGTAAAGGGTGATAAAATAGTGAATCAACGGTTTTGTTTTGGAGGACCCCTGGGGTGAGGGTGGTCTTGCAGTTAGGCTGTTGGTTGGAGTGTCTTTTATATTGGGTGGCATGTTGGGAAATCCTTGGGACTAGTGGGGCTAGTAGATCAGGTTGTATGATCAGTTTCATGAGCAGACATTTGGGCCCATCATGGGTGAGATACGTCTTGTGTGAGCTAGAGTCGGGCTTTTTTATGGTCATTGGAGAGTGAAATACATTAACGGTTCCAATGAGTACCAAGTTAAGGGAACATTTTATGGATTAGCAATGCCATTTGGATATGATCCCAGGTGGTTTGGATATAATCATGCGTTCATTCCATGGAATCAAAGTGGATCAGACCTAGTAGCGTGAGAAACTAATGGATTTTTTTAGTGGAGTGAATCATTGTGTATTTGTTGTGAACAATTAGACCATGAAAGATAAACTAGAGTGGAGTGATGAAAATGTTTCCAAAAAGGAATGTTGGGTCCTGAATACTTTGTAGAGGGTCATGAGGTGGAAGTGATTTTGTATGGAAATTACATTCGAGTTGTGGTGTTATAGTGTGGATAATACAATGGAAGGTAGGAAGGCTCAGGGCCTTCGACAGGTTATGTTGTCCCCATAGTGTAATGTGACATCAGTGATGGATAGGTTGTGGCTGTGTTCAATGATGACTTCTAAGATTACACTTCACTAGTGATGATCATGTCCAATATATTTACATCATCCCAGGTGCACTGATAAGTATATGGATTTATACCTAGAGTCTTGAACATGTTTTCATTGGATGTAAAACATGTAAGAACCCGAGTTTTTAGAAACGGGTCAAAACCCGGCCCTGTTTAAACTCCTGACTGGTTTTTGGGAAGTCTGGAAAAATCTGGGCAGTTTCTGGAAATTTCCAGACTACACGTCGTGTACTTTAAGTACACGCCGTGAATGAGTTACCCGAGTGACCGTCCGTGTTCTCACTGAGTACATGCCATGTTAAGACCGTGTAGAACTTCCTACTACACGGCGTGTATTTATAGACACGCCGTGTATTTCTTACCCATGCGAGGTCAGGTACATGTCATGTGGTGCCCAGGTGTAAATTTCCATCTACACGGTGTGTAGCCTTCCTTGAAACGCCGTGTACCCTTGCCCGTGTAGCGGCTGAGACCCTGGCCATGTGCTGACTGTGTACCTAGTCCAAGCCGTGTGCTGGACTCCGCTTAAGTCGGAGTACGGAAACACATATACACGGCGTGTACTTTGTAAATACACGCCGTGTACTTTTATTTTTATTTGAGCGATCGGACCACCGTTGCGTCTCATTCCCAGAATCCTCTTCTTCTTCCCCTTTGGACGAACAGATCATCTGAAAAACCCTGAAAACTCAAACCCTCCCAGAATCTCTGTATGACCTTCGTTCTTCGATCTGTCAGTGGCAGCGGGACCGCATCGGAAAGGCTAACCCTGCACACCCTTCTTCATCCTTGATTCCTCACTTGTTCCTCCCCAGATTCCATCCGAACGGATTTTCCGGATTTGACAGAAACGCAGATCTACCGCGATTCAGTCCGATTCAGAGGCTGAAATCAGAGGAGTGGCATCGTACGAGTACGAGGTACGTGGGGCATACATTCTTTCGTGTTTTTGTAGACTTTTGGAGGTGGTGACCTTCGGGCACGGTGTCGGGTGTTGAGAGAAACCATGTTTATTTTGTTTTTATTTCATTATCTGCATTGTGGTATGCCTCTAGGCATTCCCTGACCCTATTGTGATTGAGAAAGACCGGGTTAGAGGTCTTTGGTCGTTTGGGGCAATTCGGCCGGGGGTGCCGAAATGCGCGTGAATTGGACTGTTGTTTAAACTGCTGTGTTTATACTGCTTATTGAATGTCTCTAGTTAAACTGTTTAGTTTAATTGTTAAATTGTGAATGAGTTAGGTACTGGTATGGGATAGCACAAGTAGTGCAAATTGACTGTCTAGTAATTGCCTGTTTAAAGTGATTCTTCCAAGTATGAATATGCAATGTGTGATATTTCCTATGTTGAACTGCTTGTTGTGTTGGGCGTGGCTCGGATATATTGTTGAGTTATGGGGATCATAGGTTGGGGATTTTAGCTTGGATTACTTTGGTTGGTTGCTACGACGGGATTGGGCGTCACAGACGTCGGTTGAGACAGTTGGACTGTCAGGTTGGGCTTGGCCCAGGTTACTGGATGGCGAGACCATCATACTGGAGCGACAAGTTCTTAGGGACACGAGGTGTTAGAGGTGTTGTGGCTTGGGACATACTGAGGTGATTACCTCTCACAGAGTACTTTTGAGTAGTGTACACACAGATAGACTCCGAGATGAGGTGGTATGGCCACTCGCTGGGTAGAGGCCCCCGGTAGATGCGGTTAGGTATATTTGGTTTGGGGGTGCTTGCCATAGGAAGCCACGTGGAAGGTGAGGAGCCTTCAGGAGACAGCTTAGAGGCGGTCGGGTTGGGGGCAGAGGCTCACCGTGATTTGAGGGCAGACATCACTGTCCCTCTGGTTATCTTTTGAGGGTAGACATCGTTATCCCTCCGGTTATCTTTTGAGGACAGGTATCGTTGTTCCTCCGGATGTTGTGCCTAGGGCAGGTTGAGCTTTCGAGCTGGGTTACGATGGTTGGGCGTTCCTTAAGGACGTCGGTACTTGAGACACATGGTGTCAGGTGGCATGAGGTGTCGGGCTGCAGATCAGACTTTCCGGCGTTGGCCGAAGCCGGTGACACTTCACGGTGGCTGCTGAGCACCAGTGAAGTCTTTGTTTACTTTTGGGCATTGCACTGTTTACTGTTTTTCTTATATAAGCATGTCTGCCTAAACACTTATATTAGGTACGCACCTCTGGGTGGTATCCTACTGAGACTTGTCTCACACCCTACACGGGCCCTTCGGGACGCGTGTAGACTTTATGAAATTGCATGCAGGTAAAGGGTCAGCCTCAGGAGCTGGACTTTAGTGCTGTTGACATGGAGACTGGCACGGACCCTGAGGTCGTGCCTTACGAGAGTTATTTGTTTAGTATTCTTTTCTTGCATCAGCATGTTAATTTTATATTGTTGCTACAGTTGGTTAGCCATTGGCGCCGTGATATATATATATATTGATTTGTATGACTTGTTTGGATGCATGCTTGGTTGTATTAGTAGTTATTAGAGTTGATTGCTGGCATGAATTTCTGTTTAGTTGCCACTGCTACTGTTTTTATAATGCTTCCGCTGTTTATTATTATTGAATTTGCTTCCGCTATGCGGGTCTAGTTTGAGTCTGCCGAGTCATTTATTTCCTCTTCATATTTTAGTTTATTACTTGGACCAGTACTTTTAATTCCTCCATGAGGGTATAGCCTTCCCACTATACCTAACAGACCCTCGATGCTAGTCAGCAACCTTTGGCGTTCAGGGGAGGTGCGCCTAAGGTAGTGACACCCGACCCGTTCGGCACTGTTCGGGTGGTTGGCCGGGTCCGGGTCGTTACAAAGTGGTATCAGAGGAGTTCTTCACAAGGATTTAGTAGCCGTGTTTTTCTGGCTACTAATGAGATTGAGACTTCTCTATTTATTTCTGCTGGTTTTACTATTTGGGATATGGTAGACTGGAGATAGGTTGTTGTTGGAACTTGATTTTTGAACTTGTGCTTGGGTGCCTGCAGCCTCATGTACGAGGGATGGATTGAGTTGCCGGGGGTGGGAATTGCTGTTTGCTTTTTTCTCAGATTACAGTTGATATGATTTCCACCTCGGTAGCTCACTTGTTGTGTGATGTTATTGATTATGATATGTAAACCTTGGTCGGTATGGAAAGGGTTTCTTTCTTGGATTTTGATAGGCACATTTTAGGGTATTTCAATTTCATAACCGCACGTATGCTTTGTGAAGTGATAATACCATGTGAATAAAATCAATTTCCATGCTATGTATGCCCTGAAATGCGAATAAGTAAAAATCTTGATAGAATTGCTTGTTTATGGTAACGTATATGCCATGCTTTTTACTTTTGTAGAATTGCATGTGCAGGACATATGGGTCTGGCTCTTATGAGAGCAGGAAGGTACTATGGTTGAGGCAGTGTAACTGTCAGGATTGGGCGACTTGGTCGTCGGGACTGAGGCAACGTTGGTTGTTAGGACAGGCACGACCTGAGGTACTAATGATACTTGGATCTGTTGAGGGCAGGTAAGGAGGCCATGAGGTCGGGATGCCGTGGGACATGGGTTGCGGTGAGGGGGAATAAGGGTAGTTGTTATGAACTTCCTTTTACTGCTTTCCTTATCTGCATAGAATATATTGTTATATAGATATATGTGGGATGTCTGACCATTTATGGTATTCAGCGGGTTACTTCTTCATGACACAATGGAGCGACATGCAGAAGAGGATATGGTACCGCAGGATCAGGTTCAGAATCCGGTGCAGGCAGAGCATGAGCCGCAGGTATAGGCTCAGGGACAGGATCAGGTTTAGGATCCAGTGCAGGCAGGGCAGCAGCCGGGTTTGGCAGCGTTCGGACCGTGGCTCAACGAGCAGCTTCGAGCTATCCTAGTTCGCGTCTTGCAGGGGATTGACAGAGGTGCGCAGGGTACATGGCCTTCTATGGCGCATCTGACGCGGGAGTTCTAGTCGCAGCACCTGCCACTTTTTCAGGGTGAGGGTGGTCCACAGGCGGCAGAAAACTGGATAGAGAGTATGCACATGATCTTTGAGCAGCTCGAGACGCCTCCAGGGTGGAGGGTCAAACTGGCGACGTACATGCTGAGAGGACCGGTGAAACGTTGGTGGGATGTGCAGGTACAGGCTCGTAGGCACGAGGGACTGGAGTGGAAGGACTTCGAGGATAGGTTCTTCGAGCACTTTTATCTGGAGACACTGAGGGCAGAGAGAGCTTGGGAGTTCTTGAGTCTTCAGTAGGGAGACATGTCCGTCATGGATTATGCAGCTACATTCATAGAGCTGTCCTGTTTTTCACCTGGTATGGTGAACGATGATGTAGTTAGGGTGAGGCGCTTCGAGGACGGCTTACGACACGCCATTCGGGTTCAGGTAAACATCTTCAGGATGAGTTCCTTCTCCGAGGCGGTGAACCAGGCGCTCATAGCAGAGGGCAACGAGAGAGAAAAATCTCGTTTTGGCAGGGTGACAACTTCAGGTGACGATTCAGACAACAGGAAGCGGCATAGAGATGAGTTCCAGCAGGGCGGGTAGGCCAAGGACTCATCTAGACCACCTCGTGGCAGTTCAGCGGTGGTTTGCTTTCAGTGTGGACAACCAGGACATGTTCGGGCTCAGTGCGATAGGCCCCCGAAGGAGTGTCGGGCGTGTGGACAGGTCGGGCATCTGGAGAGGTTTTGCAAGCAGCCTTCTCAGATAGTCGGCAGGCAGGGACCAGGACAGACTGTGGCATCAGGAGTTGGTTCAGGTTCGGTACCAGGAGAGGGTGGTCGAGGTTCAGCTGCACGCGGAGGACATGACAGGGACAGTAAGACCCATCTGAGGGGTCTGTGGTCGGAGACTGGGGCAACACCGTAGGGAGGTCAGGCATCAGGCAGTCAGGCTTCAGGCCAGGTGCACGCTGTGGAGCTGCCAGGGATTGAGCAGGCTGGAGAGCTGACGACGGTGGCAGGTACACCGCGGGTGTGGCTATGAGTTTCTTTACTTTCTTTTGGCATGGCCTCTTGAGGCATGTCTGGTTGAGTGCACAGGCTGCACAGGATACTTGTGGACTGACTAGATGCTAGTTAGTGGGATTGGCATCATATCAGATGCGTTTTATGTTTTATTTATATATTTGAGATGCGTGGCATCAGGAGCATCAAGGATGCGGGTTACTTGAGGTGCCATGGGCATCGGGGCATCGTGGATGCGGGTTACTTGAGGTGCATGGCACCAGGTTTGAATTGAGCATCTATTAGATGCATGACCTCAGGGAGGCGGAGGCCGATGCGGTGAGAGTTACATTGGGTGTCGGAAGCGACACGTGAGCACCGAGGAGGTGCAGGGGTGATGATGTGTCACGGGAGGACCATGGGTCCGGGAAATAGGTCGTTGGGCCTTGTTTGTTTTTTTTTCTTTGAGATTTGTTCGAGTTGAGACCGAGTAAGCGATTCCTAAGGTGGGGAGCCCCTTTTTAGGAATTTGGCCAGAACCTTGAGACCATGGTAGTCTGGGTTGTTTAACCGGGATGGGCGTGTTCAGTGCCATCTCCTAGTTTCGCTTGGTAGCTCGGGGACGAGCTTCGTTAATGTGGGGAGTTTGTAAGAACCCGAGTTTTTAGAAATGGGTCAAAACCCAGCCCTTTTTAAACTCCTGACTGGTTTTTGGGAAGTCTGGAAAAATCTAGGCGGTTTCTAAAAATTTCTAGACTACACACCGTGTATGAGTAACTCGAGTGACCGATCGTGTTCTCGCCGAGTACATGCCATGTGAAGACCGTGTAGAACTTCCTACTACACGGCGTGTATTTATAGAAACGCCGTGTATTCCTTACCCGTGCGAGGCTAGGTACATGTCATGTGGTGCCCTGGTGTAAATTTCCATCTACACGGCGTGTAGCCTTCCATGACACGCCATGTACCCTTGCCCGTGTAGTGGCTGAGACCCTGGCCGTGTGCTGACCATGTACCCAGTCCAAGCCGTGTGCTGGAATCCTCTTAAGTCGGAGTACGGAAACGCATATACACGGCGTGTACTTTGGAAATACACACCGTGTACTTTTATTTTTATTTGAGCGATCAGACCGCCGTCACGTCTCATTCTCAGAATCCTCTTCTTCTTCCCCTTTGGACGAACAGATCTTCTGAAAAACCCCAAAAACTCAAACCCTCCCAGAATCTCCGTACGACCTCAGTTCTTCAATCCGTCAGTGGCAGCGGGACCACATCGGAAAGGCTAACCCCGCACACCCTTCTTCGTCCTTGATTCCTCACCTGTTCCTCCGCAGATTCCATCCGAATGGAATTTCTGGATTTGAAGGAAACACAGATCTACCGCGATTCAGTCCGATTCAGAGGCTGAAATCAAAGGAGTGGCATCGTACGAGTACGAGGTAAGTGGTGCATACCTTCTTTCGTGTTTTCATAGACTTTTGGGGGTGGAGACCTTCGGGCGCGGTGTTGGGTGTTGAGAGAAACCCTGTTTATTTTGTTTTTATTTCATTATCTACATTGTGGGATGCCTCTGGGAATTCCCTGACCCTGTTGTGATTGAGAAAGACCGGGTTAGAGGTCGTTACTCATTTGGGGCAATTCGGCCGGGGGTTCCGAAATGCGCGTGAATTGGACCGTTGTTTAAACTGCTGTGTTTATACTGCTTATTGAATGTCTCTAGTTAAACTGTTTAGTTTAATTGTTAAATTGTGAATGAGTTAGGTACTGGTATGTGATATCACAAGTAGTGCAAATTGACTGTTTAGTAATTTCCTGTTTAAAGTTATGCTTCCAAGTATGAATATGAAATGTGTGATATTTCCTGTGTTGAACTGCTTGTTGTGTTGGGCGTGGCCCGAATATATTGTTGAGTGATGGGGATCACAGGTTGGGGATTTTAGCTTGGGTTACTTTGGGTGGTTGCTACCACGAGATTGGGCGTCACGGACGTTAGTTGAGACAGTTGGACTGTTAGGTTGGGCTTGGCCCGGGTTACTGGATGGCAAGACCATCAGACTGGAGCGACAGGTTCTCAGGGACACGAGGTGTCAGAGGTGTTGTAGCTTGGGGCATACTAAGGTGATTACTACTCGCTGAGTACTTTTTAGTAGGGTGCACACAGATAGAATCCAAGATGAGGTGGTGCGGCCACTCACAGGGTAGAGGCCCCTGGTAGATGCAGTTAGGTATATTTGGTTTGGGGGTGCTTGCCATAGGAAGCCACATGGAAGGTTAGAAGCCTTCAGGAGACAGCTTTGAGGCGGTCAGGTTGGGGCAGAGGCTCGCCGTGATTTGAGGGAAGACATCGTTGTCCCTCTGGTTATCTTTTGAGGGCAGACATCGCTGTCCCTCCGGTTATCTTTTGAGGACAGGTATTGTTGTTCCTCCGAATGTTGTGCCTAGGGAAGGTTGAGCTTTCGAGCTGGGTTACGATGGTTGGGCGTGCCTTCGGGACGTCGGTACTTGAGACACAAGGTTTTAGGTGGCACCAAGTGCCGGGCTGCAGATCATACTTTCTGGCATTGGCCGAAGCAGGTGACACTTCATGGTGGCTGCTGAGCACCAGTGAAGTCTTTGTTTACTTTTGGGTATTGCACTATTTACTGTTTTTCTTGCATAAGAATGTCTGCCTAAACACTTATATTAGGTACGCACCTCTGAGTGGTATCCTACTGAGACTTGTCTCACACCCTACACGGGCCCTTCGGGACGCGTGTAGACTTTATGAAATTGCATGAAGGTAAAGGGTCAGCCTCAGGAGCTGGACTTTAGTGTTGTTGACATGGAGACTGGCACGGACCCTGAGGTCATGCCGTATGTGAGTTATTTGTTTAGTATTCTTTTCTTGCATCAGCATGTTTATTTTATATTGTAGCTACAGTTGGTTAGCCATTGGCGCCGTGATATATATATATTGATTTGTATGACTTGTTTGGATGCATTCTTGGTTGTATTAGTAGTTATTGCAGTTGATTGCTGGCATGATGTTCTGTTTAGTTTCCATTGTTGCTATTTTTATTACTTCCACTATTTATTGTTATTGAATGTGCTTCCGCTATGCGGGTCTGGTTCGAGTCTGCCGAGTCATTTATTTCCGCTGCATATTTTAGTTTATTACTTGGACCAATACATTTAATTCCTCCGTGAGGGTATAGCCTCCCCACTATACCTAACAGACCCTCGCTGCTAGTTGGTAGCCTTTGACGTTAAGGGGAGGTGCGCCTAAGGTAGTGACACCCGACCCGTTCGGCACTGTTCGGGTGGCTGGCCGGGTCCGGGTCGTTACAAAATAACTTGAAGGTTTTTCTTCTTGGGATTCATGCGGGGAGTCTTATGGTGGTAAGTATAGTATCGACTGGTTTCCAATGAGGTCCCTAGTATGAACTAGATGTCGGTGAAAGCCAAGGGTGGTATTATCAAAGGCCAAGAATGGGTAGTGGGTAACATTGGATTTGTAGTTCCAAGAAAGTTTGGAAAGCCACATCCTTGTTTTAGGTTCATCTTGAGATCGAAGTGTGATCCATCATGGTTGAAATTTCATGAGGAAATCAGTGAAAACAACACTCCTAAGGTGGGTACTGTTATGATGAGTCATGGATGTGTGGATCAAGCTATGAAGTGGATGTGGTGGCATCAATATTTCAATGAGAAAACTATAAATAGAATTCCCGGGTTCCTTATGGGAAAACTAGGTTGTCCTCAGATGTGATGGTTGATTGAGTGGAGTGATGGATTCTGTCTCTAACTATTTCTAATGGTAATCAGAGTGGTCACATAATAGATGTGTTGAGGGGTTCTATAGAGCACAACAATGGGTTGAAAAGTAGATAATTTTGTGACATGAGAGTCTTAACATATGTTAGGGGTGACTTCGGTAGGTGCATACAGATGATAGTGGTATTCCTTTAATGAAAAGGCATCATCGAATGGTAATGTGGTGACATACCCATAGTTTATGTTGGACATAAGTGGTGTGAGTCATCTGAGGAAGGCCGGACATAGATGTTGAAAAAGGAACAGATGTGGTGGGTAGTAAGCCACCTAAGGTTATCTTTGGAAGCATAAATGTGTTTCGTTAATGGTAATGGGCCCAAATGAAGAACCATGTTTCCCATGAATGAGCATGGTTAGTGGAGGTTTCTAATCCATGTGGTTTTGATGAAGGTTTGAATTCCATTTTTGGATGGTGTTATTTTGGATGTTTGGGCATGGTGATTTGGAAAGTGTGTTGGGTAAGTTGTGAAAGTTTAGATGTGGAACTTTTGGTAATTTTTTTGATTATAGAAGTGATCAATATTGGAAAATGGGTGGTTATATGCTAAAGCATACGGTGAGAATCACCATAGATGGTAATTAGTTGGTTAATGACTTATCTAGTGGTTCAAGTTGGATGGACACGGGTGTGATCCATCTTGGTATATCAGTTTTGGTGATGGGCGCTAGCTCAAATGTTGAGTGGTTGAGTACCTTACAGTGAAGAGAATGTTTGGGTTGTTCTTTTTAGATGTTCGAGAATGAAATGAGGAAATTGGGATTCGGGTTTTGGATTAGTGTAGGTTGGTAGATGTTTTTAGAGTTCGTATGTTCCTTTGGATGACACTGAGTGTGGGTCATGATTAGATCCATGACTAAAGTGGGATTGATGGTTCCAAGTGATGTGGTCCATAATCTGTGGAGAGGATTTGACTGAGGTTGTTCTGATTGGCTCTCCCATGGTAATGTATTGCCTTGTGGGTATCCTTTTATGTGGTTTTTTAGTAGTGTTACGTGGACCTTTATTATGGCTATTTTTGGTGATGATGAGGGATAAATGGATGTGTTTTTTAGGAGCATTGGGTTATGATTTTGGTTCATGGTGGGGGAAAATTTTCAGGGTAGGATGGTTTCCTTGGTCTGAGTGTTGTTGAAATATGGATGATATTGGGAATAAACGTTGAATATAGAGGTCGATTGGTGGGAATGTGGTCTAAAATTTTGGTCTAAAAGACTAAAGAATTCTTGGAGGTGCGGATCGAGGACAAGTCATTATAATATGGGGAGGTGGTAAGATCCCAACCTTACATGAAGGTACGCCATTGTTGAAATTTTTGATATACCTATTTGGTTATGGATAATGAATTAGTTATTGGGTGTACAGGGAGTTGTGGGAGTGTTCTATGTGTGCAGGACAAGAAAAGAGGAGAAAAGAGGCTAATCAGTGTGTATTGCACGATAGGATCATGGTTAGAGAAAACTGTGCACCTAGCCCGAGAAATAGTGTGGCTTGGGTACCATTTCTAATAGAGGGTTGCACACAGTTACCGTGTGGTTTCTGAAACAATGTAGTTTATCCTATGAAACCATGTAGATTGGCCCATCTTGGATTAATGGAGCCACACAGTTGGTGCACGGTTTGGAGAACTGTGCGGCCAAATGGTGAGGACTTTGCAAAGTGTGAATTTCCAGTTTTTCACACTCAGTCTTGAAGGGTTCTAACCTAGTTTTCTCTTCTATTCCTCCTCCAAAAACATGGGTTCTAAAAACCCCTCCATAAATTCCAATAGGTGTTTCTTATTCAATTATAATTCATTTGGAGTTCATTTTTTGTGTGAATCAAAGATCCCGATGAGTACAAAACTCCTCCTTGATCTATTTTTAGGATTAAGGATTATAGAATATCTTAATCTTTCTGAATCCCAAAAACCCTCACTTTTCCAATAGATTCTAAGATGGGGAATCAAAGGGTGTTTAATTTTTAATCAACATATGCATTTGGTAAAGTAATCATCCTTGATAATGAGGTGTCTAGTCTATAATATTTTCCCCAGAATCTTGATTTTTTATATGTATATTTTGTTGTGCCAATATGTTTCCTTTTTTAATTTACTTATCTTTTAATAAGGAAAATTTTTTGGGCCTCAGATTTATGTGTGAAACCTTTCAGGGACCCCGTTGGGTTTGTTGGAGAGTGATACTTTACCTAGTTCAACCCATGGGGTATGATAGACCCTTATAAATATTGAATAATATTTGGTAAAAATTGAAATAGGGGAAATATGGGAGTGAAGGGGTAATAAAAGTGTAATTGGTTATGTGGGTAGGGTTAATGGATAAATTGGAGAAAATATAAGTTGGATTTTATCAAATTATGGATGTTTTTGAAGTGGTTTAAAATATGAGTTTTTTGCGGTTTAACCTGATTATAAATTTATTGATGGAAAATGATGTTTGAAAATGAAAAATGTTTTTAAATGAGGTGTTGAACTTAAAGTGATTCAAAAATGTTTTTTATAAAGAAAATTAATATAATGTTTTAAATGAGGTAAAGGTACCCTTTCTGTGAAAATGGTTTAATATTTTATTTGGATGGCTGATTTAGAAATGAAAGCCTTGGGGAATGTTGTATTTTTTAAATAAAAGACCCATTTTTTAAAGTGTGGATTTGAGAATATTTCAAATAATTAATTTTAATTGTGTTTTATACCATGATGAGGTCTTAATGCTCTATTTGGAACATAGTCATTGAATTAATATACAGGTTAGTGAGAAAGAACCCGTGAAAAATATGATGGTATATTAACATTGTTATGAAATGAACTAAATGATGAATGTAAATAGTTGATGAAATTTCATAAGGTGGTGTTACACATAATGTTATATGTGTTTAATAGTTATGGTTTGTGTGGATAAATGTGAAATGGTTTGTAAAGGTGTTGAATGTTAATTATGTTTAATTGAAAACAAGGAATATGGGAGTGTTGGTATAAGGAAAGTTGGTTAATGGGTTATGAAATATATTTGGTAAATGTGTTAATGGGTTTAGGCATGAAGATGATTTATCTGTTGAATGAAATATGAAATGAGAATGTTATGTATATTCTTTGAGAATGTTTTTTGAAATGGAATATGTGGTAAATGGTTCAATGAAGCATGTTCACATGGCATATTAGTGTGGGGTATTGTACTTGAGGATCTTCGCTAATGGGTTGGTATAGACGATGGATATAAACCCCACCCCTATAATTCATGGGTTAGGGAAATGGAGTGAGGCTCTATTACCCTAATAGTTGCATCTGATGAGACTACCTGGACTGAGGCTCTATGGAAAGTGTGATGTATTTTTTATTTAAATTTGTATCCCTTATGAGATAAGGAACTTGAAATATTACCTTATTCATGGTAATTGAATGATTGGGCCATAGTGTAAATGATGTAAATGCCTAATACATGGAACAAATGATGATAATTAATCATGTAAATATTTATAACTAATGGGTATGCGATATTTTTGTGACTAGTGAACACCCCTCATTGATAAAAGTGTGTGTAACCCCATGTGACTAGGATTATACTCCCAGTGTGACTTGAGTTGGTTAAATTGTTTGATTGACTCTAGAGAATTTAAGGGATAAAATGTATATTGTATAATTACATACATAATTTTATTGTCTTCTTTTTTAATGTTGCACATTTTCTATAAATATACCATTGTATGTACTGGTTATTTCTTAGACACCATTGGTGGTGGCCTATTATGTTGTACTCACACCCTATCTGGACCGTCATGTCACTTGGGTACATGAGCAGTTGCTACTTGTTTCCATAACAGGTTTAGGACATGGACTTGGTGTCTAGTTCTTACATGGGATATTTGGTTGGATCATGGGATATCTATACTGAGTTGGGACTCAGGTCCATGTTCATGGTCTTTTTGTTGTTTTGTCCTTGGATTATATTATTTTCTTGCCTAGTATGTAGTGTATTCACTAGATTTTTTTTATATCATGTGTACTTGATTAGTTGTTTTCTTTTGTTGTTTTTGTCTATTTATTGTTCATGTTGTTTATTTTATTTGTTGATGTTACTTCTATTTTGGATTTACATTGATAACATAGTATAGTCTCCCCATGGTTCTCTTTAGACCTATGTTGATAGTCTGCAACCCGTATGGGGAGGCATGCATTAGGTCATGTGATGACCAGGATTGAGGAATCAGTTATAGTGGCTTCCAGATCAGGGATGTTACAGTGGATATGATTTCCAAAATTATTCATTCTATAATATGTTAACTATTAAGAGATCGTGTACTTCCAGAATCTATAAAGATCAAATTCTCAACTATCAACCTATAGGGTCCAAGTTGAAAATTTTGTAAATCTATCATATATTCCAAGACTCAAATGAACCATTCTTTGGATCATATACTAGAATGATTCATTAGGTAATTATTATCTTATATTTTGAATAAACCAAGGAATTTAGAATTTTATGGCCTCAAATAGGGTGATAAAATGGTTTAGAAGTATGAACAATGTTTTATGGAGTTGGATTCATACAGTCTTTATTGTGGTTTTTGATAATTGATTAACTGTTTGGGTTTTTAAGGAAGATCGTAGAATATATTTGTCATTGCAAGTGTATTATCTCATATAATAGATTTTTTTATATGTTTAGGTAGGACATATGGATGCTTATTGTCATGAATCCCCTAAAAAATCCATATTCACACTTTTTTTATATGTGTAGTTAGGACCTATAGACGCTTCTTGTCGTGAATCCCCTAAAAATTCCATTTCATCACCATCAAATAGGGTGATAAAATGGTTTATATGTAATAAAAATGTTTTATGTAGTTGGATTCATACATTCCTATTGTGGTTTTTTACAATTCATTAGTTTTTTGGGGTTTTAAGGAAGCTCATAGAATAGATTTGTCTCTATAAGTGTCTTCTCTCATACATGACCCAAGTGGAGTGGTAGTAAAATGAACTATCAAATATGAAGTGGGATTGGAAGTAATAACTAATGGGTTATAGCTTTTCGATATCCCTGTGTATTATAGGGGAATCACTAAATAATGAAAATGGATTTTTTTCTAGTTAGACCACATGGGTAGTGGTTTTAAAAGGACATCTGGTTTCATCCTGTAGGCTTATTCGTATATCTATCACTAATTTTTTTATATGTGTCGGTAGGACCTATGGATTCTTCTTGTTAGGAATCCACTAAATTATGTCATTCTTATGGCTATTTGGGTAATATAAACAGTTTCTGTAGAGGATTTAAATTCATGAATTGAGGGAAAAAATCTATCCCTTCCAAAAATTATCTATATCAACATGTTGAACCTGATGAAGATGTGAAGAAACATTTTTTATTTTAGTGTAATATATTTCTTATAGTAAACCTTCAATATTAGATGTTGTGTTTTGGTTGATTTTCTAGATTCAGTGATGATGAACTCAAATTTATACTATAATTTATGGATTAAATCTTTTGTGATGTAAAGTACATTTTTATATATATTTTATCATTATCATTGCCTTTTTTATCTCCAATAATTTGATGAATTTAATTTGAAGAGTTTGAATGAAATATATTTTATGAATATTTTTGTGAAAATAGATGGCATCCCTAGGATGATGAATCCTTTGAGGTGATTCATTATATTTTTTCTCTCATGACTGTGCTCTTGATTATCCAATGTCGGTTGTGGTTGCATTGGGGATAATCATGCCATCGTGATTGTTATGTTCCTCATTTGGTGTGAGTTGGGACTTGTTATGGGAAATTTATTCTATATGATCATACATTATAATGATTAGGTAATTCTTCAATAAATTGGAATTCAATGTTAATTATGCACTAATATGTTTTTTGATTCACCATGATATGGAGTTTAGGAAACACGGTCCCGGGGTACCCTCACATGACAAAAGGCTAGACTATGGACTTATTATTAAGGCATAGTTCAATTAAATCAATTTCAAAAATTTATCTATTGTTATCTTGTGTGATCTATCTCCATTATGTTACATAATCTGGTTATCAAATTTGGTCTTCTCTACTAGGGTAATTTTTTTACAATTCATTAGATTTTTGAGGATTCTATTCCATTGATTTGATTATTTAATCATCATCCAGATACAAAGTAGGATCAATTAGTAAAGATTCATCATAGATTTTACATCTTTATTTTGTTTTTTTCCATTGTGATTTCTTTTGGATATTCTAGGTATTTGTCAGGAAGTAATGTCTTAGTAGAAAATTAATTTGATGGGGATGCCACAAATATTTATTCTCTCATGTCGAAGAGTTTTCTCACTCTCTTTATAAGGGATAAAAAATTATATCTTACTAGAAACTTAGTTAAATATGAGTTTATATCTTCCTTTTTCATTCCTTCATATTTTTTTAATAAATTTAGGATGTTAATATATTAAAGAATAATTTGATTTTTTTTCTAACTCTAACATCACATGATCTACTGTTTTTTCATTTTTTTCCATTTGTTTCATATTTTTTGAGGGAATGTGTGTATATTTATTATTATTTTCCATGATTTGGGTTTTTTAACTTTTTGTTGGGATTATGTTTGTGTATTAACACTTTTCCCTTCATCAGGTGGAGTAAATTTTTTACTTTATTAGTTACTCATGTGGAATATTTTAGAATATCTTTCAGTTTCCATGTCTAAGAGATGAATGATTATAGTTGGTTGGGTTTTGGTTTTTTGTTTCAGTATCAGATTTGATTTATTTTTTAATTTTATTTTATTACCCCTACTTTACAGTTGTGACATTGTATATATTTGGGTATTTTCATCTCTTGATCATCCATTGTACTAATATTATATTTAGGGACAAAAATTTATTTAGTTGGGATAAGTTTCACATCCCAAACATAAATTTATTTTTATTTATTTATTTTTGAGTTACTTTCTTGTTATTGTTTTCTTGGTTGTTACATTAGTGATCTAATATGTCTTAAGAAGTTGGAGACCTAAATCTGCAGTAGCTCTCATTATGGTCTGGCAGATTACCCCATGAAGTTTATTAGTGGTGAGACCATTCACTACCTAAATTGGTGGTTCATAGACTGAATGTACCTAGGAAAAATATTGTATTTATGAAATTCAAAATTTACCCATTCATGTTAATAATCATTATAGCTCTCATTCCCCCCACCCACCACCCAATTAGATAATCTCATCCACAACAACATCACCTCTCATATTTCTCCTCCTCTGTGGTTATTTCCATGTGATTAATTCATGATTTTTTTATTCATCTTGTTATATCCATCTAAAAATCTTAATCCCTTCAATTTTTTCTTCCTCCTCATTTTTCCCATTCATTGTCTTAGTGATCTAGGGATTCATTGCATACGATTTTTAATTTTTTATTTCTTAATTTTATATTTTTTTTTGTGAATGAATCTTAGTTTACATGGTCTTATTGGTTTTTTATGATGTATTAACACCATGGTGATTCGAATCAATGATATTTGAGGCAGTTTTCCCGAAAATCTCTCATTAAAACTTGAAATTATATAGATTTTTTTGAATGTAATGTAAAATTACACCTTAATTTTACCAATAATATTTATAAAGGGATTATTAACTTCATGAATTTTTAGTGAGTCATAAAAATGTTGATTTCATTATAAATAATCTCTAAATAATTTTTAAAAAATGAAACAATATTTTAGAATTTCAAATGCTTGGTTGGGTCATTGAAGGAAAAATCTTAAAATTCCATTTAATGTTTATTTTAATAATTATAGGAAGTTTATATTTTATAAAGCTGTGTTTGTACGGTCCTTTATGATAAATACTTTAAAAATGTATTTATTGACGTATTAAAATGTTCAATTATGAATTTTGTTTCCTAAATTAATTTTTATTTCATTTACCCTTAGAGAATGACTCGAAGGCCTAGTTGGAAATTCTAAATATTTTTTATTGAAAACACATTAAATATGGCCTGTTATATGTGAAAGAAGTTATGGAAATTTTAATGCAAGTACTATGTTCCCCAATTGAGGGAATTTGATCTGATTTGTGATGTATAGATAAAGAGGATGTTACTATGTGGGTATTCATAGGTGTGGGAGATATAAATAGTTATTTTTGATATGATTATTTGGTATGTTTATTATATTTAAAATATCACCTATTTTTAATATATAATGGAAATACCTATTCCAATAGGGAGAAAGTATAGGTACACATCCAAAATACTTTAGAATTATTCTTGGGTGTGTATCCCTAGTGGGGAATTTGGTAATCCTTAAGGATGATGACCCTAAATTAGGCTGGGTGGGGTAAGAATCGGTGTTTGGGTGGGTTGATTGATATATTGATTGTTATTTACTATGAATCCATTACATAAATGATAAATATATTATCTATATTATAGATTGTTCTCCCATGAGTACCATGAATTTCATGATGATGATATATTTTCCAATGTATTTTTCTTATTTTTTTTAAAATATATTTATAGTTTAATTCATAGTATACCTTAAAACTAATTTGACTACAATTTAGGAATGATTTTTTCAAAATAATTAAAATTATGGTTTTACTAGGAATGATTCTCAGATCTATGAAAGTGATTTGTTTTCAAAGGAAACAAATTAAAAATTATTTAAAATGAGGAAACCTATGAAGAACTATTTTGTATCATTAGTTTGAAATAAAGATGGTATAAAATTTGTATTAAGGGATTATGCATCAATTGGTTGGTGAACTAATGTGCTATTTATCTCAAGCCTATATCTTTGTATGATTATCAAAATAATTAATTTTTATGGATGATCTTGGATCTATTAGTCCAAGAATTGTGGATTTGTGTTTAGTTATACCTCATATGAACATAGATACTGGGTAGTAGTTGTGTGCCTTGTTTATTTCATCATGACAATACTATAGTTCTAAAACTGTTTTCACTATCTTAGTGGCACACTTTCCTTTTCTATTTTTTTATATAATAATCCATTATTTCCTATTTCAAAATAATACTTGAAGTTTATTTATTTAAGATATATGTTGGGTGTTAATTTATATTCATTATTGATGGATGATATTATTATTATTTTTATGGAACAATTCATTTCCAATGTGGTGTTGTTGACTCTAAGAATATTTTTCTAGGCCATGGGGATCAAGAATTCCCTTTGGAACATTTTTTGATATTGCCCGGGTTCATAGTATAGGGGTGACTCACGTTGCTTAATAACAACAATGGATAATTTATGCTCATGTTGTTATTATTATATATTAATTTGACTAGTTATTCTTACCATAAATTATATGATATGTATAATACATTATATATTCTCCCTTACAAAACAACTAAGCTCACCATTTATAATTTTTCCCTATTTCCAAAATCCATGAAGAATACTATGTATGATCTAAATAAAATTATTTCATAATAATAATGTTTCATTGAATGTGATATCGAATTTAATGTTTCTAATTTAATGTAATTTTTTTTTGTATGTATCTAGTCTCCCATGATAATAAAATTTTAGATCTTGTTTATTTTAATCTTATGTTTCTTATTTCTATAGTATTAAATGACCATCTACTCTTGGTTACTATATTTGTGACTATTATGAAAAAGGGATAATATAGTTCTCTCATGGAATCTTCATCATTTTAATTTTATAAAATATAGAGTATAGAATTTCCATGATGAGCATATATTTTTTAATCCATAGTCTGTTAGTATGTAAAATAAAAACATTATATCATTGAATTTATCTAATGATTTTCATATTTTATCCTCATAGATACAAGAATTTTTAAATACATATTATCCTTCAGAATTCATAAATCCTACAACTATTCATTTAAAAACAAAATTGTTCTTATTATAGAACCAAGTCATCATTTTATTTTAAATTTAATAATCTACACATTTTTTAATTAATAGATAGTGATTATATTAGTTGATCTATATATTTAAGTGGTTATAAAAACAAGAATATATGTTATGTAAATTTTGAACTTTTGATATATTTAATTTTAAATATTTTTCACCAAATATTTATAGTAATCTATAACAAACCATAAATACTCATTCAATCATCAGTTATATATAAGCTCTACCATATAAAATCATTAACTTCTAGATAATTCTATACCTATAGAGGTTATTGAAGCTAAGAAAAATGTTTACTAATAAACTAAATTGTAACTATTTAAAAGATCACCATAAAAAATATTGGGTAAGGTATAAGAACTAACCATAGAGGATAATAGATTAGAGTATGTCACAAAATTTTCCTTCCCACATTAGCCATACCACTTTGTGTTTTTATCTAATCCATATTGATATTATCTAGCACAAATTTTTAAAAGTTTATCATTATAAAAAATGGATGTTTAATGTGAAAATAATTTTAAACTATTTTAGTTTTGTTTCATAATAATATTTTTAATTTTTTCTTGTTAGGGGTGTCAAAAATTTATTCACATTATAAAATTTACAAGTAAAACATATATTACTTCAAATGATAATTAGTAACTAAAATGTTTCTATCCATATATATTTATCTCAAGCACACGTGGGGGTTAAATTCTTTATCAAAATTCCACTATGGGGATTGGAAAAATATTATTCTCAAACTAATATCATCACTATATTAATATATCAATCATCCTCATCATGTGGGTCAACCTGATAAGGTTAGTGAAAATAAGAAACATCATCCATAACATTGATCAACACCTAAAAAATTATAGAATAATTAAATACTTCATAAAAAATGACATTATTCATTTTATCATACTATCTATTAAAAATACTGATTAAATTTATATAATAATTAGAAGTAAATATAACAGTAATTCATTATTTACAAATTTTTTCTATTATACATCCTTATAGGTGAGTTTCATTAACATCAATTGAAGAATAAGATAAAAGTACTACTAATATAGATTTTATAAATTTACCTTTTCATGGTGATCTAATCTTAATTATTGATCTATAAAGGAAATCACAAGAAGCGTAAGGGAGAGACCTCTCCATGAAATAGGTGGATGAGAATATTGAAATGAAGATACAATATCATCCACTATGATTCCACTATAATATCCCTATGTGAATAAATTAGAATATTTTTTAAATTTAAACACTTAATTTCTTTATATGAATTCTATAATATGGTTATCATCATAATGAGAAGTACAACACCCTTCATGATGTTATTTATAACACATAGGTTTAAGTGTTGTATTGATTTTTCTCATTTTGATAAATTTTATAATTGAACATTTATTTAAAAAATATATGGTTAAATGAACTCAAAAAAATAATTTTGGCTAATTTTATTTATATAAAAGTTTGTTTTTGATTTGGGGTACAAGATTTATGGTAATTTATATTTTAATGGGATAATGGTTGATATTTTACAATAGTTGATCAATAACATTCATGGTGTAATAGATAATGTCTAAAGACCAATCATTCACTATTTTTAGAGTGAATATGTTTTTCATAGTTATGTGCATGGTACTGTACATAGTTTATGATGACCATGAATTTTGGTTTCTTTTTATGAGATAGTTAAGAATATGTGTTATGATGTATAATCTCAATTACCATGGATGAAAATAATTTAGTTGATAAAAATGTTACATATATTCACCTTGAGACACTAAAAACTCCCCAACATGACCACATTATTCTTCTAAACACTCTTTTACATCTAAATTTTCATATTAAAGTGATTTTTGTGGTATATAAATATCATATCAATGAATCGTGACTACATATCGGAGGATTTAAAATAGAAATTAGGAAAAAGGTATAATAACATTATCTCCCATTAATTCTCTAGTTCAATCTCATGGATCCAAACAAAGGGACGTTATATCATTAGATATATGGTTATATATTGAAATTTATCATTTATATTCCTATAGATTTCATATATCTATAATTTTATATGAAATTGGAACATAGATTTTCTAAATTACTCTATAATGAAAAATTTAGGTATGTGGTTTCAATACTTTTATTTTTTAATATTATATTCTTGATATCATTATTTATTTATTATTATAAATTATTTATTTAATATTAATAATTTTTTTGGAATAATGGTATTTTGTGTAAATAGAAATTTTATACTTTTATTTTCACTGAAATTCATGATTGTACATCCATAGGTTTCATAGATTTATAAATATAAATTTCAAGTAGAAATATTTTGATTTATTAAACAATGGATAATGAAAATATTTTTCATTAATTTATATTGATTTGGATTGAAAAATTATTTTTTTTGAAAAACATTCATTCCTGGAATTACGCAAGGAAAGGGGGTAAGATATGGAATGTACGGTTTTAATGTATGAATATGAAATATTGTAACATAAGTATATTCATGTATTAAAATGATTTTCTTTGGAAAAAATGTGTGAATTCTCAAACTATTATCCATGGTACTGCGCAAAAATAGAGAGAAGGTATTTTGATGATAGATGGTTGGGAATATCATGGCTATAAATTGAAACCCTTATCCTTTTCATCATAATGTGGATGGTTTCTGAATGTGTAAAATGTTGATAATGTGTTTTACAAAAATATACAAGTTGAATAATAATTTGGTTTCATCCAAGTGAGTGATGTCTTCATTCATGTTTCTATCTTAAAATGATTTGTTTGTGTTATGATTAGATATACACTACTCTACTATATTTTATAGAAATTTGGTGTATCTTTTATTTTGAGTAAACAAGAAGGTTACCTCAGTTTTTATCAAAATAGATATATTTCAGTAAATCATGTCTTTTAAAATAAAATATAGTGTTGGATTTGATATAAAATAAAAAATATTTACAAACTTTTTTATGAAAATATAGATATTCATAAAATTAATTAATATACATTGACCCTTTTGATTGGGTTTAGAAAAGTATTTAGATAAAAATTGATTTTGAGAAAATATTTTTTTATTTATATAATAACTATAGTCTTGTTACTGAGGTTTCTAATGTACTAAATAATATTAGATTAATTTGATAAATCATACTGATTATATACTCACCCTAAAAATGTACACAGTTCTGGAAATGTAGACATTATTGGTTGTGGTGTCAAAATATTGAATATATAATTATTCATGAGTGGAGATCTATAGATCAATATTCCATATATAGTGATGGAGTTGGTGACATTAGGATTGAGTATTATTATTTATTTATTTCATTATATTTTTTTACTTTATAATTTGTAAAACTAATTTCATTACATTACTAAAATGAGTATTAATATTATTTTTTATGAGATTATTCCTTAATTATAGAATCTCTATCCCAATTTACCTCTAAAATGACTGAACCTCATTGTTACATATATGAAGAACATCTCATCTTTTGATATAGGTTTCCAAAAAATGTTGAGGGTATATTTTTAACTTGGGGAGAATATACACTCTACGGTATAGTTAATCATAAATCATAGTAGATTTTATATATACATAATCACCAAAATATAACAGTAGAGAAAAGGTAGACATGAATTATAAATAAAAATTTTATATAAATAACAACGCATAGGTTATAGAAAAATTTATAATATTAATATCACAAAATGAATTGACATATAAACATGACTACATATGGATCAGTTAAAGCTGTAGGTATAAAAAATTAAAAAAATACAATAGGTTTTCATATTTTGGATTGAAGTCATCACCTTTTACTTCCTCCTAAAACTAACCCATACTTCATGGATCAAACATAAACCATAGTAGGGACCATAAAAATACCTGGGTAGCAAACTTCTTTGGAACCCGGCTAACCGAGAAGTGTTTGACTAAAACATTATAGGATAACAGTAAAAAAACTACTAAATAAACATGAATATATAGTTGCATGTTTGATGCGATGAAATAGTGTAATAAAATAATAATAGGTATGATAAAGAATTTTATGGCCTCATGTTACTAAAATATACCAATGGTATGACTATACAAGGTTAGGCTAATGTTAGGGTGTCTCTAAACATTTAAAAATTATATATAAAGCTTATAGAAAGTACATCTATGCAACACCTTGAGATTTTAAAAGAGGAACATCATATTCAATAGCATATATAACACAAAATAACAAGAATATAATAGAATTAAACACCCAAGACTTTTCAATATATATTTTCAAAAAATAAATTCAATCTCTTCAATAGCATGAAATTCACATAACACCATTTTTAAATGAAACATGATACTCTATTAAAATATTATAATTCAAGCATGACCAATATAACATAATGTTAAGTTGTAAGGTATGAATTGTAATTACTAAATAATGAAAAATATATGGTTTAAAATTTTATGAAATAATTTAAATTTTTTTCTACTAATTACAAAAAATATAAGAACCATCTGAATCAAAAAGAAATATTTTCTGGAAAACTACATTTTTTCTCAAAGGAAGTCTACTCATACTTTTCTCACATAATTTAAAATTAATTTTTGTAAAATTTTATAATTTTATATTAAAAAATAAAAATAATTTTTGAAATATACTTTTTAAAATTATTTTTGTGTGAATTGTTTACAATTTTATGAAAAAGTTATATTTTCCAGTGAATAGTGAAAAATAATGGTTTTTATTGAGAATATTCATTTATTTTAAAGACTATAAAACATAAAAATTGTTTAAATATGGATTAAAAAGTAAAATTAGTCCAATTATATATATATTAATCCAATTTATGTCATTTTAATCAATTTCATATTGAATTTGGATATAAAAACTCTCTAAACTTTTGAAATGTATCTCTTTGAAAACTAGTTTTATCATCATGTTTGTGAGACTAAATTTAATTTAAAATTGATCATATATGTGAATATAATTCGGATAAAAGTATTATATATTTGAAATATGAATAATTTATATTATCTAATAAGGTAATTTTTTTACCATAATTAATAGTAAACCCGTAAGTAATATTTACCGCGGTTATGGTACAAATGGGTTTACCGGGGTTAATCAAAAAAGATAAGGGTTAAAAATGACCAAAAAAATTTAAAACAAACATTATATATACATATATCATCTCATATATTTTATGTTATATAATTAACCTTTTTTATCCTTTTTACTCGTGATAAACCTAGATACAGCTTCTTCATTTCAAAAATTAAAAGCGTGACACTCACCTCACTTATAAAAGGCCACACCTTATACTATACTATAACTACAAAAAATACCCATAATATTGGAAAATAACTTCCCAAATCACTTAATAAATTTCCACACCTCATCTGGAAAAACTTATTTTCTTTATAAATACATCCTATGAAGGATTTTTTGTGAAAACCAAAAGAAGTTGTCCGAAGACGAGGTAACATCCCTAACAAAGAGTTTAATTTTTTTTTCTTCATACACCAAATTAATTTCCTATTAAAAAAATATTATATAATATAATAATTATATTAAATATACTGAGATGTTTTATTTCAATTTATTTACATATATCTATCTCATATTCCATAAAATGGCTTATTAAATCATCATTCGTGTGTGTGGTGGACTACCGCCTCGCGAACTGATCATTTTCATTTTCCATCACCGACTCCAAAGGATAGATGTAATGATTTATTTAATATATGTATATGATATTTATGATATTATTATACTTCTTTAATTATCATATCATATATATATTCTTACATTCCATTTCATAAGGGATGTGATAACGTTTCTTGTGTGTACAGAAGACTACTGCCTCGCGAAGCGATGTGATTCATTTTTCACTTATAAATTACATGGATGATATAAAGGATAAGTTTTAATGATTATATGTGACATTTTTTAAATAACCATAATTTTATAAATATAAATTTACATTTAACTTATTACCTAACAGTCCATTGGAAAACAATATCGTCGCTCATGTGTATGTGTGGTTTACCGCCTCCATATAAATATGTGAAATTTTTTCCATTTAATTTTTAATGAATTGGAATAAGAATGGATTTTATTAATAATAAATATATATATATAATTATAATTAATATTAAAAATAGTTATTTTATGAAATAATTCATAATCAACGATTGATAAAATAAAATAAGTAAATCATATATGGTATGATATATATGTGTATGGTTATTTGATTTATGTTTAATAAACCAATATTTATTATACATGAGTTTCATACACATACGAAGGTATTAAAACAAGTGGTAAGCTTATCACATTTTTAGTTTCATGAGATATATGACATAATCACCACTCATTTTCATTGTGTGATTTATATAATGCACCTTTGATATTTTATATAATGAGTAATTTTATCATCATGTAATTTAATGTTCTATTTGATGATATTTTTTTCATAGTTATTATGATTCAAATGTTACCAATGTGGTAAGGATTTATTTCGTAGTCTCATAATTATTCAGGATTGTTATTGTTTAAATTTTCCATGGGGTAATTAGTGGATATCTGTATATTAAAATAAATATAAATTATTCTCAACCGGTTATTGGTGATCTTTTTAAAGTAAAAGTACCATTTTTCCACTCTTTGTTACATAAAATAATTTATTTTTTTATAGAAATCCAAAATTATTTCTCACTTCAATCGGAAAACCTCTTTCATTCAAACCCATGTTTTCAAAATATGTTTTCAAAAACATTTTTATCCTATTAGAAATGATTTATTAATGAAATTTTTACCCATTTTTTACTTTTAGAAAATATATTTGAAAGGATTCTTCATGTCCTTTAATGTATTCTATGTTTTAACATTTACGAAATGAAAATAATTTTCTACTATCATTGACAATCAATTTTTTAATTATTATTTTAATTTTTTTGAATGGTTATATTCAATTAAAATAATTTTCAATTTTTTTTTCAAATATTTTGTTTTTAAATGTGATTTTTAGAATGTAAAGTCTATTTTTCACAAAAATGTTTTTAAGGATATTTTACTAGTATTTATATTCATAACTAAAATAAACTCTTTATTTTACTTATAGTCCACTGAGTATGTGTTGTATTAATTCCATCCTTATTATTTCTCTAAATAGTTTATGATAAATTTGACTGTGGATGTACAATTTTATTACCACTCATCATTTTACTATGCATGGATTTTGATTATGTTTTTTTTGATCGGGGTGAGTATTAGTATTTCATATGTTGGTTTTTCAAAATGAATCTTTATGCTTACTATGATTCAACCCATTCATATATTGAATTAATTTGATATATTAAGTGATGGTAATGGTACTATATTTCCTCTTAACACATTGGTAGGTCTCATGAGACCCACTATATTTGGTTTTGTCTAAGACCTTACCCATTTATTTTGATATCCTGGAACAAGGCCATGATAGTATGTTTTAGATGTATGGAATTATGAATTCCATTATTATTAATTAATTTATTGATATTCCATGTGATTATTTTATTAGTTAGAATATCCATAATTTAGTTTAAATCCAATGTGAATATTTATATTGAATTATTTGATCATAATTTATTCTTACCATATTATGCTCAAATTATTTATTAAAGGGATTGTGTTTGGGTTATTTAACCCGCCATATAGATCATGACTTATTTATTTATATATTTTTTGTACACTTACCCATAACAAGAATTCTATTTGACCCCTTTATTATTTTTTATTTTCCCCATGATTCCATGATGTGTTTTTTGAATGATTTTCAAGGACACACTATGAGGAATAATAGACTTCTCAATGAAAATACATTTTGTATTTTATGTTTTCAATTCTAATAAGAATTTAATATATGTATATATTATAAAAATACTAATAAAATATTTTTTACTTCATGAAATGGTTCCTTGTCTCTTATGTCATTGTAATAAATTTGAAACCATATTTAGGCTACTAGGGTTTTGGTATCTATAGTTGGTATCAGAGGAAGTTTAGTTGAAACTGTGGAAACAATATTTAGTAAAACATTGATTAGAGAACATAACCCTATAATAGACTTTGAAGATGTATATAGTAGAATATACTAATGTTTTATTAATAAATAAATTTTGTAGTTTTTATAAGAAAATAAATACCTATCATGATACTAAAATTAGGTATAGTTTTGACAGGGATGTACCTTGGGGTAATAACTACAAAAATGGAACTTTGGAATTGACCAAATTCTCACATAGTGTATGTAAATAAGCATTACTATGAACCTATTTTTACAATACCATTGGATATTATTATGATAAATCCCATTTTATTTGAATACTATTATGAAGTAGTTTAAAATGCTGATATCACCAAAGAAATCATGTTTATGAATATGTGATTATCTATTTATAAAATTTTCAATTCATGTTATGTTTTAAACTAGTTTTTTGATTATAAATTATGTTTCATAATGTTATAACTAATATAATATATTCCATTATTTATAAATAGAAACTAATTGAAGGAATGATAATACTATCAATTTATTGGAATGATTTTATGGTACTATTCATAAAAAAAATTCCCTATGACCAATGAGAAGATATAGAAAGATAGTTCTTGGGTATGTGATAGTAAAGAGTGGAAAATGTTTCTATGTATGAATACAACATTTCAACATTTTCAAGTCATGATGAAGACTATGTATGTAATCCAAATATAAATATTGATTATTTCATTGATGGATTAAATTCATTTCTTATAATCTAACTAGTCTCCAAAAAATTCTCATCATAAAAGGACATAATATCACATGTTATCAAGATAGAGAATTAATTCTATAAGTATTATGGATTTTAAGGGAAGATAGATAATAAGAAGAAGAAAAAGAAAAAATGGATAAGTGGAAGAAGGGAAGAAATGATTTTTTTTCACACGTAATAATTTTGAAAGAATATCCTTGGTTCTTTCTTGAATGAAATGTGAGTTTTATACAAGTGTGGAGTGAAATTACATTATAACCATAATTGAATGAGAAAGAAATAAATTGAAAATGTGTAATTATTAAATTATATGGAGATGGAGAACTATGAAAATTAATTCCACAGTGTTTAATGATTCAATTTTTGTAATTTAATGACCATGACCTTGATCCCATAACCTAATTTGAGATATATTTATTAAATTATTTTAATTCATGTGTTGAATGGTAGAAAGAAAAGTGATTTAGTGGAATGTTGAACATAACAGAAAAAACATGATTGATGGAGGATAACACATAATATGTTCTCTATGTTGTTACCTTTCAACACATTTAATTAAGTTAAAATTTACAATGTTCAATGCTTAAAATTTCCACTAAATCTAATTTATTATTACTCTTTCATGGATCTTATGATCCGTTAAAAGTTAATTTTAGTGCTTTGGGAATTAAAAAATCAATTTTGAATATTCATTTCACGGATTAAGAGATAAAGTGTAAATTCTTCAAATCACGACCAATGGATAAAATTTACATATGAAATAGAAATATATCAAGTATGTATATTTCCATATATTTTTAGATAGTAAAATAATTCCTCAAATATAGGAAAATGGTCTTGAAACAAAAATGTTATCCTTATACCCTCATCTCTGATGAACCAATAAAAATTTTCACCCAATATATATTTATAGTCTTTTGGTATTTAACCATCTATAGATATCCCAATTTTATGTGATCATTGATATAAAATAATAACTATAATCATTTATGCTTATTGCACATGTCAATATATTCACCTTCCCAGCAATGTAATTATTCCACATAACCTTCATACTAACCATTCTCTCTAATCAAATGGATATTTTATTAACCCCTCTCAAGACATGGGATTTCAAGAAAGGTATTTTAAAATGAAAACTCACATTATTACTGATATCAAGATTAAAATTCATGTATAAATTTTGTTTAAGGTGTGCAGAATGTAAATCCTTGATATTTTAAAAGAGAAAATTAATATTATTTTTAGTATATGATGCAAAAAACCCTTTATGGAATATAATATAACACCCAAATACATTAAGATTAATTTATTTTCAAATAAATCCAATCTCTTAAATATCTTGAAATGCATGTAACACCGTGTTTGAATAAAACACGATACTATATTAGAATATTATTTTTTTGAACACGACCATTATAACATATACATTAAGTTGTTGGGTATGAATAGTAGTAACAAAATTTTTGAAATTTTATGTTAAAAACATATATAAAATAAATTGAATTTTTATATATTTATTATAAATTAAATAAGAACCATTTGAATGAAAATATAATTTTTTATGAAAAATTATATTTTTTCTAAAAGGTGATCTAGTCCTGAGTTTCTATAATAATTTAAAATTAATTTTTACCATATTTATAAAATTTAAGTGAAAAAATAAAATTCATTATTGAAACATATATTTCAAAAGTATATTTGGGTGAATTTGATTAAATTTTTTGAATATATAAGTTTTTCAACGGATAGTGGAAAATAATAGTTTTTATTAAGAATTTTCATTTCAATTAAAGACATTAATAACATATAAATTCTATATAGATATTTTTGAAAATAAAATTATTTCAATTATATATATATTAATCTAATTTATGTCATTAGAGTCAATTGTATATTGAATTTTGAAATAAAGCACTTTCTAAACTTTTGAACATTTTCTATTTGAAAAACTTCTTTCTTCACACATCTACAGGTATAATTTTAAATTAAAATTTTCCAAATCTATGAAAGTATTTCTGAAAAATGGATAAAAAATTTTAAATAATAATAATTTATATTATCTAATAATTTAAATTTAATTTTCTACCACAATTAATTGTAAAAATAGTAAAATTCATTTACCCTAATTAAGGTAAAAATGGATTTACTGAGTTAAAATAAAGATAAGGGATAAAAATGACTCAAAGCATTTATATAATCAACTGGATGGACATATATCAACCATATCTATTATAGGATCAATAAATTCCAATTTTGGGTCCTTGTGACAAGTTAAAAACATGGTTACAACTTTTTTATTTAAAAAACTACTATTATGTCACTCACCTCACTTATAAAAGGTCACCAACTCTTCTATCCTTTTAATACTACCAAAAACCATTAATTTAGTCAATACATGCCAAATAACTTACTTAGTTTCCTATATCATTCTGTAATATTTATTCTATTCATAATTAAAATCAAGTATGTCTTTTAATGAAAACTAAAAGAAGTTGTCTGAAGATGATGTAATGTCGATAAATGAGCATTTTATTATTTATTTAATCCCCAATGTAATTTAATTATTTATAAAAAATGATAATATAACAAACAATGTATACTTATTATATTAATATGTTTTTATTTTAAGCTCATAACCTATAAAAATCTATTCTTCCATCAATATGGTTACAAAATCATCATTCATGTGTTTGGCAGACTACCTCATTGCGAATTGATTTTATTCTTTTACCATCAGCACATCGTAAGGATGGATGTAATTATGGATTTAAAATATTTATATGATATATACGATATTATTATAATTTTTTAAATATCATATCATAAATACCTTCTTACTTTCCATTCTGGGAGGCATATGATAATGTTGCTCATGTGTACGGAAGACTACAGCCTTCCAAAGAGACGTGATTCGTTTTTCACTTACAATATACATGGAAGGTAGTAAGGACAAAATTTAATGAATATATGTGATATTTTTTATCTATCCAAAAAAATTAATTATAATATTACATCTAATGAATTACCTTCTAATCCATTGGGAAATCATAACATCGTTTATGCGTACGTGTGGACTACCACCTCCATTTAGCAATGTGAAATAATTTTTATTTTATTTATACATGGATGGTAATAAGGATATATTATTTTAATATAAATGATATATATAAAATAATTATTATTCTTCAATTTTTAATTCATATTAATTTTCCTTTCATTCCATCTATTGAGAAAAATGGAACCAATGTCCATTCATATGTACAACCTACCATTTCCTTAAACCATGTAATCCATTTTACACATATTATATTTAAATATTAATATAAATAAATAAATAATATATATGATATTTATATATTGGTTAAAAATATAGAGATCACATAACCATGATCGAATTAAAAGGATCAAAATTACGGAACCAAAATGTACATGAAAAACAAATCAATTATCACCCCAAGCTGTGATTTTAACAAAGAACTGATAATAAATGAGTGATAAAAGACTGTAAGTAAATAATATATTTTATTGTATATAATATTATCTTTCCTTAATGAATTTTTTTATATTCATATATTAATATAGTGGTGGCTCGAACATATATGGAGGAATTAAAATAAGTGGTGAGGGATTCTCATCTGATATTTACTTCTGTGAGACATATTCCATATTGACAATATTTTTCCTTTTATGGTGTATATAATACACTTTGGTATGTTATATTATCAATCACATTTTATTTATGGTATTTATAGTTTAATTTTATGTTATCACTCTCATGGTTCTTATGATTCAATAATTATCAAAGTGGTAAAGGATTATTTCACAGTCTCATCATTATTCGAGATTATTTTTATTTATGTTTTACGTTGGTGAATTTTGAGATATATATATATATCTTGAAATAAATCCATTTTATTATAATCTATTTATTTATGAAAATTTTAAATTAATAGTAAAAAATCACACTTTGGTACTTAATACGATTGAGAAAATGTTTTTAATAAAATTTAACTTTATTTCTATATTTGTTCTGAAATTCTTTTTTATAAAAACCCATGTTTTCTAAATATGTTTTCAGAAATATATTTAACTATTTAAAAATTATTTTTTAAATATATATATTTACATATATTTATATTTTTTAATTTTTTTAAATGAATATTCATGTTTTTTCAAAATAGTGCATGTTTCTCTTTTACAAAAAATGTGAATGGGATCTTTTTTTAATGTGCACAAAATTTAAAAAAATTCCCTCCATCATGACCAATATATGTTTTAATTCATATTTCAAAATTTTTAAAAGATTATTTTCAAAGAAAATAATTTCCCAAATGTTTTTTTAACATTTTGTTTTATTATGGGGTTTTCAAAATATAGAGGTTATTTTTCAAAAAATGTTATTGAGGATATTTCCATGGAGTTTAGATTCATAAATGGAATCCACTCGCAATTTTTATTATGTTCCAATGAATATATTTTTCATTGATACCATACTTATAATTTATCCTAATGGTTTATGGTCGGTATTACTAGGGATGTACAATTTTATTTCTATTCACCATTTTACTCTGGATGGTTTATGATTAGGTTTATTGATTGGGGTAATTATTAACATTTCTTATGTTATTTTTTAATATTAATCATTATGTTGATTTTATTTCACCCCATTCATATTAGGAATAAATTGGACTTATTAAGTGATGATAGGCTCTGGCTATATTCTCATGATGCATCAGTAGGTCTCATGAGAGAAACTAGATTGTGTTTTGACTGAGGCCTTACCCATTTATTTAGATGTTTTTTCAAAAGGCCTTGACAGTATGATTTAGATGTTCGACAATATTCATTACATAATAATTAATTAATTTATTGATTTTCCATGTGATTTTATGATTAGTTGGAATATGCATGGTTATGTATCCAAAAAATGTGATTATTTTTATGGAATTATTTTACCATCATTTATTCCTTCCATATTATGCTCAAGTAATTGATTTAATGTAATTTTTTTTAGTTATTTACCTTTCCATATTGGTTATACATTATTTATTCACATCTTCCACTGTATTATTACCCTTAATTTTCATATAATCTCACCCCTTTATTGTTTTTTATTATTACCAGAATACTAGGAAGTGTTTTTTGATTGATATGAAGGGATACACTATGAGGAATAATGGAGTAATAAATGAAAATATTTTTTGTTTCTTATATTTTAAATTATCAAAATAATTTAATGTATGTATCTAGTTTACCAAGACTACAAAACTATTTGGTCCTTCGGGGTTCAATTCCTTATTTCTTATTCCAAATGTAATAATGTAGATGTTAGCTCCAGGATATAGGGGTTAGGGTCTCAATAGTTTCCATGCATGTATTATCACATCTAATATGGTACCATATCCACCGTGTATAATAATATAAGGATAGTGGGATATGATTCCCATGAATTTATTTTTTATAGACAATAGATGCTTCAATCAAATATTATAAGAAACTAATGTCATTATAAGAGGTGTCCCTATATCCGTATTATTTTCTCCTCTTAGGTATCTTGACCAAAATAGAGTGATATATGGTTATGTGGAAAGGAATCCCCAACCTATTTTTTATTAGCTCCGATTCTTCTTATCCCAATTTAAACACATTATAAAACAAATGGTAAAGCTACAATTTTTTACAATCATTTCAAAACAAAATATTTTTGTCACTATAAAAGAATACAATAAAAAGTGTATTAAAGTCCCTTTTTTATATGGTTTTACCTTGTAAAAATCCATCCCCTGTTATATTAATATAAAGAAAATGTAATTGAATACATTAGTTATACAGTAGATCCCTGATTGATGAATTTAATGGTTAAATTTTATGTTAATGTATGTTTTATGTTTTCAAAACATAATGTGGGTGCAATGTGGGGTATTTTAGTGCCTTTATGGTCGAAACATGGCCTTTTAGAGAATGCATGATATCTAGGTGGAGCGTAAAAGAGGGATAGGGGAGGAAACATGGGTTTCAAATTCATTGGATTGTTTCTCCAGATAATTAATTTAGAATGTGAGATTATTTGATTTTGTGATAGTTATTGTTTCATTTTCACCACATATCCCCATTGATTTTGTGTTTTTAATGTACAGACTTATAAAATTTCTAATGAAACGTCATTTTTATCAAATTTTGGTGATCTCACTACCATTATTTATCTTTCACTCATGTCATTCAACATAGAGGGGATTTTTTTAGAAAATGGTAAATTCCATCCTAATAGATCTTCTATTCTTGGTTTATGGTGGATTTTGTGTACATATATATGGTGAAATCCCTTAAATACTCTTATATCTTGTTTTCTTTATTTTTCTCAGTGCAAACCCTTATAGAGTAGGGTTTTTGAAATTATGGTGGGGAAGGGTTTGTCCCTAGGATTAGGATATTCAGAATTTTAGATCCTAAAGTTAGGCTTGGGTCCTGGGTTTCACAGTACATATCATGAAATCCCAGGATCTGAGGTCGGTTGATTTTATTATATTCCTTGTATATAGAATTTTTTAATTAAAGGGATTTAAAAAATCAAAATTATATAATGATATTGAAATTTTTGTTTTAAAAAATTATGGGTTTGTGTTTTTTTGTCTTTTTTTTCATAATCATAATTTCATGATTTTTTTGGGTATGTGGTTCTTTTTTAAAAAATAAGAATTTTGGGTATCAAATGTTTTTTTGAATCGTGGAATTGTGTTCCATGTAATTTAGGTGGTTTTATTTATAATAAAAATTTATATTTTTGTTTTCATATGCATGACTTGATAAACAAAAACTTGGGTGCGAGGAAATTTCTAATAATGGATGGGTGATGTGGTTGACACTCTTACTTAGGTGTAGGTATCTACTTATAATGAAAAAGGTGAGGTTTGGGGGTACCTGATCATCTAGAAACTTGATGATCACTAATCATGGTTGGAACTCATAGTCAATGGATACCTTGTGTTTATTTTTTCCACAAGATTCATGTGTTGGATCTTAGAACTGTGATTATGCTTTAAGATTGGTTCTAACACTATGGGAGTCGATATAACATTATTACTTATGTTTATTATTTTGGACCATAATGTAATTACATATTTATTTTTTAGAAAATTTCATGGGTTGGTAATGTGTTAATGTATATCATTAAAGAATAAAGGATTTTCCTTCTTCATAGGTTCACTAGCCATATTGGGGGAATCTCGTAGGGTTGAGTAAACACCACCTATTCATTATGCATAGTGGATGAGTAAATTGAATGTTTTACGAATCACATATGTGGTGGTTTTATCCATTGTCCAAAATAGTATATAACCAGTGTGGAGTCCTAATGAGGGGATGACTCATTGGGGTTTGGTGGCATGTATGAGTCATTTGAGGGATCCACATAATGATTTTAATTTGAATCCATATTTATTAATGGAATAGGGTTTCATTATTTATGAATATTTGTACTTTTATATAAATTTTAAAGGGTTATTTAATGTGGTTTTCATCATGGATTATTTAAAACCATTTTTAATTTTTATTTAACTGCATTTTTTCAAACAATGCAGGATAAAAATTTCCAATTTAGAAACAAAAAATTCTAGATTTATAGGAAGGATGGGGAAAGTTAGAGCTACTCTAATATTTTAAACAATCACCCAATAGTGTTTTTTAAACCATCATCATTCAATTCAAGCATTAGGAGATTCAGGTTATTCCCAAATGTATAGATAAAAGTTTTACATGATATGAGTGAAGTATAAGGTTTATTATTTAGGTTATAATGTTATAATTGGGATTTTTTTTTCATTTTGGTGGTTTTCATTGTGATATAATTTTTTTGGCTTCCTCATTTTGTTTTACAATTGCATATATACCATTTTTTTAGTAAACCATGAGTCCCCGGGATGTTCACAGTACTAAATTCATTGAAGAATTGCTTATCAATTAGTTAAAATCAATGGGGATGATTTTCCATTTCCATAGGATATTTTTTTCTTCATGAAACTTATAGAAATTTATATATTGGAAAGGTATTTTAGTTTCATAATTTTTAGATAATAATATCCTTTGATTATGAAATAGATATGAAAAGGGTTTCCATGAAATAAATATTTAAAAAATGTTTTATTTTGGAAGAGGGGATTTTAATATATGTTTAAACATGGTTTTGAATATAAATATATTGGTTTATTTGCTTCTAATTGTTCCCAAAAAGGACGATTTTGTGTTAGTGGGTAATCTATTTAAGGAGGTATAGACTCAAAATGTGTTAAAAGGTACTAGTAGCTTATGTTCAATGTGATGGAACCTTCCAAGTAATATACTATGTGTATGTATTTATTATTTTTATTAAATTTAAAATTTTGGAATGTTGGAGAACACATATAATGGGATTATAAAACCATGAATAGTTTGTTTACATTTATGGTATATATTTTTTAATATTGTAACGGCGAATACTGCTTATAAGGATACATTTTTTATTTTTTTTTGGAAATTACTAACATCTTTCATGCCTATTTTCGTATGGCTACATTATATGTTTCTATATGATTTAGTTCCTATATGGTAAATGGTTTATTTACAAGGATTTTATTATGATTTTTTTTGTGGTGAAATATTAGGGACCATCTAGTTTCCATGATGTTTTGGTGTAATGATATATATTTCATAATATACTAGAGAAATGGTCACACATATCTAGTGATGGTGTTTTTGGATGACCTATAGAAAGATGGAAAAAAATTGGAATGATTTGGAAGGTAATAATAAAATACATCATGATACATTTATTTTCTTGTTAGTATGTGAAGGAATTTATATCAGAATGTTCATATATGTATTTAAAACATTATAATAATACAATAACATATTCTCAGAGTGAGTATAGATATTTTTTTTATACATTTGGGGATTTTAAAAATGGTACAATATAAATCTTTGGAATATGGATGGTTGGTTTGGTTCTTCAATACATTAGACTTATGGTTAACCATAATTGCTGAATATAATTTTTTGTGGATAGTAAATATATTGAGATGTTTATGATTTTAATTCCTTATAAATAATATAAAGAATTATAAATTATGTTTCATTTATGGTGAATTTAATCATAATATATACTAATGGTATAATGTTGGGATATAGTAGAATGGTATCGGTTGTTTATACCTTTTCCATGTGGAACCAAATGAGATTCACACCGTGAGATATATAAATATTCTTAGAGGGACATCAATGTAGAATTGTTGGTATAGATATATAGGAGTCCCATGTAGAATTATAATCTGCATGGAACACGAGTTAAGGATTAAATAATATAATTATAAGGTTCTAATGATGAGGATCCTAATATATACTAGATTCAAGTGATAATTTAATTGATAGAATAATTATGTGGGAAATTAAAAAAAAGGGAAATATGGAAATGGATGGTTTCAGTAAGGACTAAGTGGATCCAAGATTGGTAATTAAGGTTTTTATGTATATTCATCATAGTATTGAACCAAAGTATTTTCATGGTTTTTATTCAGTTTTTTGATTCATACAGTGAGGATATTTTGTATCAGGGAATGATGTAGGAGAATGAATTTTCTGATGGATATCAATTTAGGTAACTATCATTGGTAACTAAACAAGGGTAGTGAACCACATGATGTGACAATTTATTATTAAAAAATATTAAAGATGTAAAGACATTCCTTTGTAGATATAACATGAAAACAATCATGATTTTCAAAATATTTGGTTATAAGGAATTTTTTATATGTGTGCGATATTAAAAAGGTAGTCTGGAGTATAAAACAATATATAACAGTTATTCAACTAGTAAAATTATCATTAATTTAATGGGAATTGGAGTGGGGGACAATTATAGAATAGTGGTTTTGTGGATATTTTTAAATCAGAATGATATCAGGTTCTGGTTTTGAATATGATACATGGAAAGAATGGGTAAACATGAAATACTAACCAAGAAGTTTAGCTTAAATTTGATTAAAGATTCAATTAAATTTTTAATATAGAGGGGGAATAAAATTAACATTAGAAATAATAACATAATCAGATATCAAATATGTATGATTCATCATTATATAATAAAGAAGTACATTTTGGGATCACATCCTATCAAAGTTATAGAGAGAGGTTCTAGACCCCTAATGGTGATCAAATGGGATTTACTAGAATAGTGCTATGGTACCACTAAGCTTTTAAGAGCTTAAAATGGAGTAGATTATTATATAATGGTGTTTTTCTTGTTGGTATTTTTAATAATATAATTTTATATCTAACTAGAATTCATGATTTGGTAGGTAAGACACACATAGTGAGAGATTTGGATAACTTCTTTTGATTTTGAAAAAATATTAGTCTGTAACATAGCATAGAATGTAATGGATATTTTGAGAATTTTTCATGAGTATATTCTATAGGTAATATGAAAACACTTTAATTTTAATTAAATTTTAATAATTTTAGTTATGTGTCACTTTTGGATTGTATAGTGACACTATGTTTTGGAAAAATGATTTTACTTCCTACTTTCATGATTTGTAGATCATATGGGGAAAAACATAGTATTGTAGAGATAAAGGATACTCTATATAGTTATTGGTTAAAAATAGTTTTGATTTCATGGTTTTATGGGGGATTATGAAATTATAGTCTATGTGGGGATAATTTGGTAATTATTACATGGTTCAACCAAGCTTCACACATGAGGTGAGAGGGAACATTCCATCATTTTGTAATTAGATGTGGTGGTATGATATTTTCGGTCACAATAACACATGAATTAAAAGATTAATAGTATGAGTATATAGTTGTTCACTACTTGAAGGAGATATCCAATACCTTTTTCATAGTAAAATAAATTATGTGTTTTACATATCCTTTATGTGTATATATTTACCAACATTTTCATAATTTCATCATCTGGGTTAAGTCAAGCTAGACACTCATGAAACATATTTTTAGAAGATTTTTCATGTCAAAGATGGAAAAGGGATGGAGCTACAATATATAGTTATCCCACTTTTTATTTTATAAATCACATTACAATACATGAGAAGATAATATAGAGTTATTCCTTGATTATTATTGAGTTAGACCAACATCTCACCAATAAGGAATAAATGTAACATTTTTATTATGGGTTATTAAAAGGTGGGGAGTATTTTAGGGGTTTTCTAGATGTATGTAAGAGTTATATTCAAAATATATGAGATATTGGGGTTCCTGTGTTGAATATGGGGTAATTTTAAATGTTTTTAGGTGTAACATTTTTGGAACACAGTCATGATGATCATTACTAGTCTTATAGTAGACTGGGTGTTGAGGAAGGGGTAGGCAATAGTGGTTTCACGGAAACTAAAAGATCTCTAGGGACTATTTAGTTAGAAAAAATAATGGTAAACATTTTAGGATATTCATTATTTCATTGTTATTGTATAGTCACTAGAGACCTTGATTTTGTTCTACACAATAACATAAAATCCCACCTAAAACCCTCATTTTTAATAGATTTTGGGGATTTAAATCCGATATATTTCCTCACAAAACTCTATGAACCATTGGATGATTTTGGGGAAATTTTGGAAATTCATTAACTCATAATATCCTTATGCCACATGGATCATGGTGGGTTTTATCATATAATATATGGTAAGGACCTCTATATCTTCTCATATCATCTTTATCTTCATATATCTAAATATAAAAACTAAATAAGTTTTTTTGAGTTATTTTTGAATGGAATTGTTGGTTTTATTTAGGTCTTAAAAAATTTGGGATTTTTGAACCCCAGATGGATAATAAATCATGGATTTCATCATTAAATTTCATAGTATCACCAAATTTTGGATTTTTCAATTACATTGAATGGTTGATATGTTAAATTATTATGGTTTTTATGTGATTTTTAAATTTAATTTTTTTCTATATTTGGAATTAATGATGATACAATTTTTTTTAAATCACGTGTTTCGATGTGTGTGTTTTGAAGTAAACAGAATGTGGTCATTTTACATGTTTGCCTACGTTTTCCTTAAAATTGGTTTTTTTAATGTAATTTTTTTTTACAAATTTTGGCTATATGTATCTGTTTATTTCCTAGTTTTAGTTTATGTTATTAATTGATATTTTTATTTTAAAATGGATTCATTGTGGTTTTGATATGGGTTACGTATTGGTTGATGTTTTTAATGTATAAAATGGTTAAAGGATGGAATTGGGTTTCTAGTTGATTAATAATTTTTTAATTTTTTTTAGAAACCTATTTAATTATTTGGAAAAATAATTTTCATATTTATTAATATTATTTAAAATTTTATATTATTTATAAAAATATTTAGTAATTTTTAAATCAAAAACAAAAGAGATTTAATTAAAAGATTTTATAATATCTTTTTAATTGAATGACTAATTTAAAAATTATTTTATTTTATTTTCTAAAAAATTAATTATATTTTTGAAATCAAAATATTAAAATTAAAATAAGTTTAATTTTTTTTAATTTTTCAGGAAATATTGATTTTTTAGTGAATAATGAAAAATACTGATTTCTCTTAAAAAAAGTTTTTTTCTTTTAAATAAATTAAGTAATTTAAAAGTAACATTATTTTATAAATATTATATCAAGAAAACTAAGTAATATTTAGTTATATATAATCTTATTAATTAATTTTGAGTCAACATAATATTGGATTTTTTATAAGTTATTTTTGGGTTTAAAAGTGGGATTTAATTTTAAAATTGTTTTGAAATGCATAATGTTACACTATTTTAATTAATTAAGATAATACATAATTATGATTTAATTTAAATAAATTTAAATTTAAATTCATACCATTATTATTATTTTTCATAGAGTTAATATAAAATCATCTTTTTCTCAAAAAAACACACTTCTTGAAAACACGATTTTTCGCCACATGTGAGATTTGTTTTAAATTAAAACCTTTTAATAATATGAATTTTATTTGGTAAAATGGATTAAATATTTATAATCATAATAATTTATATTATCCAATAGGATTATCATAAAGTTTTATGATAATTAATACTCAAAATAGTAAAAATTAATAATTGTGATTAAGGTATAAACGCATTTACAGGCGGTTAAATTAAAAACATAAGGGTCAGATGGACTAATAACTTAAGAAAAAATAAATTTTATCACCATTTTTATACCTATTCATGTACAACTATAAATAATTGACCATTTTTTGTCCCTGTGTCATGTGAAACATTTGGTTACACCTTTTTTCAAAAATTACAACTCTACCACTCACCTCACTTCTAAAATACCACCCCCTCTTCACTCTAATTCACACCTTTAAAGACCATTAGATAAGCCAATAAACACCCAAATATATTCCTAAACTAACTAAAAAATACCCATATCCCTCAGTTTGATCATAAACCCATCATATGAATACTTTTTGTGCCTACCTAAGGAGGTTACTCGAATAAGATGTCTTATTCTAAACAATGCGTCTTTATTTTATTTATTTTTCCAACTCCTTTAAATCGTATTAAATTATATATTTATAAAAACACTAGTATCTACCATATAATTATATTTTTTTAATGTAAGAACCAAAATTTGTCTTCTCTTCCATCAAATGGTATATGAAATCATCATTCGTTTGTGTAGAAGACTACCGCATCACAAAATGATATAATTTTTTTCCATCATCGACTCTCAAAGATTCTTATAATGATATATTTAAATTATATATATATATATATATATATTATTTTTAACCAATTTATAATTTGGGTGTTTTTATACCACATTTAAATTCATAATTTCCATTCCTTGGGGGATACGATAATGTCAATCATATGTACAATAGACTACCTCCTCATGAAATGATGTGATTCGTTTATCACTAATGATTTACATGCAATTTAATAAGGATAATATTAATTAATATATGTGATATAATTGAAATAGTAATATTCATGTCATATTTTCCATTCTTAAATGATTATATATCATTTTCTTTCTAATATTGAAAAATGATAATGTCGTTCATGGATGTGTGGACTACCACCTCCACGAAGTGATGTGATGTTTTCATAACTAAATAAAATAAATGATATGAATAATTATATTTATATAAAAAATATTATATATATATATATATATATTATATTATTATCTATTGAAATATATAATAATTCATACCAACTTTCTATAATAATCATTGAAAAATAGAAACATTACTCTTGAATATGTATGACTTACCTTCTCAGTGATCCTATCACAGTATGTTTTTCATAACCATCATTAAGGATTGGTTTTAAAAAGTAAATTTTTTTTACTAATATGATAAATATTTCATGATAATTATTCTATGTATTTTGATTAATGACTTATTTTGACCAATGGTCAGCCTATAGTTGTAATTCATTACACAGATGAAAAATATCATTGAAACACCCAATTTAAACTTAATTAAATAGGTAATCTTATATAACATAGTATTATGTTAAATAAAAGAAATAATTAATTTTATAATTGTATTAAATAATTTAAATAATTTAAATAATTTTATTATTCATGAAGATGAAAACACACCTGACACTTCAGTATAAAGATAAGGGACTTCATCTCAATTTCCTTTCATTCAGACATATTTTGATTTTGTGCACCTATATAGTTTTACAAGGTGTATATACTTCCCTATTGAAATTTTTTATCCTGAAAACATCTATTCTAAGGGTATTTAATTTTTTTTTATTATTGTTCTTTCATGGTCTTATGATTCAAATATTTTCAATGTGACAAGCGAAGTTTATTTTAAAAACATCTTTTAAATGTTTCCTTCAAACTAACTTTCTCATTCATGTCTATTTTTTAAACTGTTTTTAGAAATGTTTTTATATATCAAAAAGTTATTTATAATGGAAATTTTATGTCACATTTTTCATCATTTTATTGGTTTTTAAAAGGAATGTTTTTAAGTGCTTTATACATAAATTTTTGACAAAAATAAAAAAGGAATGTTATATTTTAACATATATAGTGACAAAGACTATTCTTCCAACATAAACATTATTTTATGTTTGGATTCCATTAAAATATTTTAGGTTTTATTCAAATAAAATCTATAATTTCCTTTTTATTATTATTTTGGAATAGAGTATGGGTTTTAAAAATAAATTCGTATTTTGGTATTGAAAATGGGGTTTTAAAAGAAATAGTTATTTTGATTTTCATAAGTGACTTTCATTCGAGTATAAAAGCATTTATGAAATGTTTTATTTTGAAAAGTTTCAAGATTAAAATGTTTTATCATTATACGGTCTTTGAAAATTGTTTACTATAGGTGTTCCTAGATATCACAAGGTGATATAGTTATATATATTATACAATGGATGTTCCTAGATGCACTCCAATAAATTGGATAATGATTTTTTTCTCTGAAGAATTATATTGGAAGTTTTTCTTATAGTTATTACAATTTTTTAGTGTTCGACGATGGGTTTTTATAGTTTCTATTTAATTATTTCTCAAGGAATTTATTTTCATAGAATATTTTTTTCAAAAACGTAATATGAATGTTATTTTTAAAAGATTAATAATTCTTTTTCTCGGTAAGAATTAATGTTTGTAAGAATTTTTTTCATGGGTTTTCATATTTTTCAATAGACTAATGGTTTTATTATTTTTATATACCTTATTAATATTCATATGGTCATCCCATATTTTTTTAAAAAAATAATATTATTTAAGGACAAATGAGGGAAAGGAAAATTTCAAGTTAAATTCATGAATATGTTTTCACGAAAATAAATCATGTTTTGTTTTAAAAGTTTTATATGGTGGAAAAAATTGATTCAAATCAAGAGTGTACACTTTTTATTATATGTTTTTGTTATGTATGAGTTATGAATTAATTATCTAAAACACTAAACTAAAAAATATCATCAAATGTAAGAGAATGGATTATTTATATAATAGTTAATATTTTTAAATTTTTAAGGATGGGACCACATAGCTGGTATCATAGGACTATTTAGATAAATTTACAGGATAGGATAATTTTAATAAAATTCCCTTGAAATATTTTACATTATGGTTAAATTTAAATGATATATAATTTTAATATTTACATGTTTCTTAATATAAAATATTTATGTTCAGAATGTATTTCAATAGTGGAAATAGGGAAGTGGTAATGGGTAGGCACCGAGAGGAAAAGATCTATCCAAATCAGTATCCTGAGATTGTTGGAAATGGATGTTAATAGTTTTTAGTGATATATTAGTGTAAACACGACAAAAATGGTGTGGTTATCTATTCTAGAGATGAACCCAATCTATCATAATGGAACATGTCTATAGTGGAGAATTCCATGGAGAATTATCACCCATATTTCGGTAGATTATCTAATACTATGTTATCTGAAGGATGACTCAATGCTCTTTAGAATATATATAGTTTCATGGGATATTCAAAATTTCAAAAGTTAACTCTTACCATTTATTATTTTTATACTGAATCTGATCGATGATGGTCTTCATTTGATAATACGAGAGTAATAGAGAGATGATCTTGATGCCATAAAATATGAAACACTTAAGGTTATTTTTTGAGATAAATATTTCCATATGGTTATTAAACTCGGGATTAAAAAAAATCTTGGAATTGAGGAAAAAATATAAAAATTATGTATTCACTTATTGTTCCCATTTTATAATACTAACCATATATGTATCCGATTTTCTTCAGAACATTTATAGTAAAATTAATATATTTTACTCAGAATTTTTAAAAAAATTATATGTGGATATTTTTTCACATGAATCTTTAAAATCTATGAGAAAGTTGATAGTTGTGATGAAAATGTAAATATGGAGTGTTTTGAATGTTATATTCCTTGTGATAAGGAATGTAATAAGAATTCAAGATGGAAGGTGACAAGTAAACATACAAAAAATAAATTTAAATGTAAATAAAATGATGTTACCATATTATGGTAAGTGTGATAAAAAACCTAAAGAATGACTTTTAAAATCTGGTAAGTGTTACCAATGTGGAATGTTGACCCATATATACTGTGATTGCATGGAAAAAAATCCTAAAGATCCAAAGAATTTGGTAGTGGATAACTTCCCAATGTTGAGGTAATTTAGATTCTGTGAGTTTGGTTAATGCTAATGTGTTCCCAAAATTAGTAACATAGGATAGAAATCATCAAGATCAAAATAAAAAGGATGTGTAAAACTCATTAGCTAATAATACGATTTATGTTGGTCCATCATATGAATTGGTGATAGGTATGTTACTTGTATATTCGAATTATCTGAATACCATGTTTGACTTTGGATCTCATAATTTAATTTATTTCTAATAAATTTTCAATTAAATTGGTAATATTACCGCATGAAATTAATATAATACTTTTTTTAAGACTCAAGGTGGAAGTATTATAGAAACCATGATTTACAGCTATCTTATTATTTTAATCAGTGGGATGGTCTTTCCTGGAAATCTTACTAAACTGGACATATTATATTTTCATATCATCATGGGTATGGATTGGAATTAATTTTATCAATCTACGATAGACTATAGAGACAATAATGTTTTATTAAATGATTGTATTCCTTTGATAAAAAACCATGAAGCATAGAAATTGATTAGATATGGGAGTAAATGTTACATACACTACAACAAAATCGACATATGGCGGTGGTTATTTTTTGATTTTACAGTGGTTTAAAATGTCGCTATATGATTCTAAAACAGTTTCCAAAAACCACTACTAATGTTGACATTGGCATTAAACTCTTGTCAGTTTTTTCCATTTAGTGGTGGTTTCTAGATACCGTCATATAATATTTGTTTAGAGGAAGTTTATTTAGTTTTAGTGGCTTTTCACATTCCAAAAAATGTTTAAATGATAGAAGCAATTTTAACCACCTCTATATCATAGTCATTTTTTGGGAGTTGAAACTGCAGTTAAAACCAAAAAACCACCACAAAACAAATATCAACGATAAATTGATGAGTTTTAAATAACCACTACATGATAATTTGTCATATATGGTGACAGTTTAAACCATCTCTATATATCAATTTTTTAAAAAATAGTTGTAGAATCTACAACCCCATAACTTCCAAATAAAAACATATATCGAACTATAACACATCAAGATATAAATAATCATTATATTTATTACATATATTGTAACATATCAGGTAAACAAAGAATATGAAAATTTTCATATTTATATCTGTGAATAAAATATTAATTTTAATTTAAATGGGATACTATGTTCGATGGAGTACCCGATACGCAACAATGAGTTTCTTTGAAATCTTACGTCGCACACAATGTTGAGTTATACTGAAAAATATTAATATAATATTGTTATTTTAAATGGTAGTTAAATAATATCTGTTTTATTAGTAGGAATGAACAGAACTAATTACAATACTATTACACATGTTTCTTAAATGTTTTTACATTTACCCGATAAATTTTAGAGGCTTAAAATGAGAATGAATCCAATATTAAGCATATAATACTCTAATATTATTTAAGAGGTCATTTTAGCACCGTTTGATGGTGAACCCTTTCTAAATATAGTTTTTGTCACTTTTATATGTTATATTTGACAAAATAAAATTAATCTTTAGAATCAGGACATAAAAATTTACTTTTGATGAAGTAATTTCACTTTGAAATTGGACACAAACAAGTTACAATCTTTTGATAGTTATTATTACTTAAAAAATGATTTTTGTTTTGACAACATGAATTAATTTTAAATTAATTTATGCCACTTATGTGTCTTGAATTTGAAAAAATTGATTCTATATTTGGAATCAGGAGGCCCAAATTGTGTAAATAGGAAACTTTAATTTCTAGACATTATTAATATTTACTTCAGTAAATATTTAATTTACCATGGTTAACGGGTAAATCTGGTAAATAAGGGTAAAAAAATATTATTATAATAATATTAAATTACCCTAACATGTGTCCTAATCATATTGGTTGATATATTTCCGACCATGGGCATCCTTGGGTCTATTTTGGGACCCCATGGAGCCACTTGGGAGTGATAATGACACTTTATATTAATTGATTTAAAGTAAAGACAAATATGACATAAACATATATCTTCTAGTAAATTAATTTTTACATGGGGTTATATAAGATATATATTCAACTATAAATATTCATTTTAAATATAAAAATATTTCCTACTTCATGATATTTTATTTATAATTTTTAGACATCAAATAAATAAAATTATTTATGACACAATTATGATGTAGTGATTACCTTATTAATGAATGATTTAAATAAATGAGATTATAAAATTTAGTAAAATATACAAAACTTGTCCAATTCTTATTGGATGATTTTATTTTGAACAATAGTCATCTTATATTTGAATTTAATGAGTTTTTGACCTTTTCAAATTGAATATAATTTTATAATAAAATAATATTTTCAAACATTCCTAAAGAGCCCCTCCTCCACCTTATAAAAATCCACCACCTGTAACCCATTACTCACACCTCTCAAGACCATTGCCTCATCCAAAATCTACCCAATTAATCTCCCTACATACATATATTCTTCATAGAATCCTTACCTTAGGCATAAGGCACTTCAAGAAAGCCTTTTGGTTCAAACCAAAGAGACTTACCCGATTTAAAGGTAACATCTTCCATCAAGTTCTATTCTTTTATTTTAATTATTCAATACCTATGCTATTTCTATTCTTTTTTTCATAAAAAACTTGTATACTCAATATACTAGGTTGTTTTTATGATAATTATTCTAACTACACTCACACACACCTCCATATAATGTGTAAAGAATATACTGAATCTGTGGACGGAGAACCACTGCCCCACGAAATGATGATTGTTCAATTTTCTCTTACCACCTATCATAGTGGCCATTATGATAGAAATATATTTATATATGATATATATTATGTTTATTTTTTCTTTATTCTTCTGTGATTTTTTTACAAACATACCGTTATGATTTCGAATATGTGTAAACACGATAATTTCATTTGAGGAAGTGTGGAATACCACCCCCTCAAGGTGATATGATTCATTCATGACATACATGAAACGTATAAAGGATGGAGTTATGAAATTATGTGACATATATATCATATGATATTAGAATATAATTATAATATACCTATATATCATTAAGTTTTCATTCCATTAAATATGAAATATAAATGAAAGTAGTGTTCATGCGTACGTACGACTTGCCGTCTCCATGAACGATGAATTTCATTTATTATCTCCAAATATTATGTAATATTATAAATAAATACATATACTGGATATATATGATATATATGATATTTAAATAATGAATATTATTCTGGATATAATAGACTTTTGACCAGATGGACAATTTGTAATTATAATAAGTTCATTTTTGACTCAAGTTCCGAACATCGACAAAATGTCCGATATTAACTAAAATAATTAACTAATTGTTATAGCAAGGTAATAAGTGATATAAAAGGAATAATAAATTTTAAAAAATTTCTTAAGAAATTATAATTTAACTTAAGTTTATTATTCAGGAAGAATAAGGAACATACAAGACAAGTTAGATTTGAGGTAAGGGGTTTTCATCACACTTTTTATTCCCGTGAGATTCATGCTATATTTGCCACTATTTCCTTTTGTGTGGTGTATTTACTACCCATGATTGTATTATTTGTATAATATAATATAATTTATGTTTATTTACATCTTCATTGTATGATCCTTCTTTCATATGGTGAATGTTTCGTATGTTACCAAATCAGTAAGGGAACCTTTCACTGTACTCTTTTAGTCAAAGAATTATTTTATGTTATGTCTTTAAATTTCAATTTTTAAATGTTGGGATATGTTCTTATATATACTTATCTCTGTAAATTGTATGTACATGTGATGAGAGACCCTTTTTCTCTCATCAACTCATTTTCTGAATTTTTAATTGACACCGTTAGGCTACTGAATTTTCATAAGGGAACTTCTTAACCCAATTTCCATTATTTGGGTTAATCTTATACTTCTTGATTATGTCATGATATGAATATGTGTGTAATCAATATTTATTTATTTATGTAATAATTTCCACTCCTATTTGTTTTGATATACTTTTGATACATATAATCACTCCATTGATAATTTCTCAAGTCATTGATATGAACTTGATAAGGGTAATATTAACTCAATTTCCATTCATTGAGTTAAACATCCAAGTCATCGGTTTTGTTTTCAAAAGAACATGTGTGAATACCCTCTTATTGATTTACACTAAATATCCAATCATATTAAGTGTAGTTATATTTTTCACATATAATTATGTAATTTATTTATCCATAATCTAAGGATACCGTCTTTATATGGGATTTCGTTTCAATTTACATTCCATTGAGACTTCATTGTTGTTATGTGCCAATTCACTTTTATATGGTGTATATACTGTCTTATGGAATATTATATCATGAATACCTTTATTCTCATGATATTATAAAGTTTTGATTAAATTTTATTCCTCAATTATTTGTATTCAAGCATCTCTCATTTGGTTAAGAACTCCTTAACTAAAATATTGTTTTTAATGATTTATTCTAATAAATATTTCTCATTAATGTCCATGTTTTCAAAATGGGTTTAATGATTTATTTATATGAACATTAATGTTTTAAAATGTTAATACCTTTAAAAGTTTAAAATTTTTATGGGTCACTTTGATTAAAAAATCTCTTTATTAAATGTTTTAAATGGTTTTGAAAATGGTTTTGATAAAGCATTGATTACGTCACTATCTTGAAATGATATATTGTGATTGAAATGTGGAAATTTTATCTTTATTTTATACTTTTTTTGTGTGTTATGATTTATAATGGAACTTGGACATTTGATGGGTGGTTACATGATAAACCAAATGATGGGTGGTGCCGTGATAAACCAGGACGGGTGGTTATGTTATAACCTCCATTACATTGGGTATGGAAGTCAGCCATATGGATATTCCATTTAGTGATATTTGTGGAAGTTAACCGTATAGTTATTCCATTTAAGTATGATTATGTCTCAAGTTACCTATATATGTTATGTGTGCTTTCTATGGGTTTTATGGTAATCTTTTGGTTACAAAAGGGTAAGAAATGATCTTTTATTCAGTGAAGAGTATTTACTACATCATAAAGGTGAAAATTATTACATATGATAGGGTATTCATGGTTTAATTGTTATTTTGAAAAACTAATAGTTTTCCTTATTTGTGTATCCCTTACTAATATTTTTATGCCCATCCCAAGTTTTTGAAATTTTTTTCAAAGGACATAAAGTGGAATAGGGTCAAGGATGGGATCAAGGAAAAGTCATGCTGTCTAAAACATAGAACTAGACATGAATATTTTTTTAAATAGTTTTTATTTTATGAAAAAAAATATATACTGAGTAGAAGTGTCTACATGTAATATTCAAGTTGTTATGTATATGTTATGACCTAATTCTCTAAATCTCTAAACCTGAAAAGATCCTAAATGTGAATTGTTAACTTAATTCAAGATTATGTAATGTTTAAGTTCGGGTCTTTATAGTTGGTATCAGAGGTCGGTTTAGAAAACTTTAGGGATTATGAGTTTTTGTTAAACACATGGTTAGTACCTATGTATATTATTTCAGTTTAATCCTTGTTTTATAACATTTTCAGATCAAGGTAAGTCGGTTACAAATGGAAGGAGGAGGATCTCAAACAACATTCCTATCTCTTCCTAATGACATGCTTGAAATAATAATTAAAAATTCTTGTTCATATGATTTTAAAACTTTTTCTAGCATAAAACTCACTTGAAACAGTTGTTTGAGATATCAAACACCTCCACTATACCTCGATATCATCATGGATCATGGGTTGTATTTAATCAAATCCTATTTTCAACATATTCTCCTATTTTCAATAAAGGTAAATATTATCAAGGCATTTTCAAATATTTTACCTTATCTCTAGATTTTGAAAAATATTATGATTTTAAAAAAGGTGCTGAATAAGGAGACCCTTGTACAACCTATTTATATTTGATTTTAGAATATAGTCTCTCAGAACATACTTATGGTATTTTAAAAGGACATTGATTGAAAGTTTCAACTCAAATTCAGTCCGACAGTTTTATAAAAATCATGTTTTATCAGATGTTTTGAAATTATATGTCATACATGATTATTTTTTGAAACTATTTTTCTACAAACACCCATATGAACCAAGCTGTACAAGGGGTATTTGGATGAAGGAATAAAATGATTCTGAAGGATTTATAAATCATTATTATAATGCATGGACCTTCTACCTACATGAACAAGATGAAGATGAAACCATATGGACAACATGATAAAGGTATGATGTTCTTTCTATTAGGAATAGTTTTATTTTATCATATGAAGGTGAAAAAAGGAAAATATATATAAGGCTTCACGAATTAAGATGTTGAGGTCTTAATGTGTTGGGATGAAAATGAATGGTATAAGAAAACCTTTGAGGTTAAAATATGTAAGGGTTATTTTTGAGTTTTATAAAAATGACAACCATAAGATGGGAGACAACCTGTCGCATCTAGCAAGGCCATGAGAATAAAACCAACAATTTAAGGGAGATAAGGGTACATCGCCTACCACTGGACTACGTGAAGTCCCTGGTTAGTATGACTAATTATTTTTAGTTAAATGATTTTTTTTGGATCAGGAATAAATTGATTTTCGGAACTTATGTTTTATCAAATGGATATCCTTAATATAGGAAAATGATTTGGTGATTAAGTGATAAAGGTTATTTTGGAAGATGTTTGCTCTTTTTGAACATTATATGCTTAATGTAAATAGAATACTATGAGATCTCATTTGTGGAGTAATGGTTAAAATTTTATTCTGAAAAAATGTATGTTTTTATTGTGGACATATGGTGATTTGGGTTATTTATTTAAATGATTAACCTATCATAAAGAATATTTGATTAGGTTAATTACACTTCAATATGATACTTTAAGAGTAGTCGATGTTATTTGGAGATAAATGTTAAGATTTACTGTGTAAGAATATGTGATTAAATTCTTCTGAGTTTTGTGTTTCAAAATTAGTTTGGATTATTTTGAATAATTTTAAGGAGAATTTTGTATTGAATGGTCTTTTTTGAACCTTGGGTATTGTTTGTTGAACTTTGTAGATTAAGATTAGATTTTCTTTTTATAAAATATTATCCTTTTGGGGGATTATCTGATCTCATACTAACCATTTTGGTTTTGGTTGATGTCTAAAGACACAGGAAATATATAGTTCACCTTTTGTGAATTATGTGATACTCTATAAGTTTATTCTAGAACATTTAATGTGACAAAGTCAATTTAAATACTCATTGTTTGTAAAAAATATGAGTTTGTGGTAGAAATTTAGTAAAGGATGAAAGTATACATGACAAGTAAGTATGTTTCATTATGTTTTTAGTTAAGATCATAAATAATTTCCTCAAATTTATGAAAGGTAACTTAAAATAAAAACATTGTCTATTAATTGTTCCTACTGGGGAATCAAAGACCATTTAACCCATCACAAGTTTATGGTTTTCAAATTGTTTACTTTCTCCAGATCATGTTTTCTATTACTCTCTATCAGAACATGATGGTTAGTTTCTCTTACATATCCATGTTTTCATGGAATCATAGTATGTGATATCTTGAGTAACCTTTGTACTTCTCTTTATTTATTTTAAAGTAAATTTTTATTGAATATTTTTCTGATGTGGGTCTTTCAAAGAAGTTTCCCATGACAATTTTAAAATTGTGAGGACATGATTTCTAAAAGGGGGGAAGGATGTACCATCCCAGGTAAATAAAGAATATGAAATTTTTCATATTTATATTTGTGTATTAAATATTAATTTTACTTTAAAGGGGATTCTATGTTCTATGGAGTACCTGATACGCAACAACAAGTTTCTTTGAAATCTTACGTTGCACACAACGTTGAGAGTTATACTGAAAAATATTAATATAATATTATTATTTTAAATGCTAGTTAACGTATAGCTGTTTTATTGGCGGGAATGAACAGAACTAACTACAATATGATTACACATGTTTGTTAAATATTTTTACATTTACCTGATAAATTTTAGTGGCTTAAAATGAGAATGAATCCAATATTAAGCATAAAATACTCTAATATTCTTTAAAAGGTCGTTTTACTGCCTTTTGACGGTGAACCCATTTAAAATATAGTTTTTGTTACTTTTATATGTTCTATTTGATAAAATAAAATTCTTCTTTATAATTGGGACATCAAATTTACTTTGGATGAGATTTTGGTATTTTTCTGATAATGTTCATTTTTTTAATGAATAGTGAAAAATACTGTATTTTAATTCAAAAATACTTTTTAATATAATTTATTTATATGGTTATATTATCTTTTTAATTGGTTTTAAAGTTTAATTAGACTATATTTTTATCAATTAATCCAATTTTGGTCATTTGAAGTAATTTCACTTTGAAATTGGACATAAATAAGTGTCAATCTTTTGATAGTTATTATTACTTAAAAACATGTTTTTATTTTGACAACAGAAATTAATTTTAAATTAATTTTTGACACTTCTGTGTTTTCAATTTGAAAAAATGGATTCCATATTTGGAATCATGAGGCCCAAATTGTGTAAATAGGTAACTTTTATTTTTAGACATTATGAATATTTACTTCAGTAAATATTTTATTTACCATGGTTAAAGGGTAAATCTGGTAAATAAGGGTAACAAAATATTATAATAATATTATTAAATTACCCTAACATGTGTCCTAATAATACTGGTTAATATATTCCCGACCATGGGCATCCTTTGGTCAATTTTATGACCCCATGGAGCTTCTTGGGAGTGATAATGACACTTTATATTAATTAATTTAAAGTAAAGACAAAAATGACATAAACATATATCTTCTAATAAATCAATTTTTACATGGGGTTATATAAGTTATCTATTAAACTATAAATATTAATTTAAAAGAAAAAAAATATTACATCATGATATTCTATTTATAATTTTTATACATCAAATAAATAAAATTATTTATGACACAATGATGAGGCAGTGATTACCTTATTAATGAATGATTTTAATAAATAAGATTATAAAATTTAGTAAAATATCCAAAAACTATACATTTATTATTGGATGATTTTATTTCAAACAAGATTCATCTTATATTTTAATTTAATGAGTTTTTTACCTTTTCAAACTGAAGATAATTTTATAACAAAATAACATTTTCAAACATTCCTAAAGAGCCCCTTCTCCCCCTTATAAAAAACCACCACCTCTAACCCATTACTCACATCTCTAAAACACCTTGGCTCATCCAAACTCTTCCCAATTAAGATCCCTACATATATATATTCCTCATAGATTCCTTACATTATGAATAATTCACTTTAAGAAAGCATTTTGGTTTAAAACAAAGGGAGTTGACTGATTTAAAGGTAACGTCTTCCCTCAAGTTCTCTTCATTTATTTTACTTCTTCACAACCTATGCTATTTTAATTATTTTTTTACATAACAACAACGGTATCCTCAATATACTAGGGTTTTTATGAGAATTATTCTAACTAGACTTACGCACACCTCCATCTAATGGGTAAAGAACATACTGTTTCTGTGGATGGTGAACTACTGCCTCACGAAACGATGATTGTTCAATTTTCTCCTACCATGTCTCATTGTGTCCATTATGATGACACTGTATTTATATATGATATATATTATGTTTATTTTTTCTCTATGATTCTGTGATTTTTATTTACAAACATACTTTTATGCTTTCCCATATGTGTAAACATGATAATTTCATTTGAGGAAGTGCAGACTACAACCCCCTCAAGGTGATATGATTCGTTCATGACATAGATGGAACATATACAGGATGGAATTATGAAATTCTGTAATATATATATATAATATTATATTATAATGGAATTATAATATACCTATGTATCATTAAGTTTTCATTCCATTAAATATGAAATACAAATGAAAGTAGCGTGCATGCGTATGTGCGGCTTACCGTCTCCATGAACAATGCATTTTATTTCTTATCTCCGAATGTTATGTAATATTATAAATACAAATATATACTAGACATATATGATATTTAAATCATGAATATTATTCTTTAGATAATAGTCTTTTTACCACATGGACAATTTGTAATTATAATAAGTTCATTTTTGACTCACGTTTCGAATATCGACAAAATGTCTGATATGAACTCAAATAATTAACTAATTGTTACAGAAAGTTAATAAGTGATATAAAAGGAATAATAAATTTGAAAAAAATTTCTTAATAAAGTATAAATTAACTTAAGTTTATTATTCCAGAAGAACAAGGAACATACAAGACAAGTCAGACTTGAGGTAAGGGATTTTCATCTCACTTTTTATTCCTGTGAGATTCATGCTATATTTTCCACTATTTACTTTTGTGTGGTGTATGTACTTACCTTGATTGTATTATTTTTATAATATACTTTAATTTATGGGTATTTAAATCTTCATTGTTTGATCCTTATTTCATGTGTTGAATGTTTCGTAAGTTACCAAATCGGTACGAGAACCTTTCACTGTACTCTTTTAGTCAAATACTTTTTTTATTTTACGTATTTAAATTTAAATTTTCAAATGTTGGGATATGTTATTATATATCCTTATCATTGTAAATTTTATTTCCATGTGATGAGAGACCTTTTTCTTTCATCAACTCATTTTCTGAATTTTTAATTGACATCGTTAGGCTGCTAAATTTTCGTAAGGGAACTTCTTAACCCAATTTCCATTCTTTGGGTTAATCTTACACTTCTTGATTATGTCATGATATGATTATGTGTGTAATCACTATTTATTTATTTATGTAATAATTTCCACTCCTCTTTGTGTGGATATAATTTTGATACACATAATCACTCCATTTATAATTTCTCAATTCATTGATATGAACTTGATAAGGGTAATCTTAACTCAATTTCCATAGATTGTGTTAAAAATTCAAGTCATTGGTTTTGTTTTTAAAAGAACATGTGTGAATTTTCTATTCTTGATTTATACTAAATATCCGATCATATTTAGTGTATTTATATTTGTCACACATAATCATGTAATTTATTTATCCTTGATCTAAGGATACCATATTTATAAGGGATTTCGTCTCAATTTACATTCCATTGAGACTTCATTGTTGTTATGTGCCAATTCACTTTTATATGGTGTATATACTATCCTTTGGAATATTATATCATGAATACCTTTATTCTCATGATATTATAAAGTTTTTATTAAATGTTATTCCCAAATTATTTTTATTCAAGCATTTCTCATTTGGTTAAGAACTCCTTAACTAAAATATTATTTTTAAATATTTATTCTCATAAATATTTCTCATTAATGTCCATCTTTTGAAAATGGTTTTAAGGATTTATTTATATGGACATTAATGTTTTAAAATTTTAATACCTTTAAAAGTTTCAAAGTGGCATGGGGAACTTTGATTCAAAAATATCTTTATTAAATGTTTTAAATGGTTTTGAAAATGGTTTTGATAAAGCAATGATTGCATCAATATCTTGAAATGATATATTGTGATTGCAATGTGGAAATTTTGTCTTTATTTCATGCTTGTTTTGTGTGTTATGATTTATAATGGTACTTGGACATTTTATGGGTGGTTACCTGATAAACCAAATGATGGGTGGTGCCGTGATAAACCAGGATGGGTGGTTACGTTATAACCTCCAATGCATTGGGTATGGAAGTCGTCTGTATGGCTATTCCATTTAGTGATATATGTGGAAGTCAACCGTATGGTTATTCCATTTAAGTATGATTATTTCCCAAGTTACCTATATATGTTTTTTGTTCTTTCTATGGGTTTTATGGTAATCTTTTGGTTACAATAAGGTAATAAATGATCTTTTATTCAGTGAAGATTATTTACTACTTCATAAAGGTGAAAATTATCACTTATGATAAGGTATTCATGATTTAATTGTTATTTTCAAAAACTAATAGTTTTCCTTATTTGTGTATCCCTTACTGAGATTTTTATGCACATCCCAAGTTTTTGAAATGTTTTTCTAATGACATAAAGTGGAATAGGGTCAAGGATTGGATTAAGGAAAAGTCATGTTATCTAAAACAAGGAACTAGACATGAATCTTTTTTTAAAGAGTTTTTATTTTATGAAAAAAAATGGATACTGAGTAGAATTATCTACATGTAATATTCAAGTTGTTTTGTATATGTTATGACCTAATTATCTAAATCTCTAAACCTAAAAAGATCCTCAATGTGAATTATTAACTTAATTCAAGATTATGTAATGTTTAAGGCTGGGTCCTTATATATATCACCCCCTATCGAATTTTTATTCAATAAAAAAACTCAATGAGTTTGTGATGTACCACATAGATAACATTATTTATCTAAATAATTTCATCCAATATGGGAAAAAAGTCCCTAATAAATCACTCCCACAACTGAAAATGTATTTTAAAAAGTCAAAATTCACATTTATTGGTGTTCCATATTCATTAATCCATGTAACATCACAAAAAAACTCTACTTAAAACCCTCTACATATCCATCTACAATTTTTTCTACTGACACCTACATGACAATTATGTTTAGAATTAAACATTGTTGTATATTTAAATTTAAACTTAAAATAAATAAATGTTTGTGTACTAAATGATTTTGAACTTGTGTGATTTACCTGGTCACTATCATCCATCGATGAAATGTCACCAGGTACTCATCCATTCTTCTTCTGATATAATTTAATCAACTCATTCTATAGTGCGATGACCATTTTATAATACATCTTTATATAAACCCAATATTCCTAAGTTGTGTTTTTCATCGCATCAAGATCCATCTCTACTATGGTAAAGTGAAATAACATATTTACAAAGATATTCATTTTTAATACATTAGAATTTGATAACATAAGGACATTAAATTATACCATAATTCATTAATATTACCATTATCTATGAATAAAAGAATTCATTTTTCCATGATTGAGGCACATACCTCCAATAAGCATAGGCAATTGGAAGGGTAATCAACTCCACCGCCATATTCCCTAGAATGTGGCCCAATAATTTTTTGGCATCATATGCAGGGAATAACTTTATTCAAATTAAAAAGGTGAAATAACATTTTTTAAATTAATTGTACCTATAACTATAACCCTTTAATATACTCATGATAAAACAAGAGTGATGGCATTCTCCCTTACTATTGAATGGGGAGGCACTCTCTTAGATACCAAGGGGCGACTAGGATCAATAAAATTATCCTTCATTGACATTACTATTATTTAATAAATGAAAATTAACTTCATAACATATATTTCAAAAAAAATCATGTAGAAAAAAACTATAAATTAAAATAGATGAAAATTAAAAACAAATAAAATATACATAGACATGATGATGAATGACTACACATATAACATAAGTTGTTGATAAATTAATGGATGACCCCACATACAATCATTTATTCCATCAATCATGTCATTTTCCTTATCCATAATTACTTCATCTACTTCGTCCTCCCTTGTAAGACTAATATTTTCAATATCATTATGGAAAAATTTGTTTTTTCTTGCTCTTTATGGGATTCAATCTCAGAGGTCAAATCATCCACTTCATCACCCATATCATACGAGTCTCTTTGTTTTACATGAACAAATACAGTCCAACCATTATCCATGATATATTCCTCATAATATACCATTTTCAGTTGTGATTATAAGATATACAAATTATGTAATTCATGGTCACCGACATCCAATAAGTGATAGAATTTCACAGATGTAAATTGTAAGGAATATCTTTTAATATCCCTAGTAATATGGACCCACTTTAATTTGAATAACACAACTAAAGAAATGCATTTGGTAGTTTAATTAGATAATATTATTAAACTTTCCATAGTATCCCAATTTGGTAACTATAAATATACAACTACTATATGTTTTCAAACCCTCTTCCTGGTCTACTGTTTGAAATTTAAATTCCTTCACATTGTAAGTATTGAACATTGTATGTTATTTTAGAGTACCTCAACTGAGATACATCAAATATTTTTGGAAACTCAGCATGTGTATCAGTATTCACAATCTAAAAAAAGTAATAAACATGATTACATTTACAAAATATAAGTTTCAACCTAATATCCATATTGATTTAAATATTTATGAACTTACACAGAATGAAAACCATTCTATAAGTTCTTTATTCGAATCTTTTGTTATGTTATTCTCATTCCATGTTCAACCTCTCATCTATATCATTGTTTTTATCCTGATCTCTTAAATAAATGGGTCTACAATTTCACTATTCATCATAACATAACCATGCACCTGTAATATTTTCATTATTTTCAGTGTATCACTTGAGCTCCTCCCAACTAATTGTCCAATTATAGGAATGATTTTTGATTTCTCGTATAGTTGATTTCGATTCTTGTGTTGTCAACATATCCAAATCAATTTAATCTGGACTAAATATCTTCCACGTATCTAGAAAAAAAGGTGAGATTCTTCTCTTCCAAATAGCCTTCAGAAATAGATCCTTCTGGTTGAGCTTTATTTTTCATATATGATTTCAAATGAACAAGATATTTGTGAAATAAAATAAATAAAACATAATTATCTATTTAATAAAGTTACAATAATTTTTTAAAAAAAGATTAAAAACATATATAGTTATATATATATGTGTGTGTGTGTGTGTGTATATATTACCTCTCAATTGGATACATCCATAGACAATGTATGGGCCTCCTAATTTTATTCCCTCAACCAAATGTATAGTTAAATGCATCATGATAGTAAAAAATAGAGGAAAGATCATATCCATTGCACAAAATTTAAATAAAAATATCTCCTAGATGTTTTTAAGCTCAGATGGCTATAGAGTTTTCTCAAATAGTTTTCTAATGAATGTGTAAAATTGGATTATAACAGTACTAACCTTTTTAGGTAATAATGTACACAATGCCAATGGTAATAACTTCTATAAAAAATATGTGAATCATGAATCATGAATCATCAATACATGTAACGTATGATGAATTAAGTCAAAACACATTGACATGTCAGTTGAATACCCATTTTATACCTTCATATTATTTAAAATTCCAAGGAATGTATCTTTATCAATATTTTTCATTTCCAAAATTACTGGAGAAAGCATTCCATTCTCATCTGGCCAGAGATCAATAATTATGTTCATTATTTGTACGTATTTCCAAATATTGAGATGTTCAGTCAATTATTCTTCATCATTATGAAATTTTATGATCAAATTATCACAAACATTCTTACCAATAAGCATAACATCTTGATTATGCCACACAAAACAATTCCCAATAAGGATGTTTGGAGAATATACTTTTTTCATCCATTGTTGCATTCTGATTTCACTTTACGATTCACTTTGAACTGATTTCCCACTATCATTAAAATGATAAACCTTCCCAAATTATGTTTTAATATTTCCACATTATGTCAATATTTTTGAAATAATCAAAAACTTTGGAGGTGGTCTCTGATAAATAGAACCATTGAATTTTGACTTGTTCAACCAAAATCTATGAGGTGAATCAATAAATCTTCAATGAAACAATAAACATCATTTTTTACTGAATGGGAGTCATTAGAGCTCAAAATTAAAGCTAAAAAATCGGAAAAACCGAACTCTTTTAAGTGTTCTAACTAGATAAGTTCCCATGTCCATGAAAATCACCATTGGTCCACATTAGAGAAGGGTGCATTTTGTAAGTTTTTCTAGAAGATTCATCATATGTCTCAACATTGTTTCTCAATAACTCCTATAATTATTCAATTATAGGCTACAAGTATACATTAATATCATTTCTAGGAATTTTTTTCAATGAATAATCATGAAAATGATAATAGAAGTTTGTTTCATACACATCCAAAGAGGTGGATTGTAAGGGATCAAAACAACCGGCCAAATTTTATAACGGGTGTTCAATTTCCCAAATTGGTTGAATCAATTGAAAATCAATCACAATCACACATTCCTAGGATCAAATGAAAAATATTGATTTAATGAATCAAATTTCCTTCACTATTGTGAATCTCTTCGATTTCTCATTAACAAATCATTATTATTATTTATATAATGCCACTTCATGTTCTCATTGGTTTTTGATGAAATGAATAATCATTGAAATCGAGTCTTTAAAGTGAATTAACACAAAAACTTTATAGGTGTGTTATTTTTATTCCTATTAATAGTATTATTTTGATTCAAACTTCCAAAATCACATATTGAATACCATCTAGAAGAAGAACATTTTTTCAATCATGTCTGCTTGAATCCACTCACTACTAAAGAATGAATTCATTAGGAAAAGCATGTATTTTTGTGTAATTTAGAACAAGATTGTTAAAAAAATCATCTAATAAAAAGACTCAGGTATCTTAGATTCAATAAATTAATCATAAAACAATTCCAATATCATGGAAATCGCCTTATTTTTAATTTTACATAGGAATTTGATATGATACAACTTCAGTAGAAGAGAAATTTTCGAATATTTCATGAATCCACCATACAACTCTTGATTTCCATCATCATATAAATTATGATATGAATTTTTCTATGTAATGAAGTTCTCTCTTAAATTAGTCTCCATATAATAAATATTAGGATACAATGATATGTAAAAATCTTAATCTTGTTGTCTATTAGTCCTAAAAGAATCACTTGTCAAGTTACTATTTGTAGGACCATCAACTTGTTTTTCTGATAGGTTTTGATTTTTATTTTGTAGTCTTACAATGCTAAAATCATTGTTTAAGAGGTTTTTCACTTCATTTTCCATTTTCCATGATGTTGGGATCTCATTCTATTACTTGACATTAGTAATCATACTTTCTGTAATGTTTGATTCTCCATGCCAAATCTGACACAAACATTGAGTAGGTAATTGCTTCAAGATCAAGTTTTAATAAATTCTTCACTTTTCAAAAATTGTCTAAATTTACATTCAGGATATGGAAATATTATTTTCCCATCAATGGATCGATTTTAAATTGAAAAATCTAAAAACTCCTCCAAAATGTTAGTATAGTGGTGTGTTCCTCGATAATGTGATTCATATTTTATCCATATATTTCACAATGTTCCTACACTTTTTTTAAAAAATAAAAAACTTCAAAAATATTATGTCATGATTATAAAAAATATAAAATATATTATAAACGTTCATAAAAAATAAATAATTATTTATGTGGAATCAAAATAACTGACTTATAGAAAAAAAATGAATTTTTTTTAAACATATAAACCCCATATTGATTTTATGTTTTATCAATTGGATATAATTTTTTTATCCAAAATAAAAAAAAATACACATTTAAACATTATTTACAATAATTTTTTTATCTGATGCACTACATGAAGTTATCCTTCATTAAATAATTCAATAAACACCTCTCAAAATTTTCAAACAATACAACACTTTTAATTTCCCCTATAAAAGATCATAACATATTTATCAAAACCCAAATTAAATTTATTCCATAATTATAATCATTGAATTAATTTCATTCAATAACATGATCAATTCTCACAAAATAGTTCAAATTATCATTCTCATTAACAAAAATTTATGAAATTTTAATCAAAAGAGTAATAAAGAAAAATCCACAAAAAATGAAAATATTGGGATAAAAATTATAAATTTATGATACTCACATATCATCCTAAAATTAACATGTATAATTTTACTTCCATATTTTTATTATAAGTAAATGAATAATCTTTTTATAATTATGCTCAAAACTATAGTGAAACATTTTACAATGAATGTTAAACTTTTAACACAAGATAAAATATTCAATTATATATATTTTTAATGCCAATATTTTATTGGACCACACTTATTGTGGTCATCATTTGATCCATCAAAACATGTTTAAATTAATCATTCAACTCATATCATAATTATTATAGAATATATCATAATTATATATTAAGAAATTTAATTTCAAAACTACTATAATCTGAAGTTTTAAATACATACACATTTCTATTTTTAAAAAAATAAATTTTTAAAAAAATTACATAACTAGTTAAACACACTAATATAATATTTAGAAAACAACCTTCAAAAATATACACCTATAATATCACATTAACTATGTCAATGTGAAATAATTTCCAAAATTAATTCTCTAAATTACCAAAAAAAAGTTATACAACAAGAATTAAATGTGATTATTAATGGAGGAGTCTCGAAGAGTATGGTAAGTGTTCTCAATCTAACACATTTATTTCAGAACAATTTAGTTATAATATCATATCAGAACTATATTTATATATTTTAATTATTATGATTTCATGTTATTCTCATAAATTAGTTCAATTAATTAATTAATATAATTAAATTACTTGTCACGACCCGTCCCAGTGGGGCCCGTGCCGCGACTCCCCAATCCTGCCTCCAATAGGCCAGGGGCTGGTGACCAGCACCGAGTAGGCATATCACTAACATGGGGGGCATTTCTTTAGTACCTATACGCACTTACACATCTACAAGCCCACAAATTATGAAATGTAAAATCCACTAAGAACAAATTCATGCTTACCACTATCCCAACCAATAGAGTACAACAGACCTAAAGCAAGTAAAGAAACTCATCCAGAATACAAGTCCACCAAAAAGAGTCTGTAAAACTATAAAGTCTGACCTGCCAAAAAAAGGTAATGGGACTGCTATCTGAAGCCATAGAAGCATCTCGGCTTGTCTGAACTCACAAGGTACCATCCAGTCCTGGTCCTGGTCTAGGTCCACCTATAACTCCGTCAAAATGCCGCTCATCTGCACAATACACGACACGTGTGGGAAAAGCCCGTGCAAGGGTGAGTATAAAAACACTCAGTAGGAGACCCCGAAAACCACAAAGCAATACACAAGGTAAGGTATAGTCAACTATACACAGTATATATCCACAAGGAATATAACAAAATAAACATCCAAATATACTCAGAACCCAGACCCGTAGTCTAAGGGGAAACCACAAAAACCACATACCACCACTAGTGATTCAGCCTGAAGATTCCACAAATTGATCATCCAGTAGAACTCAATTCTGATCAAGATAACCCTGATGACGTCCACATGAGAAGTATTGTTCATCAGAACATTCATGAGAGAGTTATACTGGTAGACCCATTCTGAGAGAACTCACTCCTGAGTTTGATAGATCATGATACCCTCATTCTAGGAGAACACACTCCTGAGCCTGGTCAACCATGATACACACATTTTGGGAGAACACACTCCTAGGTGAAGAAGGATTAAAAAGTGAGAACATATACACCCCATATACACCCATTATGATAGAACACACTCTTGAGTGTAGAAAGATTATGATACACGGATGAGGATCACTACCAGGGCCTTGGAGGATACCACGATTCATCCAGATTTCACCTACTAAGTAGAGGATCAGCACCCTGTAGGATTGTTCATGTCGTTACCTGACTCTACCTAGGGTCAAGAATGGATATAGGATATCTCTCTAGGCCTCTTAGAAGGATACCTGACTATATCTTGGAAAGTTCTGCTGAAGGGATCATACTCATGTGGATGGAAATGATACCCGACCTTTAGGAGAACGAGTAAAGGGGCACTAACCCGAATGAAACCTGTGCAGGGAATGGTGGACAAGAGGATCAAGGCATGTACTGGGAAGTACATGGTGTGTAAAAGGGTCACACGTTGTGTACTCAGACCCCAGGTACTTCCCATGTACAATGGATTATGTCATAAGGCTTTTCATTTAGAAGAAGGTATACACGACGTGTAAGATAATGGCATATCGTGTTCCACTATCTAGGGGAGACTCTGTGTATGCTGGCCATGTGCATGTACATGGCTTCAACCCATGTATCCTAGACCATGTACCGACACACAAGGTAGTCCGTATATCCGATCATGTCTGGCTGTGTGGTGGAATACATGTCGTGTACTCCACCACATGTCCGTGTATCTTCCAAGATACATGTCGTGTCCGCATAAGGACTTACACGCTGTGTGACGATGGTTACACGCCGTGTTAGAGCTTCCCGCTACCCGTAACTCCAGACACCGCTGGGTGGGGTCCACACATCATGTCTCCCCAGGATCATGTTGTGTTCTTCACTGTGTGCAACGTGGAAACCCTAGCCACCACCAGGCCGGTCCCACACGGTGTCTTCATCAAAGAACATGTCGTGTTCTTCGAAAAAATTTCAGAACGCGATTTTCTTCATCCGACAATTAGGGTGATAATCCAAACTTTGATCTGGCCATCTGATCACCAAAAAACTAAAGGTTTGAGGTCACCCCGACACCATGAAGCTGCTTCCATTTGTTTTGGACCTCTGATTGACCCCAAAAATATGTATTGATCCACCTGCAAGAAGAACACACTAAGAACGATATCCCTCGATCTGAGATGATTCGTCATCTTCCATCACTGTCTCACCTCCTCTAGGTAATTGTGATGCCAGATCTACAATTTGGGATCATTGTGTTGAAAAATGGATTCACAACGATCCGTTGTTCATCTCCCAGTAATGAATGCGAAGAATGCGAGGAAAAAAGGGGGAAGAAATCCAATAAACAAAATTGAGGAACAAACCTCCACCATTATTCATCATGAAATTAATCCACTCCTGTTAGAAGGATTAAATAGGGTGAATCAAATGATAATCCAAAAATTATCATGAAGAGATCAAATCCTGAATCAAAACCCCCAAGAAACAGAAAAATAGCACCCTCCTACAAGAATGCACGATCTGTGTATCAACCAGTTTTCTGGTTTATCAGTGTTCATTATTTAATTGAAGAATGGGGAAAACATATCTAAATAAAAAAACCTCTACTGATTTCATCGACGAAGAACTGAAGTCGATGCCGTCATCGATGATGTCTGATCTCACTGCGCAACAATTCGTGAATGGTTGATCCGTCATCGTTCGTCGCTGACAAGTTATACAAGGGTTTCCTCTCCACGCCACCTAAGAATTCTAGGTTTATGAGGCTAACCCTAGAAATTATATTTAATGGATTATTTAAAATCTTTCATCGTTGCGTCGACAAAATTTTAATAAAATAAAATAAAATAAAATATTTATTTTATTTTATTTCCTTAAATGTCTAAAAACTAAATTTTATTGACAACTTGCGCCGCTCGAACATAGGCCCTACCTAAGGTAAAGACACTGCTCTAAACGCAATAATTCCCATGGATCTCTGATATTGGAACCCATTTATAAGTAATTCCACATTTTCTGGAAAACCATGTGCGCATGATATTTAGAATATTTAATTGATTTCAAACATTTATTATGGTCACACTCGCACTCTTAATCGTACACCGTCTTAGCTCCTAGTCTCAAAATATTCCCATATAATATTTAAAAATAATATACAAAAAATTTAGGACATTGCATTCTCCCCACCTTAGGGATTTGCATCCTCGAAAATCCAAAACAAAAAGGATATAGGAGGAAGAGAAGGTACTGCTCACGAACTTGAGTCTCATGCTCTCATGTGAATCGTTCACCCACGAAGGATCGTTCCTCACTGATACTCAATCTCTATTGGGTACTCAAAAAAAGTCACTCCATACATGATTTCCATATCGCCCAAGTCGGCTATGCATGATAGATCAGGAATGTACCTCCCCAGTTGTGACATGTGGAAGAAAATCACGCACCCAGTGCAACTAAAATAGTAGAGTCAGGTGGTACATCACCTTTCTAACTCTATGCAGTTTCAAAAAGGACCGAAGATCATCAGAAATAACTTACCACCCCGAAAAAATATCTGCAATCCCATTGAGGGGAGACCTAAAGGAACATGGTCTCCTCCCTTGAACCACACTACCGAGATGTTAAATGAGCATCACAATTTGACACAACCGTCGATGTCACCCTATGAAGCCGAACTATCTCGTTCATGTAGAGGCATCCCCAGCTCTCTACTAAACTCAGCTACCTGATGACTAAGAACCAGGTCAACTTGGTGAGTCATTCGACGATCACCCAGACAACATCATGTCCCTTGGACTTTCGTGGTAAACCCATCATGGAGTCCAATGATTCTCTACCTCACTTACACTTCAGCGCTTCAAGGGTTGAACCAAACTCATCGGAAGTTGGTTCCCAACCTTCACTTTTCAACAAGTAAGGAATCGAGGGACAAACCCTAAAACTCCCTTTTTCATTCCTGGATACCCGAACTGACGTCGAAGGCCCAAGTACATCTTCTCCACACCAAGGTGTACCACCAAAAAGGGGATGTATGAAACACCGACATACCTACTCCTGCAACGCCACTGGTACCACTATGTGTCCTCTAAAAAGTGAAATTTTCTCCCCACCTTATAAATATCCATCAGGAGTGTAACGACCCAATGTTTTTAAATGGAAATTCTCTTCTTATAAATATTCCATAACATCACATGAAAACACAACATAATGACCTACTAAGTGCTAAGTGACCTTTAAACATAAGTTTGTCACTTCTATGTTTTGAATTTCAAAAATCTGACTACACGGTTAAGTTCAAGATGATTTTTGGAGTCTAATAAAACAAAAATAATTTTTGTGAATAGTAACGCACCCTTATGAATAGTAACCTACCATTATGAATAGTAATATGACCCTTATGAATAGTAAATTGCCCAAAATAATAGTAACCTTACCCATGAATAATTAAATAAAATTTAGGCATCTTATAAGTGACAATTTGACCATAGTAAAAGTATTGGTTTTTTTTTTTAAGTCATAAATAATTAATTATAATTAATAAATTAATTTAAAAAATAAAAGATATTTTCTTAAAAAAATTTCACAAATTGAAAAATCTATATCTTCTAGATTTAAGATAATTTTATAATACCTCAAGTAATTTTTGAAAGCACTATAAAATTAGTTTTAATTTTAGAAACTGTATTTTTCAAGTAAATTGTGATTTTAATTAAAAATTAAATCAATCATATATAGAACATTATTTTTAAAAAATGGACTTCATTTTTTTGATTCTACACGTCGAAAAATGGTTGGGGTCAATTTTTGTGATTTTTCTAAGAAACATGAATTTTTGGTGAATAGTAAAATACATTAATTTACCGTATAAATACACTATAATTTAAACCCACTATTCCTGACATCACAAGTGATGTGAGCACCGAAATATAGAACTCACATGCCTTATTTACTATTCTTGTTCATTGAAGACTCACTATTTCTTGTCTTGTGGGTAAATAATAAACTAATGAATTTTATATTAAGAAAACTCCTCTCCCCTCCACTATAAATACCACCCTTCACACCCTCATTTCCTCACACCTCTCAAGCTTCAAACCTTGTATAAACTCTGCCCAAACATCTTCTGTAGCCTCTCTCCCACGTACAATAGATTCTGGTCTCATCAAAAGACCAAGCCTAGCTTCTTTAAGGAGGATCTCAAGAGGAGGATTCAAGAGGTAATTTCCCTTCCTCTTTCCTTTAATTTCCTTTCAATTTCAAGTTCTTTTCTTATTCTATACCCATCTATCTTTATAAACATGGTATGGTAACTCCAGTATCATACATATACTGAAGTTTTATGATACTAATGGGATATTATACCATCCAACCCCTTTCCCTCTTCTTTTTATTTTATTAAAGAGAATGTTGTTTGTGAGGTGTTAATTTATCACCTTCAAGAACGACATGTTTTCTTCTTCCATTTCTACCTTCAGATCTGGTCATGAAACCATTTTTATGGTTAAAATAGAATATTTTATTTTTATTATGTCCTATTTAAAGTTCTGTAACTAACTTATGTACATATTACTAAGTGATAAAATAAAACAAGTTCATTATGATTGAAAAACCGCCTAAATTAACCCAAACAATCGTCATTTAATTCTTATCTACTGATTCATCCACATGGTATCTAATATAATTAATTATAAGATTATTTAAAATTATTTAATATAATTAATAACATGAAATATCATTTTTGGATGTTTATCCATGTTCTACACGAACTTTCATTTAAGAATACAAGTGAACCACTCAAGAAAACCATAAAAACAAACATTCCTGAACAATGTTTTTAACCCTATAACTCATAAAAAGTCCGATAAACTAACATAATGAAACCAAAATGAAACCTATTAATGTATAAAATGTTATTTAAATTTCTAATTAATGAATATAATTTCGTTATAAAATACATTCAAGAGAAGGAATCATTCAGATACAAGGTAAAGGGAAATTCTTGAACCAAACTTTCATCCTTCGGGTTCTCCATCTTTCACTCCATTTTTGATATGGTTACTCCTTAAAAATAATTTTTTCATCATTGTATTTTTTTCTGGGATATACATGTTTGTCACTAGTTTTTATGTCAAACAAAATGTTTTCCAAAAGAACTCTTCTTTTAAGAACACACCTTTTACTTCTCATTCAAGGTTGACAGTTCTTGTAAAATGTATGTTATTCCCTCCTTCTTTTGGGAACCCAATGTTTATGAATGTGTTATTATGATATGAAACCCATTACTTTACATGGGTTACTCATGTTAATTTTTTATATATTTTCATTGTCGAATGCATGACAAATGATAATTTTATGATGTGACGGGTGTTCCTGAAATTATATAGCGTAATATGAATGTTTCGATGTGACGGGTTCACCTAGAATTATACAGCACTCCAATGCATTGGGTAAAGTGATGAATGTCATGTATTAATGTGAAATAATGTGTGAAATAGATTCTATATTTGTTCAAAATTATGTGTGGTAGTTAACCACTAAGACATGATGTTTCATTTTTTATGAATTGCCACATTTGAAGTCCTTTATTTATACTTCCTCTCATGTTCATGATCTTTTCCCTATGTTATGATTATACTCACCCCATGATATATTGTTCTTATCTATGCTCTTACTGGGATTTTATCTCACCCCTTTTGATATATTTCCTCAGGTTTATATATGTACTAAGGAGAGGTCAAGTTCCAATAAGAAGCTAGAGAAGAAGGAATTGAATAAATGTTTATGCTTGATGTAGTAATTGTTATGTATGGTCCTAGTTTTCCCAAGACACTAAACCTTTGGATCCTATTTGTGTAATAATATTATGTTGTTTATATTTATAATGATGTAATAGTAATGTAATAAAAGGCTGGGTCTCTATAGTTGGTATCAGAGGCAAGGTTTAGTTAATTTGGGAATTAGGATTAGTGAACACTAGAGAAAACCTCGAGCATGAGACTAAGTACAAATATGCACAAAAGAATCTTTACATAGGGATCCCATATTTTATTCTTTTAGTATAAATTTTTTAAATGAATATGTTCTTCATAACATGTTGACTTATGTTTTGTTCTAACATTTTCTATTCTAGAAAATGGTGGGAACCAGGAGAAACCAAGCCAACAACTCGTGCGAGGGACAATGCAATGATTTCCTGAATGACATCCCCAATGATTTGGGAGGTGGAGTTCAGAACTTCATGGGGAGTCTTACCCAACTATCTCAGGTTATGAACAATAACCATAATAATGGGGAACATCCTCCTTCACCAAAGAGGGAGAAACTGGCTATTGAATGTTTTATTCAGCAACGACCACCGACGTTTAGTGGATCTTCTGATCCACTAGTTTCAAAATTGTGGGTCAACTCTATAGAGAAGATCTTTTCCATGCTTCACTATTCTGAGATGGAGAAGTTAACACTATTTGTTTATCATCTAGATGGATAAGCTGATCAATGGTGGGCTTTGATTAAGAACACCAAGCCAAGGGAGGAAATTGAAGAGATGGAATGGTAAGACTTTAAGATAATGTTTCTTAACAAGTATTTCCCAAGAACTCTTCACACAAAGATGGAGAGAGAATTCATAGAGCTCAAGAAAAAATAAGGGGAATCTGTCATAACATACAAAGATAATTTGACAAGGCTTTCAAGGTACGCTTCGGGTTTTTTATCAACAATGATAGCAAAATTGATTGATTCTTTAGTGGATTAAAACCACACATTCGAAAGTCTCTTGTAATTCAAGACTTTGGGAGTTATGAAGAATTTGTTCAATGTGATCTCAAAGTGGAGATGGAGTTTGGAGTGGTCCCATGGCTATGGTGATAAGAAACGAAACATGGAGTTTCAAGATGGTGGATCTAATGAAAAATGTGGGAGGAAAACTTAATGACCCACATGCCAAAAATGTGGGTAGTTGCACCATGGGAACTACCTTAAAGGGATGGGGAAGTGCTTCAAGTGTTGGAAAAAAGGACACCATGCTCAAGAGTTTCAAAAAGATATGAGAAGGAAGGAGAATGTAGTCGAAGAAAGGAGAGAACCACCCATGGTTCAATA